>OZ019957.1:5331998-5423086 GCA_963970385.1 Theonella swinhoei
GAGTGTTGAGCGCTAAATGGAATTTAAAATGTGCGCTATTTAGAACCCTTTCCGTTGCGGTTCGACGCGTCATGTCCAAGGTGGAGGGCCCAGGGCTCGTCCCAGGGTCTAGTGTGATAGGGAGGAAGGAGGAGGAATGGTCGGGGAAAGCTGAACAGCTGTTTCAGCAACAACTGAAGAATGTCCAGGAAGAGTGCAGGTAAGACAACTGTGTCGCTGTATTACGGCAGTGAGTCAACCAGTGCTCTGTGTCTCACAGACGACTGAGGGAGGCATACAGACATGGTGATGGAAGTGGTAGTCAACTATCTCTAAGTAGCCAGGTTTGTGCAGTGACACCCATCATAACTCCACATCCTTGTCCCTGTGTCTTGCTGCAGGCAAACTCTAGTCTTGGCATTGTGCAGAGCTCTTCCGGTAAAGTGAGGCCACCCACTGATGCCTCTCCTCCCCCTCTGCCACCCTCACATCACACCCCCCTCACCTCACACCACAGCACACCCTCACAGACTACACACATCACTCCTTCACTCAATCCACAGCTGAGTCTGAGCATGGCAAGCCTCTCCAGTGTACGTTCAACACAGTCGGAACTGGCTCCACCTACCATGACTTCATTACGACATCATCAAACACATAAGCAGGGTGGGGTGAAGAAAGGCACTAGAAAGAAAGTAACTGCTCACAACTTATCTCAGAGAGATGCCAGTTCAAAGAGCAGTAAAGGAGGCCACACCAATCATGTGCCCTTCAAGATCGACTCAACCAGCTCCAGTTACAGGGAATGGCAGCAGCAGCAGCAGTGCAGGAAGACAGGGAAACATATCCTGGACAGTGGCTACAGCTCAGGGAGTGGAGCCACACCTAGAGTTGGCCTTCGTCTGTCGGGTGGTGATAAAGGGATGACCTCTAGAAATGCCGTGGTGTCATCAGCTCCATTCTCTGGGTCTCCCTCTCTCTCCCACCCAGTGTGTGTGAGTATCCCAGCCAGTGTTCACGTGGTGGGGAGAGGGGGAGGGGACCAGGGGACCACGGGTAGGTGGGGGGACGAAAGTAAGGGAGAGCTGGAGAGGGGGAGAGTGAGGCAGCTGGAACATGAAGTGACTGTCTTGGAGCAGCAGTTGTCAGAGAAGACACAGGCTGCCAAGGGTCACGTGGAGGATCTCACTTGTCTGAGGAGTGAGCTGGCCAGAGAAAGAGCAGCTCTTGCTCGGGTGAGTATCAGTTCTGTTGTATGGATGTGGGTGTGGTCAGGGGCTGGGCTAAGTGTGCCATTTGACACTAGGAACGACAAGAGAGTCGGGAGGCGGCAAGGGCACAGATGAGGAGGGAGAAGGCAGCTCATGAGGAACAGTGTCTCAACCTCACCAGGCAGCTGGAGAGGCTGAAGGAAGAGAAAAGGGAGGGAGACAGGGAAATAGGGACACTTCGAGCATCACTGAAAGGTTGGTCAGCTCTGGCTCACAAAACTGACTTCATTTGACGATGTACATACTGTGCAGCCAGTGAGGCAGAAGGTTTGAGGCTGTCTGAGACCGTCTCCCGGCTGACCCTCCAGCTGGAGCAGGAGAGGGAGAAACATGCCTCTGTCACTAGGTCACTGCACACTGTAGCTGAAGAGGGGAGGACCAAGGTATCGGCTGGGGGTACCATTGGTTCTGTATCGACTAGTTCACCTTATACCACGTGTAGGTTGCTAAATTAGAGCAGAGTCTACAGGCATGTCATGATGAGGTGGCCAGCCATCTGGTGAGAGTGGAGGAGATGGAGAGAGCTCACCAAACACAGGTGGATACTCTCCAGAACAAGGTAAAGGTCCTCCACTCTGTGTGTGCTGGAGGGAGAATCAGATTTTCCTCACTTTTGCAACAGGTTAGCAGTCTTGATGCAGCCTTGTCAGCCACTGCCACCCAGCTGCAGGAGAAGACAGTTGTAGTTTCAGAGCTGCGTGCTGAATTGGGCAGGACACAGGCACAACATGAGCTCCAACTCCGTGGCAGAGCTGATTCCATCTCACAACTTCAGGAGGACCTGACTCAGTTGAGAACACAGAAGGAGCGAGAGAGAGAGGAAGGCAGACGGAGGGAGGAGGACTTGAGACAGTCTCTAGCACACAGTGAAGAAGTACGTCAGTCACTGCTACATCAAGTGGAGAAGAATGGACAAGAGCTGGAGAAGCTGACAGAGAGGCTGTCAGTGGTGCAGGGGAGAGAGGGGGAGGCTGAGAGGAGCAGGGCTGAGACAGAACAGCTCAAGAAAATAGTGAGTGACTGAGGGTGGCCCTGTGTGTTGAATGCACAGAGTGTGAGTACCACATGCAGGTAGGTGAACTACAGCGAGGTAAACAGGAGCTGGAGACAGAGATAAAGGAAGGCCGGGAGGACCGACAGAGGCTACAGGTCCAACTTGGCCACCTCCAGGCTCAGCTAGACTCTGCCAGTTCCGAGTTACTGCAGGCCAGGGAAAGGTACCCGACATCCAGTCTCTCTATATACCTCATATCACTGTGTGTACTTCCCAGAGAGGCTGAGTACTCACAGGCAACAGCTGAACTCATTAAGGAGGCGGGGCAAGTGAGAGCCGAGTCAGGTAGAGTGAAAGGTCAGCTGGAGGCAAGCCAGTGGGATTTGAGGGAGGTGAGACGTCAGTTGAGGGAGAAAGAGGCATCGCTAGAGGGCAATGAGACCTCCATAAGACAAGAACTAGCCACCAGGACTCAACAGGTCCATAGTACTCAATGTTAGTTATTGTGCCTTGTGTGATGGTCCTGCTGTAGGTTTTGGAGATGGAGAAATTGCTACGAACACAGCAAACAGAGTCCACATCACGACGGCTAGAACTGGAACGGAACCTGGCCCAGTGCCAGTCTGATCTGCAGACACGCACACAGCAACTGGAGCATCTCACAGCTCAGCTCAGCCAGTCACAGAAGGTGGAGAGTTCAACTGAGTTAGTCACTCACTCTATTAATGAGTCGTACATTTCACAGGCAACAGAACAACTGCACAGTAAAGTGGCTGAGTTACAGTGTGCAGAACAGAGCCGCTCCTCAGACAGGGAGAAGGAGTTATCATCAAAAGTGAGTATTTGTTCAAGAAGGTGACTTCATCAGCTGCTAACACACTTCAATGGTGGTTACAGGATACCGAGTTGGCTGTGCTGCGCAATCGCCTCCAGTCCCTCACTGAGTCTCATTCTGCAGTGCTGGCCAGTTCAGAGCAGCTGGCCTCCACACATCGCAAAGCTGAGGCACAGGTAGCAGAGCAGCTGCAGATGAGACAACAGGAACTGTCTCGCACTCGGGCACAGGTCAGTGCTGTAGGCATGATCATCATGAGTCTCATTTCTCCTCTCCTCCCGCAGGTGTCCTCACTCTCCACAGAGCTTGCAGGTGAGAAGAAGATGGCAGAGGAGTTAAGAAGTCAGCTTACACTGGCAAGAGCTGAGGCCGCCCGGCATCAGGCACAGGTGATCCTCCCTACACCAGCCTCACTTATGGGACTGAGTGGTCTCCTCACTCTAGGTGTCCAGTGTACAGAGATCTTCAGTACTTGGCAACATGGCTGCCCTGGGATTGGTCACTGGTCACCACACCTATCCCTCTCCTTCCTCTGCCACTCACTCATCCACTGATGTCAGTGTAGCCAAGCCAGTCCCTGCTCACAACAGGACCACCCCCTCCACTGCTAGCAAGCCCTCAAGTAAACCAGACCCACCGGCTGCCTCCACCACTGCTGCCCAGAAGAAAGGACAGGTCATTGACTTGTAGGACTTCATATCATATCTGACAGTGTCTCAACCTATCATGTTGTGTATACATGTATAGCCATGTATTATTCGTCTACAAACTGATTACGCATGCGCATTAGATGATGGCGTCGATGGAAGTGGAGGGAGAGCTCGAGGCGCTACATGAGCATAGAGGCACCGTTCGAGGACCTCAGTTCAGCCCACCCCTGTATAGGCAGCGCTACGACGCTGTTCTCTCTGTATGCAGGAGACTTCACGCTGCAAAGGTATGGCCACGTTGTAGTGCGGAGCTCTCTCCAAATCACCTGAGACTGTGTTCTGTGCTGGAGGTGGTGGACGTGGGCTGTGCGGAATGTAAACTGCTGCAGTTGCTGATCAGAGAAGAGGGAGTGTGTCAACTAGTGGGACTGGACATAGACGCTGCTCTGCTGGAGGCTCACATGCCTCGCCTTAAACCTCTCACCTCTGACTACGTGCTGCCTCGCAAGCAGCCACTTACCATTCACCTCATGCAAGGTATGCTGCACTGCAGGGTGTACTGCACAGCATGTCACTTGCATCACATGACAACAGGTTCTATAGCTGAGGCTGACCAGCGACTGGTGGACTTTGACCTCTTATCTTGTGTGGAAGTGTAAGTCTTCCCCACTCTGAGGTACAGTTAGTGATGTAGAGTGCTATTACAGGATTGAGCACTTGGACCCTCCTGTGTTGGACAAAGTCCCAGCAGCCATATTTGGGAAGCTACAACCCAAAGTAGTTGTTATGACAACACCCAATGCAGAGTTTAATGTCCTGTTCCCAGGATTCCATGGCTTCAGACACCCAGACCACCGGTTTGAATGGACCAGAGACCAGTTCCAGACATGGTGAGCAGTCTCATACAGTATTCCATGAGTTGACTGTTGATGGTGCAGGTGTGGTGGTGTGTGTGCTCAGTTCCCTCAATATTCTGTGGTCTTTGGTGGAGTGGGGCAGCCTCCACCAGAGGCCTCCCATGTAGGCTACTGCTCACAGATGGCTACTTTCACGAGGACAGGTGAGGCTGTCTGGCGGAGAATGCCCCACATTCTCAGGTCTCTCTGTTGACAGGAGTGTATCACAATGTTGGAAACTCTGGTACTCCTTACAAGAGTGTGAGTGTGATTGGGGGGACTTGCTGTAGCCATGGTACAAGTGCTGTGTGTGGTGCAGGTAATGGAGTGTGTGTACCCATATCGTCAGCCTCTACCAGTGCAGCAGAGGCTGCGTCATGAGGCTGAGTACAGGCTCTTACAACTGCTGAGGTGGAGAGAGGGAGAAGATGACCCAGTGAGGATCAGACTAGAAGAGCTGCTACAATTTGAGCAGATTAGAGCTCTGTGCTCCAATACTGAAGGCATCAGGTGACATACAACACAGATACATGCTGTCATGTCAGCAGTATACTGATCCACAGGGAGGCTCTGCGTGACTCTGTAGTGGTGAAGTGTGTCGATGGAGAAGAGGCTGTGTTTAGCAGGACAGATTCTGATGATGATGACGATGGTGACGGAGACTACAGCTGTGTTTGTAGTGGATTAGAATGTGGATTGGGAGAATGTGAACCTGAAGACTGGGATTAATGCCAGTATCACTTATCACAGCATCACTTATATTCCTTTATTACTGAGAACTTCAAATCACTCATCATCACATTTTGTATGCCAATGACTGAATATGCAACTATACTATAATACTGTTGTGTATTGTTATCAGTTCATGTGTACACATGACTATACAATGATGTGTGTGTTTCCAAATATGAGTTACTAGTTACTAGAAATATCCCCAAATGTGCAATATCAACAGCTGTATAGCATGTGACTGCTTCCTCTATAGCTCTCCAGGATTAGTAGCTCAGTGGCTGTCATGTCATCATCAGGAATTGGCCAAGAGAGCAGCAGCTGCTTCCTTACACTGTATGACACTGTACCCTACCAGCTGGTGGCCGGACTGAGGGTGGTCATGGGACTGATCTCCTTATGCTGTTGTCTGTTGCTAGTGATATTTTTTGTCTACACCAAGAGACAGCTGGTAGTCCTGAACCAAGTACTGGTGTTCTACCTAGCCATTGCAGCCCTCCTTCACTCTCTCAGCTACCTGGTGAGCAGGATCAACTTCTACACAGAGCGTCCTCTCATTGATAAGTACTGCATGTTTGCAGGAGCCTTGGAACTGTACACTAGCTGGACTGAGTGTATATGTGTACTGTGCATCAGTGTAAACCTCTTAGCACAGGTCATTTGCAAGCCAAGGGGGAAGAAGCTTCACTGGGTGTACTTTGCAATCATCTTCTTCCTACCTGTGCTCTGGTCCTGGATACCATTTCTCCTCTATGCATATGGCACTAGTGGACCTTGGTGTGGGATCAGAACAGTTGATGAGGATTGTCAAGTGTTCCTGTTTGGAGTCATTCTTCGACTCCTTCTAGTGGGGCTCCCAATACTCATTTTATTTGCAGCCACCATCTTCTTCTCAGTGACTACGTGGGTACTGCTCAAATATAGACTCCATGTACATGAGACTACACCTCACCCACTCTCCAGACCAGTTGATAAAACACAACTTTTGGCTGAACTGAAGCTACTTCTCTGGTATCCTCCTGTGTACACACTACTACAGCTTGGGCTGCTAGTCAACTTGGCATATGATAGCATTTCACCTCGTTCCCCCATCTTGGTTCTCTGGTGCCTCCAAGTACTTACTTCTCCCTTGGCTGGTGCAGCTGTAGCTCTGGTTATGGTGCTGACTTCTGAGAAGAAAGGCTGGGCCCGTGTGAGGTCGTGGGTGGCTCGCCACACCCATCACCACTCCGAGGGACCGCAGGGTGCTCGGCCCCCCAGCACACATGTCAGTGAATACAGGTGTGATGTGAATGTCCATGGAGACAGTGTTGAGGGAATGGAGAGACAGCGCAGGCAAGAGAGGCAAAACAGGTCACACTTGTCTCCTGTTGCAGAGATAAGAGAGTGAGGCTGATATATTTGACATTCCCAAAATAAGAACACTGTATATCTGTATTATGACATGTTGGTCATGAAAGTAAAAAACATGATAATGTAATCAGGAGTCGTCTTTTCTTTCATAACGGGAAGAGAAACTGTCACTGTGGTTATCAGTAAGAGCTGGATATTCCTGGACAGTCTGGTATCTATAGCAACAGTCATAGCAAGCAGCCTTCAACTGCCTCCACCGCAGTCTCTGGAGAGATGTCCTGTCTCCAAGTGTGTATACCAGTGCAACAAATGCCCCACGGAGAGGGGAGGAGAATACATGAAGGTAAGTTAGCACTACCAGTGGGTCATCCGGATTCACTATATTATAGATACGGTCAATGAAAGAAAATGTGTTTAGAACAAGATAGATGACAGGGAACCAGAGAAGAGGACGTATCTCGGTCTTAATTTTCTCTCTCTTGGCTCTTGTAACCTCCCCTGACCAGCGGTGACTGTCCTTGTGCACCTTCACTGCCACTGCCACCGACACAATGAAGGTGAACAACAGTAGCAAGTGGAGTGGGAGGTACCAGAGGGCAAACTGGAGGACTTGGCCGAACGTGAACCTGCTACAGTCTGCATTTTGTGACCTGATGGCACACCAGGCGCCGGAGGTGCTGTAGGAATGGTTTATAAACGGTATCCAGCACCACAGTAATGGTAGAGTGTAGGTAGCTAGCCAGAAGAGCAGCTCAAACCTGTGGGTCGCTCGCTCAAGAACGCCTCCAACGAAGAGATGATAAACGATCCACATTAAAGCCAGGACCTCGATCCATGATGAGTAAAGGTTCAGAAAGCCGCCAAAATAGCAGTAGGGATCAAACAGCTGTAGATTCGAGTAGAAATTAACTCTAGATAGAGGGTAGGAGATGGAATGAACTAGGGCCGCGATTGCCAGGTTGAGCACCAGACGCTGGGTGAAGTCGTGGTGCTTCTTGTACAGAAAGATGAGTAGAATCACGGCCAGGCAACACACGGCCGAGAAGGCGCCAACACCTGCACGAGCTGCTGCTACTGCAACATAGACGACCCTATTGTACTGGTCGAAACAACTGACATCACTACCAGAACCTGATTCCCCTGAGCCAGACATGGCTAATAGTCGTTTTACCGGTATGAGAGGGTGTGGCTAGATCTACGCCCGACTCCCACGCATGCGCAGCTAGCATAGTCAAAGTTGGTATAAATGGCGTCCAGAGGCAAGGGAAAGCGAGAGCGAGAGGACACGAAGGTCAAGCAGACAACGACAGTGGAGGGAGTGCCTCTGAAGATCAACAAGTGGGACTCTGCAGCTGTAAAGAATGCTCTGGACGACACGGCTAAGAAGGTGCGTGTAGATAAACTCTGCGTAGTGTGTCACGTGGTCTTTTCCTGCCGCAGATCATGATGGAAGAATATGGTTGTGTTGAAGATTTTGCTATCATTGACAGGCGTCTGTTGCTATGCACTCTTGCCTGCAGTTTCTCTGCATTTGCACTTGTCTATGACTACATCAACCCCTTTCCAAAGAGTCGAACAGTCCTGGCTACATGTGCCATAAGATATCCCACCTCAATTACATAATACAGATATCAGTGCCACAGTGATAGTTGACTAGTGTTGCCTTAACCACATTGCACTTACTTTGTGTTCATGGGCATCTTGTACCTGTATGCTATGTTTGTGGAAGGGACAGTGTTCATGAAGGCTAGGAAGAAAGACCCAGCTGGAGTGGTAAGGCCATTCTCTACACGTGGTGCTCACTGTACTGCGTCTCTGACCCCACAGGGTGCTGATTGTGTGTGGACACTGAGTTCCAGCCTCCCTCGATTTGGCCATGTTTACACCCTCTCTGTCGAGTACTCTACAGGCAACGGAAACAGCAAAGGCAGCGACAAATTGGAACAGTAAAACGACTACAGTCATCAACCCCTCCCTTCCCTCCCTTCACCCTTCCCCCTCCCTCCCCACAGACCTGTTACTTCTTGGATTGATGAGGAAGGCAGTATAGTGTTTGATAAATTCTGCACTGAATTCAAACAGGTTTGTGAAGCTGCTCAAGCTGTTAAAAAGACTCAATAACTACCATAGACTGCCAGGCCCCCATTGTGTACATATGGAAAACATTTTCATGTGTACAGTCATGATACATCATTAGCTGTGGGGGTGGGGCCTCGATGCCATTGGCCACACCTACTCCAGTGGTCAGCATGTTGGCTCCACTCATACTGGCCTGGGAAGTGTCCCTAAGAGGATGGACCACTTGCTCCCCTTCCCTCTCCAACACCAGCTGGTCACCGTGTATCTCTGCATCCATGTGCATGTGATCAGGAGATAGACATGTGGTAGAGTAGGATGGAGGTGTGGGGAGAGGGAAGGAGGGTGTGTCTGGAGGGGGAGGGGGAGTGGGGAGAGGTGGAAGGTGTACTGTTGCAGTGCCTCTTTTGGGTCCCAGTGGAGAATGAATTGGCCCAGTCTCCTCACTAAGTGGTGACAGTAGGGGTGCCCAAGGTTTCCTCACCTCAGGAACCTCTGAGGTATTATCAACCCAGCTGTGCAGGGTAACTAGTCTAGTGTTGTGGACATGTGCTGGACACACTTGAAGAAAGGTGTTCTGGCATCCACTAGGGCCTCCATGTCTTGTGCAGGGAGGTAGATACGGCGCCAACAGAGGGTCGGGGGAGGGTTGTTGGGGGGTGCGGGGAACTGTTGGGTTCCCTAGAGGATAGCGACTGCTGTGGCTGGGGGGAGGATGCAAAGGGGGTACAGAAGATGGTTGAAGGAAGGAGGTGGTGGGGAGCAGTGCCCTGTGAATGGTGAGTGGGTTGTGATCCTGGTGCTTGTGGAGTGCTGCAGACTCAGTGGTGCGCAGCACAGACAGAGGGCTTTGAGATAACTGTCTGGAAAATGAAGTCTTCTGTACCGGTGGTAATGTAGCAGTGGCCTTTCTCCGGCCAACACCTCTGGGAATTGATTGAATGTCTGGATGTGATGTAGTCACTGCAGTGGAATGTTGGATGTGATGTAGTCACTGCAGTGGGAATGTGTACTCTCTCTGGCAGGGACCAGGCATACTGCTGTACAGTTGTCCCGTGGACAGATTACACAATAGGGAGGCGGGGATGTGGGAGGAGTCTGGAAAGTTAGTTGTCTCATCGACACTGTGATGGGTGGAGGTGTGAGGGGTGAGGGTGGTGCTGCTATCATTGTGGAGCTGGTACAGGATCTCATTCACAATATGGGGAGGCATGTCGTGAAAAAAGTCCAAACTATAGAAGAGAAAATCAGACCATTAACTACACCATAGTCTGTATGTGACCAACTGACCTGTCAGCACGCAGTCTGCTGTGGGGTCTTGAAGTAGGCACTCTTGTCTAGTATATACAACAAGTCAGTGATCACCTGCAGCCCATGGTCAATGTCATGTGAGAACTAACCTTTGTCCTACTTCCTCTACCAGACATCTCAGGTGGCATTAGATGTTGTGTTTTCATGGCAACATTTCTCCTCCTGTCACTCATCCCCTGCTCCAATGATGTATCTGCTGATTGGAGCTTGACATGGTGTCTACCAGGTCTCCATATAAGTACTGGAGAGAAGGAGAGGGTAGAGGCTGATGGTGATGATTTGGCTGCTTCCAGAAGAACTTCCACTCTGTGAAGTTGGGGAGGATGGGGAGGCAGAGAAGAGGGCGAGGGTGTGGAGGTTTTGGTGGATAGTTGGTTGTTTCCCACATGGTGCTGTCCCTCTACCACCAAACTCTGGACTGTCAGCACAGGAAGACCTACATACCCAACAAACACGATACGTAAAGGGAGCAACCTCTATTGCTCTAAATAGAACGCACCACGTGTTTTCACGTAAGGCTTTGTGGCTTCAGTCGAACTGCGAAGACGTAGAAGTTCCTGTAAGTAATTGTTGATTTTCGTGTGTTTAGTTCTCGCTCCCTTCGTCCAGTCGGTCTCCCAGCAGGCAGGGTGCTGGCACAGAGGACCGCACCGTCCACTGTTACTCTCCATAGTCCTGTTACCATAACAACAGGTGAGTTTCACGTGCGCATGCGTAAAACACGTGCTAAATTGGTTGTGCTTTTATTAGAGATCACGGTACTTCGAGCGCGCGAGCCCAACAGCCAAAAGCCATTGTTGGGTATGACAGCCATTTTCAAAACCTTCCTGGGTGCTCCAGGCCCTGAAAACCAGCCTTCTGGAGAAGAGATTATAGCCAAACTCAAGACTAGGTGAGTGTTTAGAAATCTGTATATTCCTCTGAGCAAGCTAGGTAGCTTTTTCCCGGGCACCATTATTGCATTGTGTTTACACAGCTTTCTCTGCCTTTCCTTGCACAGAGCCACCACGTCCACACAGGTAGAAGATCGACGAGATGCTCTGAGGGGCATACGGGCCCTCTCTAAGAAGTACCCTCAGGAGGTGGGAGCTCAGTGCATGGAGGTGCTGATAGGAGCCATCCAGGTGGACCGCACCGACAGCGAGATTGTTGGATATGCCGTGGAGTCATTGTGGAACATCATGGACAGTCAACAGAGCCCTGAGCTGGAGTCAAGTGTAGCTGTGCAAATGACGAAGGCATTTGTGAAGATGTCGGAGCACGTGACAATGATCCTTAATCTACTGGAGGACTTTGACTTTCAAGTTCGCCGACCGGCCACATGCCTGCTGACTGCAATGCTAAAGAACAATCTGACAGAAGTGCAGGAGGCAGTGCTGGTGAGTCCCATGGGTATCTCCAGAATCATGGACCTGCTGTCTGACAGCAGGGAGGTGGTGAGAAATGATGCCCTGCTGCTGCTGCTCCAACTCACCCGTAGCAATCGACAGATACAGAAGATTGTTGCCTTTGACAATGCCTTCGATCGGCTGTTGGGTGTGATCCAAGAGGAGGGCTGGAGTGATGGGGGAATTGTCGTTGAAGACTGTCTCATGATCATTTACAACCTCCTCAACGGAAATAACTCGAACCAAGCCTTCTTCCGTGAGGCCAGCCACATCCAGCTGATTGTGCCGTTCTTCCAGATCTCCAGTCCGACAGGAGATCCTGCTGGGCCCACAGGGAGCACTACCTGGCACCAGCAGAAGGTGACCAATGTCCGCTACATGCTGCTGGTGGTGCGCACCCTTGTCTCCCCCTCGAACCCACAGCAGGCTACAGCAACTTGCCAGAAGTCCATTCTCCAGTGTGGTCTGCTCAAACTGCTCTGTGAATTTATGTTTGCAAGTGGAGTTCCGACTGAGATCCTGGTGGACACCATCACCACAGTATCAGAGGTCATTCGTGGGTGTGAGGCCAACCAGAAGTTCTTTGAGACAGTCACTCCCCACACAGACCCTCCGCGTTCTGCTATTCTCGCTCTGCTCATGTCAATGGTGACCGAGAAACAGCCTCTCCCTCTGCGGCTGGCTGCTCTCTACTGCTTCCAGAGCTACGTCTTCCGTTACGAGGAGGGGCAGAATCAGATAATCAACACACTCCTGCCATCCACCACATCCTCTCCCTCCCAGCCCCAGATTACTGCTGGGCAAGTGCTGTGTGCTGGGCTCTTTGGCAATGACCCTTTCTCCAATTGGAGCACAGCCATTGGAATAGCATGCTCTCTGAATGCTGCTCTGAAGCCACAACTGCTGCGTGTACAGCTCTCCATGTCTGGTCGTGGCCAAGTCACCTTGCTTCAACAGATCACTTCCCTGCTCTCCGAGAAGACAGACCTCAAGGTTCAGACGAAGATTGGGCTGCTCATCTTGCTGTGCTCTTGGCTGATGGACTGCAGCATTGCAGTCACTCAGTTTCTGAATGATAGTGCCAATGTCATGTTCCTTACAGGGCAGCTCGAGCAGCACTACACAACAGAGCATGAGCAACTGGTACGTGAGCTCTGTGCGGCCCTCCTTGGTGTGTGTCTGGCCCACCACGATGGCAGTTCTACTGCATATACTCCAGACACCCTCCGTCAGATCATCAACCATCGTGTGGGGAGAGATGCATTCACCCAATGCCTGGCCCACATCTCCAGCTCTGAGTTCTTCACAGCTGCTAGCAAATCACCTCAGCTGTCAGCTGAAACTCTCGATGGAGTGTGTTTTGATCACTCATTTACTGTCCTCTTCAAGCAGATGTCAGACTCTATTCATCGTGCTCTGGACAGCAACACTGTCCCTCAACCTGCCACACAGAATGAGCAGCAAGATCCCAACTCCAGTACCTCCATTGAAGACCATGACTCTATTGTATCACAATACAAGGAACTGATTCGCAGTTTAGACGAGGAGTTATCAGCACTGAGGGTGAGGCATGCTGCTCTGGAAACCTCCAGTCAGAGTGACACTGAGACCATTCAGCAGCAGGGGAAGGTGATCCAGGAACTCAAAGAACAGCTAGCTGCTGTTGGAGGGGTGTCTGTGGAGGGTGGTGGGGAAAGAGCACACTTACAGGAACAGGTTATGTCCCTGCAGCGTATGCAGGAGGCTCAACGACAGGAATTGGCCAACAAAACAGTCCAACTGGAGCAACTACAGAGAGATCTGGAGGCGGCTCGTGGCATGCAGCAGACAGCTAGCAGTGTTGGGGAGGGCAGTGAGGGAGAACTAGCTCAACTCAAGGAAGAAGTACTCCAGTTGAGAGCTGAAAATGAAGCGTTACTTTCAGAGAAAGACTCACTAGATTACCAACTGCAGTCTCTACAGATGACACAGGCAGACCAACCCACGCCTGCAGCTCCACCTGCACCAGAAGTGGCAGAGCTGCAGCAGCAATTAGCCCAGCTGACAACAACCTACCAGGAGGTGAGAAGAAGGAATGAGACAGTGGAGAAAGAGATGGATGACCTGCTAGTACTACTGGCTGATCATGACTCGCGTGATCAAAGGTTCAAGAAACTTCTTCTTGAGAACAACATTGCTCTACCAGATGAAGACAAAGACGAAGAGGAGGAGGAGGAGGAGGAGGAGGAGGAGGAGGAGTCAGAAGGTGAAGAGGGAGAGGGTCAGGACGACTGTTGACCATTGCACTCCAATATACCAACTCTCCTGAACTAGATGTATAGGGTTAATACTGTTTTAGTGTGCTTGTACAAAATCAATGTGCTGCTATTCCTTTTTTTTGTAAAGTTATGTATAACTCTCCACTTCAATCAGGAGATTCAGGAATCCAGGCTTCACTTGCGTGTATGTGGCACACCCTTTCATTAACTTTTGGGGATTAGTATTGCGCAACTGAATTCCTATAGCACCTTAAGGTTTGTTATGAAACAGTGCATGCAGTTGAGCTTTTAGTCAATTAGATTACATAGACAGAGGCCATCTCCTACCAGTTTGATTGAAAATGGCAAACATATTTGAATGCACACCACCTACAACATTCATGCTATGTGAAGAAGGTCTATTGATCTCTGGACATGGTTTCTTGTACAGTACGTGAGGTCTGTGTGTTATGATTGATCAAAAGGTATGAACAGTAAACAAGTCAACAGAGACTAGAGTCTGGCATTTTCATCAATGGTGTGGGGGCTCAGCTCAGGAGGCTGCACTGCATCAAGTGTGCTCATTTCCTAGCACTATATGACATTGTCTCTGTACTACCTACTAGTCATGAGGAAGTCCCCACATCTGCTTGATGCAAACAGACATAGAAATATCCTCTACATCAATGGATGGTTGTAAGGTAGGAAGTGTAACTCTGTCCTCTGTGTAAAGGACCCCTACAGCCATGACATCAAATTACCTGATCATAATATTTATGACCCTTAACCTTAATGCCATAATATTGTGTGCCTTGTCAGAAATATGACAGTCAGAAGTGTTGTAAATTGTTGATCTGTTTAATCTTGTTATTACATAAACTTCCAATGAAATCATCAGTGCAAAACTGACATTATTGGCTTGATCCACACAGCTCAGTCTAAAACTGCATGTAAAGTGCACCTATGGATATGGACTGTGTGTAGGTTAATTGCAGCCATCATACCATCAGTGAATGTGAGCAGGCCATATGGAGTGTCTCACTGCACTCACACTCTCCAGCACACTCTTGTGAAGTCAATAAATTATTACTAAAAACAGAAGAACTGCATGTCAAGTCGTTGATATTCATTTGCATATAAGTGTACTGTGATTCCATTTGGAATCACAGTACACATATATGTATGCATAGAGGGTTGCTATATATGTAGGTGTCGTATCAGTGAAGAGGAGGATTCCCCATGCAAGTACCTTTGTTAGTAGATCACTATATTTGTGTGTAGATAAGAATGGACTGTTTGTAGTACTAGTAGTGTACTAACAGCCCCACCCACCAAATGGGGGTGTAGTCTTTGATCCACGGTCAGGTCACTCACTGAGCTCAGGCCATACATGGTACTGCTGTAGCTACCCTACATCCCTTCCACAGGGGAGCTTTTAAACATGTGACATTTTGCTCCGTGTACTAACCTTTGCCTCTGCTAACCATTTATGTATATGACACCCAAGAGCATTGTGAGTGGACTACCATATGTGCGGTGAGGTAGTGCTATGATGTCGTCTTCAACCCTTTATGATCCATCTACACCTAACGAATGAGGAGGGCAGAGTTTTCATGGTATAGATAAGGTTTGTATGTACACATTCAGCGAAGGGAGGGTTTTATTATGTCCACTCTTTTCTCCTCGAAATGTAGAAATGGAAGTGCTAGGCAAACATTACCAATTGCTCCAACTAATCAAGGCTCCCTCGTGGCTCTAAAGGGAGGTCTTAAATGACTCCCACTAACCCTTAGAACCACCCACCATCCCCTTAAACTGTTTGCTAACAGTCTCCGTCTGCGGCGCCAGGTAGCGCTTGCGCAGTAGTGGTACGGCACGCGCGCGGCCAATTTTGAATTGTAAAATCATTCCCGAATCATTCCCGATGCGAGCGGTCCCGGGTATATAAATAGCTCTAGGAAGCTCAGCAAATACAAGACAGCGAACTATCGGAGCACTAAGAGATTTTTTAAGAGCAAGCAAGCAAAATCATTGCAGAAGAGGAGACAAAATGTCAATAAAATTACAGCAATTCCTTGTCACAGCTCTGCTACTCTTCTGGGGCAGGGCGCACGCAGCAGGATTCGTTAGGGATACCGGCGACACCGATCAGACCTTGAGTTTTTCTCCTGAGTTTGAGGGAGAGGAGAGTGTCAGTGAAGAGTTTGTTAACTCCAGTAAGTATATTTTCATGTACTAGCTGCAGTACGTGCTGCATTTGCAGCATTATAATATTATGACTGATTTTGTGCATGTGTCCGCAGTGCGGGAAAGCGGTGCAGAATATTTTGAGGTAGATATTATCCTAACCGACGACCAGCAACATGAAATTGAAGAAGAGAGCCAACCTTTCGACCCTCACGCGCCTCAGAGAGCTATCACTAGAAGATCAGACGGACTGTGGCCCAACGGCAAGGTTCCCTACTACATCTCCAGCAGCCTCAGTAAGTCCCATGCAGTCATCTCGTCAATAGTTATAATGCTATCTCTGTCATTGCAGGCAATAACGCAAGGAGTGCTATATCAGCTGCTATCAATGCCTATTCTTCAGCTACATGCATTCAATTTTACCCAAGAAACTCAGAGAGAGACTATGTTTATTTCTTCCAGGGTGATGGGTAAGCAAACCATTCGTGATCATGACAAGGGAATGCACTTTCGGGGTTTTAATAGATTTGTGCATGGGTGTGTGTGTGCACACAAGCATGTGGCCTTCTGCATTATTCCAACATGACAACATGGAAGCAATAGTAAATTGGAATAGAAACCTCATATTGACTTACAATTTAATAATCCTGTTTGTTTTGTTTGTGCTAAATTACACAAAACAATATGCTTAACACATTGCCTATGATGGGCATTTACTTTGGGGTAGAAGCTCGACTGTTCCCCCATCCCTCAGTGAATTTATGCATAATTATGTGTGTCTGTTAACAGGTGCTACTCCAATGTTGGGCGTGTGGGAGGCAGCCAGAGGATCTCCATTGGAAGAGGCTGTGAACACAAGGGCATTGTGATGCATGAGATGTTTCATGCACTTGGTCGCTGGCACGAGCAGAGCAGACCAGATAGAGATCAGTTCATTTCTGTCAACACTGATAATATGAAAGATGGTAAGTTCTTCAACAGTAGTTTTAAATGTTCATGGTGCTATATATATTAACACCTGACTGTAGTGCTCTAATAACTCCTGCATGGCTGTGCATGGTGCTAATAAACCCTGACTCTAGTGCTATATATTTTATTTGTTTACAGGTGTATCAGGAAACTTTCTTAAACTAAGCACCAATCAAGTGACAACTCAAGGGGTCCCCTATGATTTTGGGTCCATCATGCACTACTCTGCTTATGCCTTTTCTCGTAATGGGCGACCCACCATTGTGCCAAAAGACAGGAGTATTAGTTTAAGTGCCCTAGGTCAGAGGGATGGGCTATCTACGGAGGATCTTGAGCATATTAATACCCTCTACTGCAGTGATGGTAAGAGAAGATAGCATTGCACGTTAGTATGAATTATGAACACTGCATGTTTGTTTGATTGGTTCATTCCAGCTCCAACATCAAGCTGGAGCAACTGGGGATCATGGAGTGCCTGCAGCAGAACTTGCAATGGCGGAACTCGATCTCGCCTTCGTACCTGTGTGGGAGGTAGCAACTGCCAAGGGAGCAACATCCAGGAAGAGCCCTGCAACAGACAGTCCTGTCCACAAGGTTTGGACAACATTAGGTATCAAACCTTGAGCTCTGGCATTAATGATCTCTGGTTCATCCAGTTGTTCCAAGATGGTCCCAGTGGGGTAGCTGGAGTGGTTGCTCTGCCACTTGTGGTGGAGGCAGGCAGTCAAGGAGTAGGCAGTGCCGCAATGGTAACACATGTGCTGGACCTGCTATAATATACCGTGACTGCAACACACAGACCTGTCCAGGTATATACAGTGGTGTCATGTATGTATTATATACACAATGTCATTTTTACTCTTCTCTTCCACACCTATATTAGTGCCTGTTGGTACATGGTCAAGGTGGTCAGACTGGAGTGAGTGCTCTGCCTCGTGTGATGGTGGTATACAGACCAGAACAAGAGAGTGTCTCAGTGAACCTTGTGATGGCAGCAGCTCAGGAGCTAGGGTCTGCAATACAGAGCAATGTAAGCAAGGGAGGGCCGGCTATATTTAGTAACCTCTCATCATGCATTTTCGTCTCTGCATCAGGTCCAACTGGGACTGAAGGGTTAAAACATGAAGGCTGCTACCGCGTGGTGGCTGGATATGGGCTGTATCTACTCGAACATCGGTTTGACTACCTGAAGGACAACCCATTCCAGAGAACACAAGCAGTTGAAAAGTGTGCCCGGGCTGCCAGCACACTCACCTACTCTGTCATGGCAGTCGCAGCAGGCTACTGTATCTCGGGCAACGACAGACTATCTGACTACACACAGTTTGCTGGCAATGGGTGCCAGGATGGCAGAGGAGCCTACGGCAGTGGATCATTCTACATGGATGTATATACAATTACTGATCCAAAAGCTTTTCTTCCCCAGACTCCAAATGACCCCAATGCTGATATTGCACAAGATGATCCAAGTACTGATGACGAGCAGTTGACAACTCCTAGCAGCAGCCTGATGACCAGGACATCGTCTGTGACTGCAGTGTGCATCACCATGCTGGCCATTTTGTTTTCAAATATTTAAACCCATTCATATTTATATTATGTAATTACTATACATTATATTTTTATTATTAACACTGTGAAAAAAGACAGTATCAATAATCAATATGGTTCTCATTCAACTACCAGTGAGGCTAGACCAGTCCTTTCTTCTTGGCCCGTTTACGAGCCTTCTTTGCCTTAATTTTTTCTGTTCTCTCACGAATATTCTGTTGTCTCATTTTCTGTTGGGCATCTTTTCTTGAGCTCTCGGCCTTCATCCTCTCTCCCCACTTCTTCTTGTGAGTTTGCTTCTTTTTCTCCAGTCTCTTCACTGTCTTCTTCAACAGTGAGGGATCATCCTTTAGTTTCTCTCCTCGAGCCATTCTGACTGCCTTAGACCACTTCTCCTTCTCCTGTGCCACATCACCCATCTCCTGGTCTTGTCTTGTCAGTTCCTCAAGTTGATTTTGTTTAGCTTCAGCCTTTGCAATAAGTGTCTGGTAGTTCTTTCTTCTACTTCTCTTATTAGGGGATTGGGTAAACTCGAATTGATTGAAAGAAAAATGAATGTTGTCAACACCAGTCTTTGCCAGATCAGATGCACCTCCTCTTTTGATCATTTCCCTCTTCTGTCTAGCCTCCTGCTCATTTTTCACTTTCTCTCTTTGTTTCTGCTTCTCCTCTAATCTTTGCTGCTTCTTTGTTGGGCTTCCCTCTGCCTCTTTCCTCCTCCTCCTCTTCCTCCTCTGGGTCTGAGTGCAGGTGTCTCCCAAACTCCTCTTCATGGACACTTCCTCAATCTTCCTGTGCAGTCTCTGTTGCAGTTCAGAGAGGCTTGTACTTTTCACACCTTCAATACCAAACTGTTTCCTCATGCCTGCTATGGTAGCATTTGTGCGGCCATTTTCTCTTAGTTCTACGTCTTCTTCCTCTTGTTGGTCACGAGGAACGGTATGTAGAGACTTTCTGGAGTGCTTCAGTTGATGCCCAGCCTTCTTGTTACGCCAGAAACGAGTTTCCTTTTTTGATCTCCCAGAGGATAGCTTATCGTCGGCCTCGTCTTCATCCTCCCTCGCCGTGTAGTAATGAGCTGGGATGAGTGATACCATCGCTAGAAAATGGGCCGAATGGGTACGCAAACGCTGCTCCATTGTTGGTAACGTGGCAAAGGTCAAAGGTGAAAAAACATCTTCAATTGAAGCTCACCAACGGTGCCTTAATTGAAGATGATCGAGGTGACCTGTAACGACAGGCTTGGGAAAAAAGTTCGGGTCAAGTGCAAGTATCCACATTGATATTATGTACATCATAGTTGTCTAAGGCAGGTCAGAATGGTGAGGCCAGTGAGGGAGTATAGTTGTGCCTTATATGGGATTGTTCCTGAACATGTGTCCAGTCCAGATGACACAGTGGGGGACTTGAAGAAGCTAGTGGCTGCTCAGGTAGGGACAAAGGCAGACAAGATTGTGCTCAAGAAATGGTGAGAATCTGTTTATTGGTGAGCGTAGCAAGCCCTCCTAGTGATCTGAATGGGCAATTTCTATATACATATATATATATATATATGTGACCATGCAAGCATAAACCAACCTTATGCCACAAAAGTATAATTTTCACATGAACAAAAATAGTCTGCACTTTCCCAAAACATAAAACTCCTTTATAGCTTTGGAATAGAAAGTCCAATCAAAAATCTAAAACGTCACTTGAAAATCTCAAAAACGATACAATGCGGCATAAGGTTGGTTTATGCACGTATAGTCATGTATATGTTTATATACGTGTGACGGGCACTGCACATACTGTAATGTTTTATGTGCTTCTAATTTTGTGTGCGCACTCTCGCTCACTGACAATGCATAGCATTCCACTAGTGATATTCATTGCACTGATTGCTGAGGTAGATGTGTAGCAATGCAAGATACAGCTTTGTTTTGATTGACCATTCAGCACTGATCTTTAATGCTTGTGGCAGTAAAAACAGTGTATGATCTGGCATTTTCAGTGTCATATTTCCTGTGAGAGTTTCACCATGTGGTCAGGAAGGGCATGTACACTATGTCAACTGACCTCTGATAGTAGGTCACACCAGTAGGCAGTGCATGCCACATGTACATAGACCATGTGTACTTGGTGTGTGTGAGGAATTGACTTCACTTTCATCTAGTTGAACCCTACAAATTAGGGGAATCCCCTGCCATTATTTGGCAGTTTCCATTTGATAATTAGCTGTTGACCTTGAGTGTTTGTGTGGTTTGTCCTTTTATAATACTTACAATTTCACTGTTGTGATAGGTACACCATATTCAAGGACCACATCACCCTGCAGGATTGTATCCAGCCACTCAAATGAATTGCACTTGATTGTGTATAGCCACTCCCCACTCTGAGGATCCTTAATGTCCTACTAGATGAGATTCATGATGGAATGAATCTGGAACTCTATTATCAATGATGTAATTTTTGTCATTTTCTGTGCCTGTACTCTGTGACCTCTGAACTTTGATATTAACAGTTTAACCCGTGCACGACTGAACGTGCAACATGCGCAACTGAAGAGATTGACAGAGCTACAAACACTGTAGTAGGCAGTAGTAGCCTTGGCTGACTGGTGATATGCGGAGAGGCCACCATAGAGGCGTTCCTCCACAGTCGGGGGTCGCCGCGGAAAAGCGGTATGAAAGTCTATTCAGCCGTTTGGATAAGGATGGAGACGGACGCATTTCAGTACACGAGCTCAAAGAAGGCATAGATGATATGGGTCTGCCTAGCATGTCTGGGACTGCTCAGGTAGGCGCAGTTGAACAAGGGGCGGAGTTTACTGGTAGCTATGGTTACACCTCCCCTAGGCTGTGGTGTCCATGGGGGATCAGGATGATGACGGTCTGCTGGACTTCAGGGAGTTTGCCACATACTGTGCTGAACACGAGAAGAAGCTGTGGCTAGTTTTCCAGAGAATGGACACCAATAAGGATGGTAGGTTCACTCAGCAGCCCCTCCACTTAGTCCCAGCTATCAGTGTATTGGCAGGAGTGATTGATGCTGAGGAAATCAAGACGGCCTTGAGGCAGCATGGACTCAATGCTTCTGATGCAGAAGTGCATGAACTACTCAGAAAGTAGGTGGATTCCCTGTGGGTGCTGGTCACCTGTGAGTGTGTGTGTGTGTGTGTGTGTGTGTGTGTGTGTGTGTGTGTGTGTGTGTGTGTGTGTGTGTGTGTGTGCAGAATGGATAAGGATGGTAATGTGGAGATATCTTGGGAGGAGTGGAGAGAGTACCTTCTGTTGCAGCCACACACTAGTGTCCACTCCATATTTAAGATATGGAGTCATTCCACTGTGAGTGGAGAGCGACAGAGACAAGCTCCCACACTCTGCAGCTCAATTATTGTGTGTGTCACTTGATACAGGCAGTAAACATTGGGGAGGTCCTGGACAGCTGGGTCCCTGAGGAACTGACAGAGGAAGACAAGGTCGGAGGTCGCTGGTGGAGACAATTGCTGGCCGGGGGTGGAGCTGGAGCAGGTTGGTCATAGTCATGTGATCTCCTGTCGTAGTCACACGATCCCCTCACACAGTCACTGATATTTTGTTTCCCTGTCAGTGTCCAGGACATGTACTGCTCCTCTGGACAGACTCAAGATCTTCTTTCAGGTGAAGACTGAGATAAGTATATACACCAGTGCAATGATTTCCTTCTTGATTACTGTTAATGATAGCAGTCAAAACAAGGGACTGACCACCAGTGTGTGGGGAGCCACTCCAGGGGGGTGGGGGGCTGTGGGGGGTCATGAATATCACCTTGCCAGGGGGTGTAGGAGTGAGGCAGGAAGAGTGTCTGCTGCTACCACCACCAACTGTACACTGATGAAAATGTTGATATTGATTGCTCCACCCCTCCCTCTTCCTTCAGGTATCTTCCATGCGTGGCCAGCAGTTCACGTTGGTGTCCTGTGTGAAGCACATGTTAGAGGAAGGAGGAGTGAGGTCCCTGTGGAGGGGTAATGGGATCAATGTTCTCAAGATAGCTCCTGAGAATGCACTGAGGTTCTTTGCCTATGAGCAGGTGTGTATGGCCATATGGCTGTATGTATGTATGTATGTATGGCTGTGAATGGTACAAGTAATGTGTGAGTGTCTAATGAAGACTGTCCCCTACTTCTCTGTGGTAACCTACCTTCAGGTGAAAAGACTTCTGGTCAGAGATAATGATGGTAAGCCTCTACAGGCCCACCAGCGTCTTCTGGCTGGCTCCAGTGCTGGGGTCATGGCTCAGACAACCATTTACCCTATGGAGGTACAGTGGGCCTGGTCAATGTTTGCTATTTCCCACAAGGAATGCAAAGCTGTTTGTGTGTGGGGTTGTATGTTAAATGACTGGTGAGAAGTGTACAATGGCAGTGCAGGGGGTGGTTGTGTCCTGCATATTTGTAGCATGTTCTGCTGAAGGCAAAGGTTTATTCAGCACTGCTGGGGAGCTAGTGTATTACTGTGTACTTCCTTATGAGGCCGCCCTTAATTACATGCATTCCTTTATCTTGTTGGAAATCATGTTTCTCATGTTCTGTGGTGACAGTATGTCTGGCCTGGGACTAAGAGGTTAAACAAACAGAAACAATTCTCATATGTCTTTTAATTGCTAACCAGGTGTCAAGTATCATTAATTAATGATGTGTTATTGTAGGTATATGGGTATGGCTAGCTGTTCTATAGTAATAGTGTGCCTATGGTGATGTGGTTACTGTGAGTCCTTGGTATAAATGACTAGAGAGAGATTAGAGAGAGCATTTCAGTAAGTTACTGATGTAGAAGGATCTGGCTCCTGCTGTAGTGTAGCTGTCTGTCTGTCTGTGTACAGTGTTAGTATAGCCACTCAAGATTCCAGACCCCTGGGTCTCTGTGAGCCTGAACAAGATTGTTATCATTTGTTGTGATTACCTCACCCCATCCCCCCCATGGTGGCTGGGTTGACAAAAATCACTTATTTCTTGGAAAAGTGGGTTCTGTGCCTCACTTGAAGGAGAATTTAATCCCCACAGAACTTTCATCATTACATATAGTTACCATAATGATTAACATTCCATAACTAATTAACATGTCATACACTCACGAGGAGTGGTATTCATTATCTTCTGGACATACCAACATGGACTGTGGTACGTTGTAATAATGATTGGGACATCACTAGTATTAGGTTACTGTTGGGCTAAACAAAACAGTTTAATGTCCCCCAATTGTAACCCATTGTGTGCATGGCCTCTGGTGCTGCACACACTGTTAGCTCTGTCTCTCTCTCTTGTGTAACAGGTATTGAAGACACGTCTTGCCCTTGGCAGTACTGGGCAGTATAGGGGTATGGCTGACTGCTGTCGACAGATCCTTCAGAGGGAGGGACTGAGAGCTCTGTATCGAGGGATCACCCCCAGTCTAGTGGGGGTCATCCCATATGCTGGCATAGATCTTACTGTGTATGAGGTGAGAGGTAGGCCAGAGTGCTATGGAGGGAGCTGGTTGTGTTCTCTCTGTGCAGACAATGAAGAACATGTACCAGAGTCGTGTTAGTGAGGAACCCAGCTGGCTGGTGCCACTGGCATGTGGGACAGTGTCCAGTACCTGTGGTCAGCTAGCCTCCTACCCCCTCTCTCTAGTGAGGACAAGGCTGCAGGCTCAGAGTGAGTGCCTTCCTGGAACCCTGCCCCTAATTCTCAAGGGGATTAGTGTGTCCCACACAATGCACCTCTATCACTCATGCATAGTTAGGGATATGCTCTACACCTCTCTCTCCAGCTGCCCCTGTGGTGGTAGGTGGTTCAGGAAGGGCTGTTGGTGAAGCTGCTCCTGGTATGGTGGACACACTGGTCAGTGTGTACCAACAGGAGGGTGCACGTGGACTCTATAGAGGGTTTCTCCCTAACTTTCTTAAAGCCATTCCTGCTGTTAGCATTGGGTATCTAGTTTACGAGAGACTTAAACTTCTCCTCCAAGTAGACACTGTCAGATAGCCAGCATCACCATTTCAGTCATTAATTTAACTTATATTTGCCCTTAATATAACAACATAATTATTACAAAAGTCTGTAGTTAAAGAGATTGCAAAATGAACAATAAAAACACACAAACAGTTACAGAGTATGTATAATATAGCAGAGATTTATTGCATTAGAGGAACTATTACTCGACTATGTCTGTTCTTTTCTGTGACGAACTGATGGTACATTGCAGCGGCTGAGTTCTCCCTCTCTCTGCTCCACTCTGCCTCAGTGGTGCCGCGTTTCCATTTGGTGCGGCGGTTCTGGTACCACGTCTTCACGTGCTTCTCTGTTAGACCCAAGCGCTTTGCAAGGCGCGTGCGGTCTGATTTGGTAAGGTATTTCTGCTCGGCGAATTTAGCCTCCAGCTCCTGCAGTTGTCTGGTGGTAAACGCAGTTCGCTTCTTCTTCCTGAAGGGGCCATCTATTCGCTTCTCTCCAGGAGAGAGCTCGCAAGATTGGTCTCCTTCAGGACCGTGCCCATCGCTGGCTTTCTCTTCTGCTAAGCTGTCGTCTCCGTCGCTATCATCTGCATCAGAAAGTGATGTACGGCCTACTGAGACGGGGTGGACTCTAGGGGCAGAGGCAGCGCACTGGTTAGTACCGTAGACTCTCGCATAGAATGGCCTAGGAAGAACGGTCGGGTAGGTGCTTGTAGGAGGCAGTACCATATAACAAGCAGTAGATGGTGATGGTCCGTAAATACAGTGTGGGAAGGTCGTCACTATCGGTACTTGCATCGCCATCAGAGGGCTGCTCGGCGGCGTCGGTGATGACGAGCTCTCGCCGTCGCTAGTTTTTCCGTTAAGTCTCTTCTTGTGCAAAATGCTCTCGATAGAGAAGCCACACCGATTCTGCTCTCGCCGTTCCGTCATAGCTATGTTGATCTAGATGTGCCCGCTAGGAGAGAAGAGGCTGTAGTAATTGCTGCTGGAGTTCCTTATTTTATGTCTGCACTAAACAATGCAGTTAGGAAAGTGCAGAAAACTGAAAATTCCTGGCTCAAAGTTCAATCGTTTTTCACCTAGCACTGTTTTCGTCCGCTCTTTATAGCCAACTTCAGTCAACGCCAGGCATGCACGGCTGGACTCAGCACGGGGTAAATGTACATGTACAGGCAGCAGAGCGCAAGTCGCTGACATGCATGTACATGCATGTTTGTGCTGCAGCCATGGTTTTCTGCGCATGCGCAATCTGTATCCTGTTGTTATGGAAACCAATGCTGCAGACTGTCAGAGATGGCAAGCGTTGAGTTACAAGAGGCATCATGGAACACTCGTACGGTAGGTGTCTCGAGAAGTGTCCACGTCAGAGTGTCGGAAGCAGCAGAGAGAGAGGTGCAGGCGCTGTTAGATGTGCCCAGTGAGCTGCACTGTCAATACCTGTAACGTATGCTACCGAGTATGCCAAGTGTGTGTGTGTTTGTATGTGTGTATAGGGGTGGGACAGGAGGGCGGCGGGGTGGTGGAGAAGGTGCAGGAGAGGAGGAGAGAAAGGTACTCCCACTATACCAAGTAGTCAGTTCCATGACTGTAGTGTGTGGTGTATGCAGGCATGAGCAGTACATGTCAGATCTTCAAGCAGAATTGTCAGCCATTAGTGAGGTAAGCCCCACTGTTACCCATCATCTGTATACTCTCCACCAATGATGTCGGCTCTGCCATTGTGTGTGGATAGAAATTACAATCAGCTGTGAAGAAGGCTGCAGAGGAGATGAAGCACAAACTGAGTGATAGCTTGCAAGGTATGCTGTGTCTATCAACTCCTAGGTATGAGTATATTACACATCACATAACGTGTGTAGTAACAGAAACTGTGGTAGCCAAGGTCAGCTCCAGTAGTGAGGTAAGGTAGTGTGTGTCCTCTTGCAGTAGAAATGTGCTGGGATAGACTCAACATCTAGGGACTCTGTGGTCTGACACTGACGGATGTGGAGGGGGTGTGGCAGGGGGTGGAGTCTCAGCTGACCCTCAGATTAAATCTCATTGAAGAGTTAAACAAGGAACTAACACAAGTGGAGGAGCAGAGAGCACATGATGTCAGTGGTCAGTAGTAGCTAGTACTGTAAAGTACAGCATCTCTCTACTTCACAGGTGTGTGAATGCCTGCAAAGATTCTCAGGTTTGCTGGGAAGTGTTGCCTATTGCAGTCCAGGGGAGCTGGGCAGCATAATGGAAGAGAAGGCTCATGCTCTTAATATGGCTAGTTTATCCAACAGACAGTCTGCTGCACGACTCTGTGCCCAGCTAGCAGCAGGTTAGCATGTGAACATGAGGCATCTTAGATAACAGTCAGCCATTACCCTTCATCTACAGCCGAGAGAAAGGTGGCTGTAGAGCTGCAAGCAAGGTGGGAGGCAGGAGTGAGAGCATGGAGGGATGCTGTGGTTCACGACACTTTAGCCAGATTCAAGTGAGTACCGCTGTTTGTACTTGGCCATAATGAGGAGGATATTGAACTGCAGGCTTCGTATTGGTACTAGTGGAGGTGAGGAGAGGATGGGAGAGGTGGGGGGAGTGGAGAGGGGGAGGAGTGAGGTGGAGAGGGTGAAGGGAGAGATGGTTGCAGAGCTGTCGGGACTGCAGCACAGAAAACAACAATTACTAGCTCAGGTCTCTTCCCTGGCCCCACCTACTGTTGTCATGGAAACACTGTATCGGATTCAGGAAGCCTCACATGACATACATCAACAAATGGGTTAGCCTTTGACCCCAGACATTTTGATCATGTGATGGAATGACTATAACTGACCCTCCAGAGAGCTGTTTGCAGCGCCAGCTGCTGGTCCTCAGTCAGGCGTGGGAACAGGTGGCAAGTGCATGTGAAGCTGAGATGGAGGCCAGCAAGACTGCTCTTCTGCTGAGTGGTGTGTGTGACTCGTCATCTGTCTACCAGGTACCATCCTCACTGCTCCGTGCTGTGGAGTCAATCCCCTGTACCTACACAGGTACTGACTGCAGACTTCCTGCCCCTCACAGAGGGGTTGGTGGAGGAAGGCCACACTGAACTACGCAGTATAGAGGTATAGCATACTTAACAGTGTACTTGTCACCAGTAGCTCTGACTGTCTGTCCCTCAGCATTCTGTGGAGTCCCATCTAGTGCAACACGAGTCGTGGTTCCAGTCTGTGTTACAGTATGGAATGGGGGTAGCCCAGCTATGGAGGGATCACAACGCTGCTCTAATAAATGTCAGAAGATCACGAGGAGAAGAATTGGACTGTCATCGTAGTGAGCATGACACCAGGAACCAGACCAGAGAGGCCAACTTGGACCTTGTCCTGGACCACATGAGGCAGGCCCCCAATGAGGAGGTGAGGTCCTGTCCCATACACTATGATGTACTAATGACATTGCTGTTAGGTCCTGGACAAGTGCCTTCAAGAGGCTACTCGTCTCCTGAAGGACATTGCTGAAGGGTCAGTGGACATCCATCTGACTTCCTGCTGATACCTGTGGGTGTATTGCTGCAGGTATGAAGAGTTCCATAGAGCTCTCCTAACTGAGGTGGGGGCATGGCCTTCAGTGGCACAACACTCTGTGCAGGAGTACGACTCTGCCTTATGCCAGTACCTGAGAGTGGGCAGGGAGCCTCCTTCCACTAGGAAGGTCAGCAGAGCAGACAGTGGACATCACTTAGTATGACCACTCGTCTCCTTTGCAGACTGAGAGAGCTAAGAAGATAACACAGTCAGTAAGCAGACCTAGAGCAGGGAGCAAGCGTCTCAAGAAAACTCCGCCCTCCACCTCCTCCCCTGTGGCACAGCCACCCAACGTGACTGACATTGTGGAAGAAGTCATTGTAGCCAAAGGAGTGGTAAAGTATTACATCACCTCAGAGGGTCTTGATGGGAAGACAGAAGGTGTGTTCCTCACACAGGATGAAGGTATGCTCCTCCAGTCAGTAGAGTTAGTACAGTTGGGGATGATAGCTTTACACTGGTGCAGATAATGAAGAGGCCCCTAATATGATTGCTCATCAAGCTCTGCCACTACACAGAAGTTCCTATCAACAGGCCAGGACAAGGTCTGCCCCTCATCTCACACACTACCAGCTAACGACCTCTCTCTCTCTCCCTCTCTCATCACAGTGTGCGTGCCATGTTCCTGGGCCATCTTGAGACATGGAAGGAGGAGGTGAGGACAGAGGAAGAGAGGGAAGTGAGAGAAAGACAGGAGGAAGCTCATGTAGAGCTGGATTTACGGCGGCACCTTCACAAGCCAAGGCTGGCACGTATCATGCAAGATGTACATGGTGTGAGAACAGGTGAACTACTGGTGTCACTTTGACCTTCCTCACTATCTTCTGCTTCCATGTGTGCAGCTGAACTGGTGGCACATCGAGACAGAGTGAGTCGACATGCCAGAGCTGTAGTGACTGCTATTGCAGATATCAAGTCTACAGCACAGACTGCTCCTGAGTGTATGAAGGCCCAGGTACAGGACTAGATATTATTGTGTGCCATGTGTAGACTGAACGTTGGGTTAGGAGGAGGATTATGCAGAGGAGATGGTCTCATTGGAAGGTTGTCTGACAGAAGCTGTCAGTATCATGGGGTAAGTGACCTGTCCTCACTGATGGTCTCACTTAGCCCCACTCTATCAGGTTGGAGCAGGTAGAGAGCACAGCTCACCACCTCCTTGAAAAGGTAGTGCTGTCAAGTGAAAGCCATCATGAAACCATTAATCCTTCTCCCCCTCCTTCTCCCAGCGCCTGCAGTTTGTCCAGAGTACCTCCACTCAGCTTCAGACAGCAGCAGAAGAGGCCATTGCTGAGCTCTCCAGAGCCAACACTGCCTTCAGAGATTCCCTCAAGTCAGTGGTAGCTGGCTACAGTCATAGTTAGGGCAGACACACACACACTTGCACCCTCTCTTTCTCTGTGGCAGGCTGTTTTCAGAGGCAGGGAACTACTGCCCTGAGGAGGTGGAGGTGTTTTCTCACAAGCTGGATCGTCTGGCTGGGAAACTGGCCACTGCTCAGTCACAGGTGACAGGTGACATTAGTGTGGCCTGCAACGAGTACACACACTCAGCCACTAAAGTGTTCACCCACTTTCAGAGCACGTAAGGGACTACAGGCAGCATTGTATGGTAGATGACTGTGTGTTCTCACCACAGGTACCAGCTGCACCAGACTGATGCTGGCTACCTGGAGAGTGTGAGGAAGTCACTGATAAGCCTCCAGTTGTCAATACAGAGTGCAGTGGCTGATAGCAATAGCCAGACCAGCAAGCTACATGACAACATTGCCAGGCTAAAGGATGACATGGAAGTGAGTCTGTCCACTCCCACTGTGTGTGGAGGGTCTCTCATTTGTTGTGTTGCCAGTCAGGGGACCTGGAACTTGTCCTGATTGGACTGCCCCCTCTCATTAGCCTCTGTAATGAGCGTACTGCCTACCTCCACTGTCGTGCCACACTGCAGCAGGGGGGTAGAGTGGGGGGTGGAGGGGGGCAAGGAGGGAGGATGGTTGGGGGGGAGGGAGGACACAACCAGCCAATATCTTCTGTGAATATCACTCGAAGCATCAGGAAGTAGGTGACACAGACCAGCTGAACTCCACACACACTGACTGCCATCTCTATATTCAATTGTGTAGGCACACCAGAGCAAGCACTGAGAATCAGGTAGCAGTCACCTCCAGCAATAAGCCACCACCACTGCAGGTAAATGTACACACACACACACACACACACACACACACACACACACACACACACACACACACACACACACACACACACACACACACACACACACACACACACACACACACACACACACACACACACACACACACACACACACACACACACACACACACACACACACACACACACACACGCACACACACAATGCCATCTTCCATTATACTTGCAGGAGACTGGGGAGAAGGTCGGTAGTCAGAGGTAGGTCTCCTCTTGGTATCCAACAGTGACATACATGTCCATGGAGGGCTATCTTTATAGTCGTAGGAAGGCAGCAGCAGCAGTTGTGGAGAGAAAGAATGTGAATTTTGGAGTTGGGGGAGGTGAAGAGACGAGGTATCCCTCCTCAGATACTGTGCTATACACTGTGTAGTTACTGGCTCCTTCCATTGACAGCTGCTTCTTGCCCCAGATAAGATCCTTCCTGTATGTCCAGTATGCTGACCTTTACACCACTACTGAGGTTAGCCACCACTGACTGCAGCCATAGACATGGGATGGTATGTGCCACACGCCATGTAGGCCTATTATAGGGCCAAAGGATTGCGTCCAGTGACTAGGCCTCAGTCCATGGCCAGCACATGTGAGGAGGCACTGGACAGGCTCATTGCATCCTGCCAGACCTACCGCCATCAGTGTGAGGACTATCGCGACAGAGCCATCAGTGGTCAGTTAGTTCTGTGTGTAGTGGTCCTGTCAACTGTTACCCACTGTCTACTCCAGAGTTCAGGGCTCAGCTGGACACAGTTCTGTCACTGCTGGTTGGCCTGACTCCTCTAGTACTGAAGGGAATTTCACGTCAGTACATGACGCGGTGGGAAAGAGAGAGGAGGGATCTTGAAGACAGCCACCAGCGGACCATGGAGACCATGGCAAAGGAGAAGGTGACACATGAGCCATGGAATGTATGACAGGAGATCAGTCCCCCTCCCCTTGCCTACAGTCCTCCCACAAGGCTGCCCTCCACCCTGGTCTGGGCCATCCTGCAGCCACCACCCAGCTACAGGAGTTGAGGGATGCAGAGGACCAGAGGCACTGTCACTTACTGGAGCACACTCAGCAGCATATGGCCAGCATACAGGCATGTATACTTAACTAATACGGTGGATGGACTTGTGCTCCTACAACAATGTTGTCTCCATACAGAATACTGTACAAGGCATTGGTAGAGAGCTTGCAATGGAGTTGGTAGCAGAGACGGAGCGACTGCTGGCTCTCTATGACACTCTCCCTACCACCAATGAGATCATCCCTAGCAGTATGTGTGCACAGTGTGACCATTATGTGGTCTTGCTATACCTCCAACTATGCAGGGCAACAGGAGACCCATCACCTGCCAGTGGACCACCTACTCAGACTGAGGCTAAGACCACCGGAGCAGAGCAGAGGTCAGTAGTGATAGTTGGCGTACGTGACATGCTGTATGTCAGTCATCCTCTTGCAGAGAACCCAGGGATTCCTCAGTCTTCCTCCCAGGGAGGCAACTGGCCTGGTGTCTCCACTGCTGTGCTGGACAGACTTTTGGTGCCCCTTGAGGAGAGAGAGAGAATGAGCAGTGGTGTGGTCACCAAGAAGAGCAGTGTGGCACACAGGGCTGTGCTCACTGCAAGAGATGCAGCACTTGAGGTGAGAGTAGCAGTGGACTATTTATCTGTACTGTCATGTGATGTGGTCCTGGTGCAGGAGTTTGTGGTGTGTGTGGAGAAGATGGTCTTGTGGAGTGAGGAGAGAGGAAAGGAGGAGAGGGAGAGGGAGCAGCACTGGTGGGACCACTGGAACCATTCCCTGACTTCCCTCACCCAGCTCTACTACAACTGACTACATATTCTGACAAGTGCTCACACTGTACATGTGATCATGAAGTGTTAATTTACAGCAGTCTGGCTAGATTTCTCTGTAGTGTTTTTAGCACAAAGTCTCCCAGAGCTTCATCAATGTGGGTCCAGGAGACCAGCAGGGAGAGGGATGGGGGTGGGGTGCTGACCTCCACACTCACAGTGGTCCCCACTAACACCACCTTCTCATCTCCTGCCTCTTCACTCTTACACACACACTGGTCATGAAGCAGCCTGCATGAATGAACTAATCATACGTTGTGCACTCTGCAGATGAGGAGAGTGATAACCTCTGCAACACTTCCACCAATGCATCCACCAGTTCGGTGGGTGGGCGGGGCCTGGTTTCTATGGTAACAGTGGTTGTAAAGGTGAGATTGTGAGGTGGTAGACCAAGTTCATCCCTGGCCTCTGAAGGGGTCAGTAGCTGGAGAGTCTGAAGTACATCAGTGTCCGGAGGTCACGGCTGGGATATAGTGTATGGTTACCAGACTTACCTCATTCCTCATCACAAGTAGCCCAGACATGGCAGCAGTTCCAGGTATGGGACACAGCTTTTTAGCCAGAGGACCTGCAGCACAAAACCTAGAGGTGACCAGCCTCTTACCCACCCTCCCTCCCTCCCTCCCTCCCTCCCTCCCTCCCTCTTGACTAACCATGCAGTTGCTCACGAGCCCTCTTCAGGAGAGTACGAGACGCATCCACAGCTATCACTGGTTTGGTAGCTATGGTAACCATCTCCCCATTAGCAGGCATGTAGCAGTGAACTCCAAACTCCTGCATCACCTTCTGCCTCAGAAAGTCCATCTTGGCAGCCTCTCCATGAACCAGCATCACATGGCTCGGGGCAGCCTGGGAATGGAGAGTAGTACGTTGAATGGCTTCAATGGACGATGTGGAGGGTACCTGTCTGATAAGTTGCATGATGCCCTTGGCATCAGCATGTGCACTAGAGAGAGAGAGGGGGGGGGGGGGGGGGGGAGAGACATCACCACTAGAGGTGGCCATACACCACTCAATGGTGGCAGAGGACCCTGACCTGAAGGACATGTACTGTACTGAGAGTCGGACATTCACCATCTTCTTATCAATCTCTATCTTCTTGGCTCCACTCAACACCTTGTGTCCCACAGTCCCAGCCACACAGTAGCCAGGCATGATGAGCTGTAGACCAACATACACCACGTGCAACAGAAGGTGGTAGGGGGAGTGACTGATGTACCATATTCTTCTCATCCTCTGCCCATTTCTTAAAGACCTGGAGAGACAGTCCAGCATGCAGCATGCCTGGAGTGGCAAACACCACCATTGGTCCAGGGTTGTCGATGTACGACCGGTCAAATGGCTGAGGAGTGAGGACAATCTCTCTACCTCCAAACACAGACTGGTACTAGGTATTACCTTAATGTGCTTAAAATCAAACATATTTCTCTGAACAAATGTATTTCTAATGTTCTGGTTTGTCCATGAGATAAAGAGCTTGTAGTAATGGTTGGCCTGGCAACAAGCAGAAACATAAGGCAGCTGTAGTGCCATATATGGTATGTACCTTCTCTGTAAGGCCGGCAGAGAAATATATGGGACATTGCAGGTTCATCCTATCCCTGTGAGGTCTGTAATGACTGTACATCACACACTACACTACTGCTGTTACTAACCAGTAGGTCTCCAGGAGGATGCACAGCTCTTGAGCTCTGCCCAATGCAAACACTGGGATCAATACCTATATCAGAGAGAGAAAGAGAATGAAAGAGGAAACTGACTGTGTGTGATAGGCATGTGTGTGCTAACTTTGCCATCTCTTTCTATACACTCACTGATCTTCTTGAGGAAATCTCTCTCTCTACACCTACACACACACACACACACACACACACACACACACACACACACACACACACACACACACACACACACACACACACACACACACACACACACACACACACACACACACACACACACACACACACACACACACACACACACACACACACACACACACACACACACACAAGGTATATACCACTATGTAGCTGCCTGCCTAAGGAGGGAGGGTGCACCTCTTGGAGTCCCTGATGGTTGTGGCATATGTTGACTCTGTAATCAGGAGATCTGGCCTGCACTTGTCAATCCACGCAGACCTACAGTAGTGTTGCCATGGTTACTACACCCACTCAACAGTTTAAACCCTTACCCTAAATGTCGGTCAGGAGTCATGTTATAATCACCCTGAAATAGAGGGTGCCATGGTAACCAAGGGAAGTGCTGTCACAATAGTTCCATACTGTGTAAACAATGGACTGATGGCGAACTTTGACCTGGAACATGGCCGCCCCCAAGACATGGCCAGCATAGTAAGCTTTGATCTCCAAGTCTGTGTCCACCTACCCTGCCACCACTCACCACAAGTCACTCATCACTACACAGGGACATCATACCTTGACTGTCTGGTGGAGGTTGACTGTCACCACCTTCTTCATGCAGTCCTTGATCATCTGAGATGTAAAGAAGTTCTGGTCTCCCTTCCTCTCCACAGTAATCTTCCGGTAGTCCTCCTACACAGAGCCAGTGAGGAGGTGATGGGCTCCCAAACTGAACACTAACCAGTAGTATGGGGCAGATGGCCTTGGTGGGGTGGGTCATGAAGATAGGCCCCTCATACCCACACATCTCTGAGAAGTATGGTAAGGCTCCACAGTGGTCCAGGTGGAAGTGGCTGCAGTCAATGGAGTTGGAGATTGGGCAATGTAGATGGGGGGGGGGGGGGGGGGGGCAAACCTGATAATAACACAGTCTAGGTGTTCTGTGAGGCTCCGCCCAGTATCAGTGATATATGAGAAGTCAGGAAATCTACGCTGAGGAGGAAGGGGCACCTGTAGCCACACCCCTTAACAAAAGGTCACCAACCTCATCATTGAACCCCATGTGCATACCACAGTCCAGCATCACATTTTTGCCTCCCATGGACACCAAGATGCAGCTTCGACCCACATCTGTGGAGACCACACAGAGCTATTGCGCAGTAAAGGGCCACGTGACCTTACCTTGGCCTGCACCTTGAGGAAGAAATAAGGAGATCACTCAGACTAATAGAGCATGGATACATGTTATGCGTTTACTGAAGCGATCAACTGTTTACTTATAGCTCTCACCCAGAGGTACTACACGTATCTCTGCCATCCTCGCTATTTTTGATTTCCAAATTATGCAGAGTGACAGATATTTAGAACACCACGTGGCTAAATTGCGGTAGATGTTTCCTTCCGATATCCAAAACCGGTTTTGAGAACCTGTTTTTCTGGTTATTAATAACGCGTGGACCAATCAAATCTCACTACCATTACCGCAGGCCCGCGTGACGGATGCGGAGCGGCTATAAAATGTGCCTATTGGGCCCACCTCGCGCAAAGTGCAGTTTTTTGCGAAGAGGTGTCGAGCGAAGAGGAAAGCCATGGAAGTCCCTATTCAGAGCTCGTCGGTGGACGGCCATCCTCTGTTTGGAAGCCACGGGTCCACCTCTGCTGTTGGAGCAGATGGGTACGCGACCATATAGTCAGTGTGTTTCTAGAAGATGGCCGTGACTTCCACTATGCGCGCATTGTATGGGGTTGTGCGCTTGCCTGGCCGAAAGGTGTGTGCATGCGTCTCCCCCGTCGTCTGTGTGTGAAAGAGCTGCTCTGTTTGGGTTCCTGGTGTCTCCTGTTCGAGTCGTGTATCGCTGCACTTCGTGCTTGCTGCCATATGAGCAGACATGCTATACACACATACATACATCACAACGCATTGATTAGCAGTCTCTCTGGCCTGTAGCCTGTACCGCTGCCTTACTCTCGGTAGTGTCCGTTTTTCCTCGTTGGTTTAGTTGCCGTGTGGCCTTTTTAAAAGCTTAGAAGCTTAATTGGCTATGAATGTACTTAGTCGTCTTACCTCTCTGTTTTGGCCTCTCTCATCAGCATGAGCTCTGGGGACTCTCTGGCCCCTCCTGTCACCACTTCGGTGCCTGTGCTACTCTCCTCGGTACAGGCAACTGCCCCCAGCACCCTACCACCTCCAGGCCTCACTGTTCAGTCAGGAACTGTCACCAATGTGTCTCCTCTTCTTGTTAAGACAGAGGGTATCACAGCAGTCCCTGCCTTGAGCTCAGGACTCTCCACCTCTCCCAACCCCTCTCAAAACATGCCAACTGTACCCCACACTGTGGAGATTAATCCAGAGGCACTTGATCCCCCTATCCCTGTCTTCCCCTCACCTCTGGCCACTGTGAGTAGTACCTCTTCTACCATGACAACCACTTCCCTTGCTCTGGAAGGGAGTGTGACAGGCACTGGGTCTGTGACAGCCACACCTACTGCTTACACAACTGCTGTCATGACAACAGCCACAACCACCACTAGCACTCTCATTGGACAGAGCTCAGGAGGACTGTTGGGAAAGAGAGTGCGCAGACAGTCGTCCAAGTACGAGGACTATGAACATCAGACAGCCATAGTATGTGGTTATGACAATACTTGTGCATGTGATGTGTGCTCTGTTTCCAGAAGCCCAGCCCTACTCCTGTTCTGGATACTCCAGTCAAGTCAGAGAGAAAGATGACCAATCAGCTCCAGTTCCTCCTCAAAGCTACGCGGGCACTATGGAGACACCACTATGCCTGGCCGTTCCATAAGCCTGTGGACCCAGTAGCCCTAAGTCTCCCAGTGAGTGGGTGATGTGTGCCATGTGTGGAGGAGGTGTTGACAATGATGATGTCCTCCTAGGACTATTTTCAGATAGTAAAGAGGCCCATGGACATGGGCTCTATTAAGAAGAAGCTAGAAAATGGGCTGTATAGCAGTGGAAAGGAGTGTATCCAGGACTATAGGCAGATGTTCAATAACTGTTACCTTTACAACAAGCCAACTGATGTAAGTCTTTCTGTTTATTTCACTCCCTTTGAAAAGGCAATTATCCATTGTCATACTTCCTGTACGGTGTAGCAGGGACATTCCCTTGCTAAGTGCTCACTTTCAATATGGAACTACATGGAATTCACGTGATGTATGTAATTGGATACCTGTCTTCATTACCTGCAGGATGTTGTGATGATGTGTCAGGAGGTAGAGAAGGCATTGGATAGGAAGCTACAGGAAATGCCTGAACAGGTCAGCTCAATACTGTGGTATGTTACACTCCTGACCATAACCAAGGTGATAATCACCCCTGACGTCTCACACTTAGTGGTAGCAGTGTGTGGGTCAGTAAAAGTGATGGTGGTTTCTTCTCCCAGGAAGTGGAGATCAGTGTTACTCCAAAAGGAGGGAAGAAGGCAGCTGGTGGGAGGAGGAGATCCTCAGCCCAGCTGACAGCAGCTGTCTCTCAGTCTACAATCTCTGTCCCTCCCCATTCAACTACCCTCCCCACTACATCTCCCCTCTCCACCCCCTCCCCTCTCCTCTCTGCACACACTGCCACAACCACTACCACCACACTCCCAGGGACAACGCCTGTTGTCAAGGTTGGTTGTCACTCTGGAGTGGTGCTGGTTAGTTCAGCTGTTGTTAACTCTCTAGGCTCGTCGTGGTGTGAAGCGTCAGGCTGACTCCACGACTCCCTCTACTGGCCAGCCCAGCCCCTCCTGCGTAATTCCTCCCTTGCCCCTCGTCCCCCAGCGAAGAGAAAGCACACGTACAATCAAGCGCCCCAAACTGGACCTGCCCGGGGAGACCAACTACCCTCAGGTTAATGTGAGTCTCCCTTAGCACGTGAAATGGGATGACAACCTGCTTTATACTCCACAGAGCAAGAAGGAGCCGTTGTCTGTTCAGCTGAGGTTCTGCCAGCAGATACTGAAGGAAATGGTGTCACGGAAACATCAGGCATATGCCTGGCCCTTTTATAAACCTGTGGATGCCTCAGCCCTTAACCTTCACGACTATCACGACATCATCAAACAACCAATGGACATGAGCACCATACGGGTATTGCCCTGCACTTCATCCGTCAGGCGCTGTATGTATTATATTGTATGTGCTAATGATGTAGGTGAAGCTGGAAACACGGGAGTATGCAGGGCCAGAGGACTTTGCAGCTGATGTGAGACTGATGTTCACCAACTGCTACAAGTATAACCCTCCAGAGCACGACGTGGTCAAAATGGGCCGCAAGTTGCAGGTACTACTATTAGTGGTCCCCAGTGGCCCCCAGTAGGCCTCCAGTGGTCCCCTCAGTAGGCCCCCAGTGGTCCTCAGTAGGCCCCCAGTGGTCCCCAGTAGGCCCTGTGTGGATGCAAACTCTTTCATTTTCAGGAGGTGTTTGAGCTTCGCTATGCCAAAATGCCTGAGGAGCCACCAGCCCCTCCTGCCAAGACCATGCTGCTGAAGCCAGGTAAAGGAGGTATTAGTGAGGGATCAGAGCAGAGCCACTCAGACAGTGAGGAGTCTAGTTCATCTGACGACTCTGAGAGTGAGTCAGAGAGAGCAAACCAGCTGAGCTACCTCCAGAAACAGGTTAGTCTCATTTCCTGTCAGTTGGAGTACATGTCACCTTCTCTGTGCCTTGTTTGTGCAGGTGATGATAGTCCACCAGCAGCTGGCTGCACTAGCTGGAGGCAAGACCTCAAAGAAGCTGCTAGGAGTTGACCTGCCAGGTGGTGTCATAGATGAGGGTGACCCTTCATTCAATCCTAATCAGCCCAATAGTAGTAATAGTAGTAAAAAGAAAAAGACAAAAAAAGTAAAGAAGGAACCTCTCAAGCCAAAGAAAACTGCTGTAACTGCTCCAGTAGCCCCTCCTTCTAAGAAGCTTACCAACAAGTGAGCTACTGCCTACTACATTGTGGAGATAATGTGTCACTGTGTACTGTCTGTAGGCCTGCCTCAAAGCGGAAAGTTTTAGCAGCCCACAGCAGTGATGAGGAGGGAGACAGCCGCCCTATGACCTATGATGAGAAGCGTCAACTCTCTCTTGACATCAATAAGATACCAGGTGTGTGTGACTGACCACTGGATGTGTGCAGCAGTGGATGTGTTGTGGTTGCTGCAGGGGACAAGCTGGGTCGTGTGGTTCACATCATTCAGATGAGGGAGACCTCTCTCAAGGACACTAGTCCAGATGAGATTGAAATAGACTTTGAAACTCTCAAGCCTTCTACGCTGAGGGAATTGGAGAAGTATGTCAATCTTGTTCTAAGGAAACAGAAGAGACCATCAGGTGAGGGGCTGGGTCAGTGCTAGGGTCATTGAGGCTGGGAGAGAGTGTTGGTTTCTCTGTCCACCAGGCAAGTCCAAGGACAAGACAGCTGATGCTGCAAAGAAGAAGGCGGAGTTAGAGAAAAGATTGCAGGTGAGTGACTACTTGTACTTGGTAACTGAGTGCATCTTTGGAGGTCTCCTGTCAGGATGTCAGTGGGAAGCTGAGTGGAGGCAAGCCTCCCAAGTCACGAGGAGAGAATGGTGGAAAGGGGATGTCTGAGGCTGCCAGCCAGCGCCAGTCCCGCCTCAGTGCCAGCTCCTCTTCCTCTGAAGAGTCTGATGACGACTCATCATCTTCAGGCTCTGGCTCCAGCACCAGCTCTGACTCTGAGTCAGAAAAAGGTCTCCGCTGAGCTGTCAATTGGACTCTCTCTCTCTATATATATATCACTCCATGTCCTCCCTCTCCCCTCATTTCTCCTCTCTTGATTGGCATTAACACATCTATTCATAGTTCATGTCTATGCTGCACTTCCACTGCTCTTATTATGGTTTAGTGTGGTGTCATCTTGTAATCTATGAAATTATCTCAAGTGATAATTTTCTTTCTTTCTATATAGACTCGCACGGTGTAGGCAAAACAGGCTCCAGCAAAATGAAGGTGTGTTCTTTGTGTAGAAGTAACTCTTATTAAAGCACACCAATTAGCCTATTGATATGATGTAATGTTCTATAGCAGCCAGCCCCATTGAAGAGAACCTCTGCAGCAGACATAATTGGTCGTCGTCCTCAAACAACCCAATCTCCTCCGAGTGTCCCTGTGGTCTCCCATCCTGTTGTCAGGCCTCCTGCTGCCACCACTCCGTCTATAGCTCCCCTCAAGAAGAGCCCCCCGGGGAGCCCCCCACTTGAAGTTACCAGTCCTCTAGGTCCCCCAAAGCCAACACAGCTGTCGACTGCCTCCAACTCTGTATTTGAGCAGTTCAAGAAGCAGGCGTTGGAGAACAAGGAAAGGGTGTGTGGTGTGGTAGTAGTGCTGGGCACCTCATACCTCATCCGCCCCCTCCCTGTAGGATCGGTTGGCCAAGCAGCAAGAGGAACAGAGGAGAGAGCAGCGGAGACAAGCTGGGTTAGAGGCCCAGAGACGGAGGGAGGAACAGAGCCGGTCCTCACCCTCCCAGCAGCAGCAGCCCTCCCCCCCAGCGACACCATCCCCTGCAGGGAGTGTGGAGGATGCTGAGACTAAGCTGAAACAGCGCGAGAAACAGAGGGAGGAGCAGCGAAGGAAGAGAGAGGCTGTGAGTATAGTGCTCATTTTAATGTAATCATTGTCCCTGAGACGTCCTTTTTGGCGTAGATGGCAGCTCAGATTGACATGACCCATCAGAGTGACGTCATGAGCCAGTTTGAGATGGAAACCTTCTCATGATCCAATATTCACTTTTGGACTCCAATTGGCTGATTATTATAGGGTGCAATCATTGTCTGTCAAGTACAATACACATGGACTGGTATATATTATATGGCATAGTTACTTCCTCTGTAAGTACTGCACAGTTGAGTGGTGTATCATTCCTTCATGATCTATGTATATTGCAAACTGCTGCTAATTAATCAGTTTCCAATCATCAAATTCTTGTTAATAAAACAGTTCAATAATATCCAAAGCAAACTGGTAAAAATACAGAAGAGAACAGCTAATTCTATGGGGTGCTGTGGCTGTGTGTGGTGTAGGGAAATAGAAAAGTGTATTGTGGCCATATTACACTAGTACATGTGCATGAAGATCAGAGAGACGGTCCCTACAGAAGGTATGTACTGACTACTGTGCATCCTCATCTAAGAGAGAGACCTCCTCCTGAACATCGGGGGCTATCAGCTGCTCTGGCTTGTCTTCTCCTCCTCCTGACCACATTTGGCCCCCAGGGGCCACGTCCGAATCAGTGGGGAGGTCCGTGATGGTTGCCACAACAGCAGACTGGTTGGCTGTCTCTGCCTCTGACATAGTCACACTCACCTGCAGGGCCAAGTAACATCATCCTCCACCTCCCAGCCACCAGACCTGACTAACCTGTAGCAGGTGACTGTTGTCCAAACTGTTCTCCAGTGTGTACATCTCAGCTTGCTCCAGCACCTCTGTCTCTGGTGTCTTGAGTGACAGCTCCACTGCAGAAGAGGGTGGGTCAGTGGAGAGGGAGACACGGGGAGGAGCAGCTGTGGAGGACACTTGCTCTTCTGTTGAGGTTGCAACCTCACTAGCAATGCTAGTGAGCATGGAGGAGTCACCCTGGGCAAACCAACAGTCTCAGACACAGCCTCACAAGCACACAGTAGTAGTACCTGTGTAGAGGATGTATTGGTGGTAGATGGAAGGAGGCTGCCAGTGGCGTCATGGGCGGGGCCTCCCTTTGCCTGCTGCTGGGATGCCTCATTAGCAATATGCTGCAGTAGAAGGGCTTGAAGCTGCTGGAGCTGTTGGAGCTGCTGCAGTTGGGCTGCCTGGGACTGGCTGTCAGTACTGTCCTGGCTCTGTTGAGTCAGCAACTGCTGTTGCTGCTGCAGTAGCAGAAGTGCATGTAGTTGTGTTAGCTGAGTCTGGGCGGCTGAGGCAGCTCCTCCCTGCAGTGTACCAACACTGCTAACTAACCCCCCCAAGAACACTGGCTAACACACAGACCTGGGTGGAAGCAGCAGTGGACGTGACAGTATTTACTGCACAGGACACACTTTCTGACACACTGCCTTTTGCATCAGCTGCTGATCCTGCACTCTGACCTGCTGTCAACTGCTGCAGCAGAGACAGTTGGTTTGCCAGCTGCACCTGTTGCCGTAACAACGGATCTTCATCCCCTCCAGTTACCTGATGAAGTCACATGCTAGATCTAAACAACAATACTTGGGGAAGCTGGAGAGAGAGACGGGGGGCACCTGATTGATGAGCAGGGATGTGGCGGATGGCAGGGAATTGCCTGATCCAACATTCTGCAAGTGCAGCAATAAGGCCTGGCAGAAGTTCTCCAGTGAGTTTGGACCTGGAAGATAGAGTGGCAAGTGAGGCTGTCGTGTGGTTCCAGATCAGTTGGAGCCCACCAGTGTGAAGGATCTTGTTCTGTATGACCCAGGTTGTCAGGTCTGTGGCCCATTCTTTCTGACTTAGAGCAAGGTCTACCTGACCAGGGCCACGCCCACCTCCGGCCCCTCCCTGGTGCAGCCGCTGAATGTACTCAATGGTCATCTCCAGGATTTCCGCCTTGTCCAACTTCTTGTTGCCCTACATAAGCAGCACAGTGAGGAGAGTACATGGCGGGCAGGGAAGATAGCTCACATATTGCCGACAGTCTGGGACTAATGCCTTTAGCTGGCCAAGGCACATGTTAATACGGTCTCTTCGTTTCTTCTCAATGTTCTTGTGAGAGTCAAGGTAGTTACGTGACTTCTTGCGAGGTACTTCTCCTGGGTTCTGGGCTACAACTGGTAGGTCACTCCTGCCGGAGACAAGGGTCAACTCAGTGTGACAGAGGATGCAGGTACTGGCTCTACTCACATAGACATTTCTGTTGAGGGTCGTTTGCTACCAATCTGTACAGCCTGCGAGAGAGAGGGGGAGGCATCCATAGGGAGAGTAATAATGGCTGGCTGAGAGGCAGAGGGCATGGTAGAGAGGCTCAATCCAGCTCCAGTCACCTCCAGAGTCTGGCCTGCCAGGGAGTGCTGTAAACACAGAGAGAAGCAATGTCAGCTGCAGGCACAAGCTAGCAAATTAAACATGCAGAATACACTAGACTGGATTACACATGCGCGTGCCTCTGCAGAGGGAACGATCAGCTCCTGTGCGTTGGCAGCCATGAGCTGCTGCTCCATGAGTGCAGCACTGCGATCGTCATCCCCGCCCGCCACAACTTCCACCGTCTCTACAGCCACAGCCTCGCTATTCACTTCCAGCTCCATGGCTAGCGCTACGCGCGCCACCACGCTTTTCACTCTCAGACCACTTTTCTAATTCCTTTGCACTTTGGAAGTATTGCTGCGGCTCCCGCCACTCTCTCAAACGCTAATCTGTCTCCTGACCTCACGTGTAATCATGTGCTGGAAGAAGGCAGCCATTTTCTTTTTACCACACTGAAATTTGTGGTCAACAAATGTCATGTGACATGGCATCGCCGCAGTTTTACGCATGCGCCAAAGAAAGGCGGCGCAAGGCGGTTCGTACAAAATTCTGTTCTTAGCAACAAATAGCTATTGCTTGGTCGGTCACGATCATGAGCCAGGAATTAGTTCAGGAGGTGAAAGATGAGCAAGTCCCAGATCCCTCTACAGCACCACAGCTGTATGTCATTATGACAGGAGGGAATAGTGTCATACATTCTGCACCTCTCATAGTGAGCCTGAAGGTGATGGGGTAGTGCAGCAGTTGACCTCTCGTCAGATGATTGAACAGAATCTGGAGGAAATGATTGCTGAAATGAATGCAAAGCGGTCCAGAGATCAAACCCTCTTAGAGAGTATGTGTATACACTAGCCTAGTTCCTAGGTGTTTGGTGGGTATGATCTCCTTCCTTTCCCTCCTACCAAACGCCTAGGAATTAGGCTAGTGTAGACTTATGTACAATACCTGCAAACATGCTTCCTAATGTAGATCTAAAGAAGGAGCTGGATTCCTGGTGTGCCTCTGCACATGGGGCTATTGAAGCTGTACTCTATGAGAACACTGTGAAGAACAGTAAAGTGATCGACAGCAAACTTAGAATGCTTGTGGATGCTCTGGGTCAAATTAGTGAGTGAACTGCATGGGACTAGTGAATTACTGCCGCCTCATGGTTGCAAATCATAGGAAAACTGGAGTCAGAAATGGAGCAGTTTAGAGAGCAACTTGGAGTGTTCTGGGTTGATGGACGATGACATCATGATGACATTCAGCTGGAAGGACTCTATGTATACATATCTTGTGTGATAATATAATGCCACACGCAATTAAAACCCCATCTCGCGAGGTATGACCTTTGCACTCACATAACGTGAAAATGGCGATGGAGCCATGCCAATGGAGGTCGGATATCCTTAGGGATCTGCGGCAAAGAAACAAGAGAGAGAGTGGAGGGTTTTCCGAGCTCATTGCGTCACGTAAGTACTCAAGGAAGAGGGCTGCGTGTGGTAGTGTGTGTGTATGTATATGTATGCATGTAGACGGCAAGCTACAGGAGCAGCTGAATGCAGTGCGGAAGGAGATTACTCGACTTGAGTACCAGAACAATGAGCTAGAGCAGGTGAGACTTCACTAGTCCGTATGGTAGGATATATTTCCCACTCTCTTTAGAAATATGGAGCCTTGTTAACAGAAGGCTCAAGGTAAGCTAGTCTTGACTCCACATGTGCCCTGCCCTATCAGTGATCTATGTGACTACAGTAGTAGTGTTCCTGGAGCAGGGACAAAGGGCAACCAGCGTCGCATGGAGGAACTGCAGAGTAAGGTGATGAGGCAGGCAGATGAACTGGTGGAGATGCACAGGAAGAGAGGAGAAGTGCAGACACAGTTAGCTGAGCTGACTTCACAACTACGCAAGAAGGACGATGAACTTGCTAAGAGGGATGAAAGGTTTGTGTCTCTCTGCCTGTCCTGCCTCTAATCTCCTGTTGTGTGTATTAGGACAAGGGAATTAAATGGACAGCAGAAGAGGTTGGAGGAGGAGGTGGAGAGGCTCATGGGAGACCTTAGCAGTAGCCAGCTGACTAACCAAGCTCTAATTGATGAGCACCATGCCTTACAGTTGGCATTCAACTCTCACGAGAAGAAACTAAAGGAAGTGGAGGCTGAGAATGACCGCCTGGTGAGCAGCTCATAGCCAGTGCACTGACTTCTATCACGTTGCTATGCTTCAGCGGAAGCAGCTGATGTCATATAAGGCTAGGGATGCTGACCAACTGAACAGTCAGAACGAGAAGTTCAGGCAGGAACGGGCAAAGCAGCTGGAGAGGGAGATTGAACAAGCCACTCAGGAACACTCTGCCAACAAGAAACCTCGGGAGCGAAAGGACAGTCGTAAGGGGTCTTCAGCTGGAGCTACAGGAGCTGCAGTGGATGAAGGTGTGACTGCTCCATCTATCTGCCCTACTACACCACTGGAGTCCATGGTCAGTGATGGACTGGTGTGAGGAAGGACTGTTCCTTCCCCTCTCCCCCCCTCTCAGGATGTACATGATAACGAGGTCAGTGCACTCTGCTTTAATAATCAAGGCAACTACATGGCCACTGGAGGAGCTGATAAAGTGGTGAAGGTGTGGATATGGAGGGAATTGCAGGGTAGGAGGGAGGCAAGGTTAGGATTGACCAGAATTGATGGAAATATTTTGCTTGCCCACAGAGAAACTGGAGGCTAAGTGCAGTCTCACTGGTAGTGGGGCTAGCATTATGTCTGTGCAGTTTGACCACCATGTATGTAGCCACTGCATGCTGCCATGCTGTGCTGTCACTCACTCCTCTACACTCCGCAGTCTAAGCTGGTCCTTGCTGCCTCCAACGACTATGCCTCCAGGATATGGAGTATCTCTGACCAGAGGCTAAAGGTAGTCACACACACACTTCATGGCTAGAGCCTGAACTCTCCTCCTTTGTCCAGCATACACTCACTGGACACTCCAACAAGGTCATGTCTGCAAAATTCCTCGACGACAATCAAAAAGTGGTCAGTTCCCCCACTTACTCCCCTCCCCTCTTCCATGTACTCTCAATGTTGTGGCTTCATGCAGGTCACTGGGAGTCATGATAGGACCCTCAAAATATGGGACATCCATCACAAGACATGTGAGGGGGACAGCAGTCATCGTGTGTGTGTGTGTGTGTGTGTGTGTGTGTGTGTGTGTGTGTGTGTGTGTGTGTGTGTGTGTGTGTGTGTGTGTGTGTGTGTGTGTGTGTGAAGACTGTCATATGGTGTGCAGGTTTCAAGACATTGTTTGCTGGCTCCAGCTGTAATGATGTGGTCACAGTCAGAGGAATGGGGTACCTAGTCTTACCCCTTGTGTGAGTGTGAGAGTGTCACTGTCTGTCTTGGTCCACAGAAGTGGTGTTATTAGTGCCCACTTTGACAAGCGGATACGTTTCTGGGACCTCAGGTATTGCCTAAGATGTATGCCTGCTACGTGGATGTGGATGTGTGTGTGTGTGTGTGTGTGTGTGTGTGTGTGTGTGTGTGTGTGTGTGTGTGTGTGTGTGTGTGTGTGTGTGTGTGTGTGTGTGTGTGTGTGTGTGTTCAGGTCAGCTACAGCTAACGAGATAGCTCTGCAAGGGAAGGTCACCTCACTGGACATATTCCCTGGTATGTACACATGCACAGTCCAGCCCTAGTCCCACTAACACCTACCACTGCTTGTCATTCCCCAGACCAGCAATTGTTGCTGTGCTGTTCACGTGATGACACTCTCAGGCTAATAGACCTCAGGCAGAATGCCATCACTGCCACTTTCACGTTAGACTATTCTCCTCTCAATCTCACAACACTCCTGAGGGGTATATTGTCTGTTCTCCTGCAGAGCTCCAGGGTTTCATGTAGGAGTGGACTGGACTAGAGCTGCCTTCAGGTACACAGCTAGTGATCGACTCTCTTTCTGTGTGTGTTGTACACCACAGCTCCCCCCTCAGTCCTGATGGTCAGTATGTAGCTGCTGGGTCTTCAGATGGAACACTCTACATATGGGAAACATTTAGCTCTGGGGGTCAGAAGGTCAAGATGAGGAAGGAACATGGGTGTGTACATGATTTGTGCAGTGTATATTACTAATGGTCTCCCTTTCTCTCTCTCTATCTCTAATGGTCTCCCTCTCTCTCTCTCTCTCTCTAGCAGGGAGATTGTAACATGTGCATGGCACCCCAAAGGCCAGCTGTTTGCAAGTGCAGATCGCAATAAGAAAGTGATTTTGTGGAAACGATAATCATTGCCATTGTTTGTTGATATTAAAGTGGGCAGGGCTCCAGTCGCGCATTGCAGCAGCAGAGCTATGGTGGCGTTGCTTGTAGTTTTGGCGCTTTTCTCAGCGACCAGGGTTGGAGGGCAGCAGTCGGGGGACGTGGTGTGGTACATTGACCCCACTAGCACTGCGGACCTCGAGACGTGCGGCCACGAGGCCTCTCAGCCGTGCTCCAGTTTGGAAGTGGTCTTCCAGGAGAGCCTGCTCTTCAATAGCTCCTCGGCTTGTTACACAAGCTTAGGCGACCAAGATGGCCGCACCTCCACCACTGTCTTTCTCATGGGCTCCATCTTTGTGCCACCTTTGTGTATACACAACTGGCAAAACCTTCATGTGTCCGACTACCCTCTTGGTGAGTGGCTGTCCAATGTGTGCTGGTCTCTAAACTGATTCTCCTTTCCCCAGGCAGCGGCGCCATTGTCAGTACAGAGCCCTTCGGTGGCGGCAGCATATTTGGTTTCTTCAACTGTTCCAACGTGACTCTCACTGGCCTAATATTCAACACGTCCAGTCAAGGACGACAGAACCTGTACTTCGAGAGATGCAGAGATGTAGTGATTGTCCGCTGCTCTATGCCTCTGACTGCTACCAATGGATATGGTGTGGAGGTTCGTGACTGTAGTGGCCTTATTGCAGTGGAGGACAGCCAGTTCTATGGGGACCCCAGTGTGCAGGGTGGTGACAACCATGGCATAGCACTGAGGATTGTAACAGGCAGTGATGTGTTTGACAGTGACAGTGAGTACCCTCCAATGGATGTGGTTGTAAGCAGGTGTGAGTTCAGGGATCTGACCTCATATGGACAGCCTCAGGACAGCTACCGGCAAGCACTGGGCTCCGCCCTCTCTTTGTTAATGCAACTCCGCAGAGGTGCCTACAACAATCGGTTGTTAGTTGAAGGAAGCTACTTCCATGATATCATAAATAGCATTGGTCACAGTGTGACGGTACACTTTGACTCTGGGTCTATCAACAACTCAGTCACTTTCTCTCACTGCACGTTTGAGGATAACATGGTCCGCTATGGAGGGGGCGTGGCCTCCTACTTCAGTGGGGACAGTGGGTCACTGAATGGCTCATTACAGATCTCTGACTGCAATTTCACTAACAACACAGCAGACTTTGAGGGAGGAGGAGTGTTTGTTGCCTTCTTACAAGAGGCTATAGCCAACCAAGTGGCCATCACCTCCTGCTACTTTGAGAGCAACAGGGCGCTGTATGGTGCAGCTATCTTCCTGTTCAACAACCCTGCCTGGTTCTCGACTCAAGGACCACCAGATGCTGTAGCTCTTCCTCTGACCCCAGTCAACCTAGATCACTGCACATTCATAGGCAACAATGCCTCCCTTGAGGAGGGTGTTGTCAGTGCTCTTAGGATCATACTTGGAGTCAATAATGGGTAGGTACTGGGTAGGTACTGCATGGTCACCCTCCATCTCTCCACCCTCCACTCCACACAGTACGTTCATAGCCAACAATGGCAGTGCTCTGCTGTTGCAACTGTCACTGGCCTACCTCGAGGGGGACTTGCTGTTTGAGAACAATACAGCCAACCTTGGAGCAGCCATAAGTGTCCAGGATCGCAGTCGGGTGAGAAACCACATCAGTTACATTGTAACAGAATGGTATTCATGGACTGCATCCACAAGACTGACACTAATTATTGTGTCATGAGACCTGGAGTAAGGGTGCTATGTATCCACCCTCACCCTCTGCAGGTGGACCTCCGTCGGGCTTCTAGTGCTGTGTTCCGTGCTAACATGGCAGTGGAGAGTGGAGGAGCCATATTTGGAGACGAGAGCAGTACCTCCTTCACTGCTAATGAGTACAACCATTCCCTGGCAGAGAATAGGTTCGGGTTCTGTTTCATTCTGTTTGGTAATGAGGGCCAGCCAGGAGCCAGTGAAGTGAGTCATACTATACCTATTGTGGTGACCCTCATACCATATTGTACATGGGTTGTTGTGTCTGTCGGTTAGTGAGGATACCTTGTATATACCCCTCCAGTCACCTGGCAGGATCTTGTTTGAGAACAACTTTGCGTTCAGCAATGGCTTCACAATGTCAGCTTACAGCCTGAGAGGTTGCCAGATATCAAACTTTGTACCTGACAACATTTCTCAGTTCCTTGCTATTCCAAGTGATGGGACAAACATTTTTGAAGTCAGCAGTGAGTTGAGCTCTACCTCCACTGGTCCATCCTACCTCTTCTTTTTTGGGGCATCTACAAGCTGCTATAAGCCAGTAGGCAATATCACGTATCTCTTGCCAAACTGCTCCCATGCTCTCATCAATAACATGTGAGACCACACCCCTCTGGTGACTTGTTATCACATCCCATCCCCTCAATTCCACACAGGTTCTACACACACCCTGGTCTTCACTGCAGCCTCACTGCCCAGCTCTCTGAATTGGCTCAACATTATGGTCCAGGAGCAGCACTTCGTCCCACGGTGGACAAGCTCATTACCCCCTGGGCTGGCATTGAGACCACATGGACACTGGCAGAAGGAACACAGCGCCAGCAGTGTGGGGAACGGGGAGAGGAGAGGGTACCTGGGGAACTTCATCTGGCTCCTGCCCCCGGGGAACAGTTTGACCTGACGGTGCAGTTGGCAGACCAGCTTCTGAACTATGTGTCAGCCACTATCTATGTGGAGGTGGAGCATGCCAGTGTGACCACACCCCCTGGGGTACTTCTGCAATTGAATGGGATCCAGTACTCCTTCAATGACAGGTGTGTGTGTGTGTGTGTGTGTGTGTGTGTGTGTGTGTGTGTGTGTGTGTGTGTGTGTGTGTGTGTGTGTGTGTGTGTGTGTGTGTGTGTGTGTGTGTGTGTGTGTGTGTGTGTGTGTGTGTGTGTGTGTGTGTGTGTGTGTGTGTGTGTGTGATGATAATATTGATATGTGCAGAGTATTCTTCACACCCAATCGTGCCTTGTCCGGCCTGGCTCTGGTTGGTCTCCCTGGGACGGAGGGTAATCTCCGTGTTGTGGCTACATCCCAAGTGAGGGGCCAGAACATTGTGTTGCTAATCCCCTTCAAGCTGGCTCAGTGTCACCTTGGTTACTATCCCCCTCCAGGGGCAACTACCCTAGAGCAGGTAAGAGTTGGTCTCTGTCTCTCTCTCTGATCACTAGCCAACTACTACCACCCTCCCACTGCTAGGTAAATGACCTCCTGACCTCTATCTTCAAAGTGACCCAGAGGATCCCTGTGGCTCAGCCACTGGCATGTAACTGCCTCAATGAGACTGGGCCTCCCTCTGTCCGATCAGCCCTCAATAGTCAGGCTCTGGACCTATCGCACACCTGTATCCGTGGTTACACAGTGCAGCTTAACAGCATTCTCTGGGCGGGGCTGATCCCCCTAGCAACATCTGCCCCCCTCTTCCCAGCCACAGTTCCCTGCCCAGTGCTACCCTCAGACTCCAAACCAGTTGTCGATAGACTTACCGACTTCATTATGGAGGCTCGCACAAACACAAACAATAGCTTGACCTTTGATCCTGTGGATGTTGTGACTTATGAACAAGGTGTACATCCAGGAGGGCGTGGCCCCATCCGTTGTTTCCCTGGTAAAAACATCAGTGAGCTAGTTGCCTATCGTGCAGATGGAGAGTTTTCTATGGAGTTTTGTACACGGGGCTATTGCCGTGGCAACATATTGTCGTCATGGTTTCTGAATGATGAAGACTACCCGTGTATCTCGGAGAGGAAGGGTGTGCTGTGTGGCCAGTGTCGTCAAGGCTATGCTCTCACCACCTACTCCACTGTAAGGGCCTCTGGCCATTGTGATGGTGTATAGTCAGTTGTAGTGTGTTCTCTCCACAGACGTGCCATGACTGCCACAATGCCATTCCAGTCATTCCTGTACTGCTGACTGCTGTATTGGGACTAATGTTCGTTATTGCAGTGGTGGCATACAACTTTGAGGCTTCTCCTACTGTTGACTCTCTTCTTTTCTTCACACAGGTACAGTAACTGCCTGCCAGTTGTGTATCACTCACTCTTTCTCCCTCCCATTGTGCACAGGCTACCTATATACTGTTGGCTGGAAGAGCCAATTACAACCAATTCAGTTACCTTGCCTTCTTCAACCCAGACTTTACCTTCAACTTGTGTCTGACCAAGGACCTGGCAGCTCTTGGGAGACTGGGGTTACAGTACGTTACTCCCCTCTACATCCTGTTGCTCCTCCTGCTGTTACTGCTGCTTACAAAGGTCAAAGTCCGTTGGATATCCCAGCGTCTTGGCCGTCACTCTTTCATGAAGAGCCTGTGGTTCCTTATCCTTATCTCCTACCTCAATATTGCCCTGACTACCTTTGAGCTCTTGCACTGTCGCACAATTGGTCCTAACAATGGGGAACGACGTCAGGTGCTGGATCATGATGCCTCCATCACTTGCTACAAGAATGGACATCTTCCAGCTGCTGTGTTTGCTATCCTAACAGCCATTTTCATTGTTCTTCCCTTCCCTTTCTTCACAGGCATACTGATATATCTGCCACGCTTTAAGCCTTTCACAGATGCCTATACCTTCATGTATCGTGACTGGCGCAGACTGTGGGTTGCCTGGAGCCTGTTCAGGAGGTTGCTACTTGTACTGTTGGGAGTATTTGTCACTGGCTTTGCCTCCAGACATTTCTCCCTTTTGCTGGGACTGCTGTGGATACTGATAGTGGACATTGTGACCTGGCCTTACCGCTACTACGTCGACAACTTGTTCTCCATTCTCATATCATGGTTACTGGTTGTCATAGCAGTGCTAACACAGCCACAGTTGTATCTCTACATTGATCCATCACGAGGCCCAAGTGGAGCACTGGTTCTACTGGGGATATTGGCTGGGGTTGTTTTGGCAGTGGTGGAGCGGGTGTTGTGGCGTCGTGGGGACACAGTGGATGGGGCAGTGGGGAGGATGGTGAGGAGGTGGAGGAGGTGGATGAAGGAGAGATTAGGGGGAAAGGAGACATCCTCAGTGGGTACCAATGAGGGTATGAGAGACCTCCCTCGCTATCGCGAGTCCATCTTGGAGCAATTTCCTTTGGAGGGCAGTGTCCAGCAGGAGGTACGTGGGCCTAGGAAGAAGTGGTGGCTCTGGCTGAAGAAGAAACAGCGACCCGTAGATGTAGGCCACACCCACAGTGGAGTCTCCAGCAGTAGTGTGGTGATAACCAGTGTTGCCATGGAAGACTTGGACTCTGGCCTGGCCACCATGAGGTCAGAGTACAGTCACCATAGCAACGACTCCAGTAAAACATAGACCTACCATATGTAGTTTGTGTTCAAATACTTTTTTAATTCAGCAAAAGATCAATATTATCTATTGCAAGTGCACACAATTGGTCCCCGTGAGGGTAGTAGTAATGGGTAGCTACTCGTTCTCCCATAACTTAAAGGTCCTGTCGTAAGAAGCTGTTATGAAGTATTTCTGATCTGGGGAGTTGGGAATGATGTAGATGGGAATGGTAGATGGGAATGATGTAGATTAATTTGCTGTATACATGATTACAATTGGCATATACCTGGAGAGACGTCCACACACATGACCTTCCCCTCATGGCCAGCTAGAGTGCGCAGTGGAGTCCAGCCTGGATGTGCCCATACTTTGGCTGAGTTGTCATACGATGAAGACACGAGGAATTCCCCATGACTTGCTGTAGGAGAATGGCAGAAGGAAAATCTCTTTGGTGTGACCAGTGCATGTGAAACACTCACACTGGAATTTGACGTGGGAAACAAGGTTGTTGTGTGCAGGGATGGTGTATATGCAGGCTTGTTTTCGAAGGTCCCACAGCCGCACAGCATTATCATTACCCCCTGTGGCCACATGGTAGCCATTAGGACTGAAGTCCATGGCCAGCACACTCTGAAGGTGTCCATCTAAGAGCATGAGACAGCGACCAGACCGCAGATCCCATACTCGGCCACAAGAGTCCAGGCCACTACAGCAATAGCTATCACTCTCCACACTCTGTACTATAGCTGACACTCACCAGGATCCAGCCAGGGATCCATCTGGGTGGAAGCACACAGAGTATACCGGCCTGGAATGGCCCTCCTGGTGAAGCACCTCCACACGACACTCCAGGTCCCACAGACGCCAGGAGTGGTCAAACCTACACACACACACACACACACACACACACACACACACACACACACACACACACACACACACACACACACACACACACACACACACACACACACACACACACACAGGCACATCCTCTCATAGTTAAGTGATATGTAATGGATGGGCATGGCTTACGATGCAGCTGCAAGAAATCTCCCTGAGGGATGGAAGGCTAGGCGAGGAATACGGTGGGTGTGGCCTTCCAGCTCTCCCATTGGAGTGTCACTGATAGAAATACATACATGATACAGTGTAACAGACCCCACCCCTTCCTTACCTCTCCAGGTCCCAGAGAGCTATGGAGCCATCAGCAGCACAGGAGGCTAGGTTGAGTGAAGAGGGTGAGAGGGAGAGGGTGGACTGAGGGTGCCACACAATAGACCCCGCCCTCTCGTTGTGTCCTCGTAGGACACGGACCAGTTTGCAAGATGGAAGGGACCATAGCTTGCACAGCCCACTCCTGTAGTGGGCCACACACACACACACACACACACACACACACACACACACACACACACACACACACACACACACACACTAGCACAGCTGTGGCTATACAGAGAGTATGGCATGTACCACGACGATGTAGCTAGAAGTTGTGAATTTGGAGAGAACTGGCAGAAAGAGATTGGTCTCTCATCTCCCACTTGGCTAGCTGAGTTAATTAGATTCTGGAGAGGTAAGAAACACTAACATGTTGTTATGATGGTGGATGATGGAGTACCCTCAGTGACTTGTGTAGTTCTTGAGTGCGGGCAGCCTTTTCTGCTCCAGGTCTCTTAGCTTGCTCCCGTGCCAGTTGCAGCCTTTCCCTAGCCCTGCACACACACACACACAGAGCCACTTCAGTCACATGCACCGGCCAGTCAGCCATGGCACACCGTGGTATGGAGTAGTCAGCAATCCAATATCTTGCATTGAGCAGCTGCTCTGGACCCTCATGAAACCACACCCCCTCATCAGCCACCTGTTGAAACAATGACACTACACTCAGGCTGGGAATAATGCAGTTCACCTGTAGTTCCGTAGTCAACATAGTGTCTTCCTGTGCCTGTAGCTGTTCTCCTCTCTCCAGTCTAGCTGACAATAACCCCCTCAGCCTCTCCCGCCGGTTGGCAGGATCCTCTCCAAAGAGACCTGAGGTGGTAGTACACATGCACACAACCACACTGGATGTTGGAACCCTACTACTGACATATTGGCTCTCCCTGTTCCCTCAGACGTGCCTTCACCTCTGAGTCATCAGTTGGGACAACAATTGCCTTTGCCTGCAAATGAAGGCATCCTATAACAACAGAGCAAGACTCATTCCCTGGACACACCACTCACTCTCTTCCTCTTCTCAAATTCCTCCAACAGCTGCAGTTGTCTGGAGTCAGCCACTGTCCTCACCATTGTCCCATCGCCAACAACTACAAGTATTAAAGGTTTACCCTCCCTTCAACATATACAAGATTACTGTTTGTTGTTTTATCATATGCAGGGGCATCATTGCAAAAGCAACGGGATAGCCCACTAGCCCAAAAATTATGCTTCCAAAATCTCTTGATTACGATTCTGCAGCGCCATAGGCGCTGTGCCAAGCGGCAGAAGCCCTTTTGGCACCAAAGTGAGGTTCGGCGTATACATAGACAGTCCACCACAAGTCCATTGTGGTTTTCAATGAATGTATTTAGCGCACCAGCCCATCAATAAGCCGTATGGTTACTGTACGCCTAAATATCACAGGCCTGTTCTGTGGCGCACACAAGGCCTGCTAGTCGCTGTGCCTAGGTTCACACCTGGGGTAATGTTGATATTTCCTGCCCTGATGCCCTCTTGTACGGCTGCAGCGAAAGCATCTCCAGAAGTATGGCCAGCTTCCAATCGTGCACGTTCTTGCTCTTCTAAACTACCATAATACAGCCTAGTCTTCTTCTCAGGCGGCGGCAGCTCCATGCGAGTCTTATTCTATTTAGCGCACGTAGAAATAATGGGTGGAGCTAACTACATGCCTTTGTCTCGCTCGCGCATATTTGCGGGGAGGGTGTGTACTAATGTATAAATACATGTGAAGAAGAGAAGAAAGTGCTGCAGTGATCAGTGAACCTCAAACCTACAAAACGAAATAACACCAAACAAAACTATGTACTACTTTTAGCACAAGTAGTGCACATACAAACACAAAAGCTGAGTAGCTAACTGCATGACAGACAGAACTGAGCTGTGCAGTGACAACCAGTGACTGATATTTTCCATAGTGTCCACATGGCTCATGTTATCTCCCGCACATAGTTGGAAGGAAAGAGGCCCTCCTGAGGGGGGGGGGGGGGGAGGGAGGGAGAAGTTAGGCCCAAGTCTTAGACACACACACAGTAAAATTACCCTGTCACCACATTGGCCATACCACCAGCCTGGCTTGTCGGTCTGCTTATTCAAGATTTGTAAATGTTCATATCTCTGTAAGTGGACAAAGCAAAGAAGAGTGAAGCAGAGGAAGAGAATGGACGTGAGTCCTGCTGACCTCAATACTCATCTCTCCAGGGTACTCAGCTGAGAAATTAAACAGAACTTCTGCCCATACTTCTCTTTCAGAGGGTGGAATGGGAGAGGGAAGTGGTTGGTGAGAACGGGATGGGGGAAGAGGGGGAGGAAGAGGAGGATTGGAGTTTCCTCGTGTGCGTGTATCCACTTCCTTGAAGGGAACACGCAGAGTTGTGTCCACACCAGGGAAACTGGTACCAAGTGAGTTGGTCTGGTAGTAGCTCACTAGGTCCTACAAGTAGGGAGTGCCTCGTGTGGACTGCAATAGCCCCCATATATAGCCTGGCATGTAGACTCACCCACACTGATTCAAAATCAGTCACATCTGACACATAAAACCGCTTGGTGTCTGGGTGCTTACAAATCTTTATGTGCTTTGGCATACGCTTCCATCTACACACACACACACACACACACACACACACACTATGACATATTACAATGAAGAGGTCGGAGTTCACAATACCTGAGGGCAATGGCATACTCTCCCTGTCTAGCATCACTCTCCCTGATCAGGAACACTCCGTCATAGTAATGGTGTAGAGTCTGCTCTGCTTCAATACGCGACATCTTGCCAATGAACCTAATCAGAGAGAATGTGGCTAATGAAATTGAGTAGTTTATAGATATTTGTGTGCATACCAAGAGAAAGTCCTTATTCGTTCCTCTTCTCTGAAGAGAAAGACACTGCAGCAGTCACCCTTCTCACTGCACACATGCACATCACACATACCTCATCTGCTCAGGGTTCTCCTCTTTCTTAACGAGATAGCTGGATGGGACTTCCCCCTGCTTGCCAGAGCGCAGTGAAGAGGCTTCCCACCACTCTGAGCCTTGCGCTGGGTTTGACACCAGTAACTCATCTCCCTTGTCAAATGTGAGGATACGTGACTGACGAGGACCAATGGCTTCGAACCGTTGCTTGGCAATAAACACTACACCATGCCCCAATGGTCCTGTAGCCAAGACCACACATCTGGAATGACTAGAGCTGACTAATGATATAGCTCTGTACTGACCAGGTGTGTCTGGCTCATGGAGTGAGGTTACTCGACGGGGAACAGGAGCATTACGAGGGCTCTTTGGAGGCTGTTCCAAACTGAAGCTGTGCCTAGGGCCTAATGGTGGCAACGCTGGAAGGATACAAGAAACACCCTCACATGGTTAGCTAGGCAGAGGCAGAGCTGAGGTTACCTGGAGGATGCATGGAGGTACATGCCTGCACATTGCCTAGGCACTCATAATGTACAGACTGCTTGCACACTGAGGGAGAATGTGATACAATATAACAACTCATCAGAAATGGAGGGAGACCACACCCACCCTGGCAGTAGTAACCCTGAAAGTAGCAGCCACACAGCAACTTGCCACACACGTCACACAGACATGCTTCTTCAAATGTGGTCAGCTCAAAATGGTGGTTTCCTGCAAAACATGCAGTGTTTTATGAATGTTGAGTGTTTTATGACTGTCGGCTGCTAGAACAAGAGACTCTGAACATGTCAGAGGTGAAAGCTCTGCCCAGCCACGGCTATACCGCCACTGCTTGACCTCCACAGGCACAACAGCCTGGGGGCTCACATGGCAACGGACATACATGTACCTTACAAGGTGACTAAATACCTCTATTGGACTCGCGAGGGGTGATGACCTCTCTGTAGTGGACATGGAGGAGACACAGTAAGCTGAGAACTAGCAGATGAGGGAGGACTCACTTAGCAAAGTTAATGGCATCCATCCATCTGGTCTTCATTTCCTCTGTCTTTGCAAATATATCAATGTCTAATATTCCTGCCTCATAAATATGCAGTCCAAATGCCTAGATCATGATGGTGAGTTGGTATCATCAAGTTCAGGTGCTCTGACACTCACAGCCTACCTTAGTTTTTGGTGGGTTTGCCATTGGTTCGACTCTAATCTGAGCCACATGGTATACTTTCTTCACTGCATAGCGTGCCTCAAACACAACACGAGGTTTGCGACACACCAGCATCACTTTATCAAAGAGGAATACCCACCTACACACCACAGGTGAAGAATTGACTTTGACTAGTCTCATATTCTACTGATTACTGACCTCTTGGAGCCACCACTTTCTCCTGGAGCCCTGACTTTGAGCTCTCCATCCAACCGATAGCGACCACACTGCAGTAGAGGGGTTGGTAGAGGATCAGAAAAGCTGTGCTCTACCTCCTCAATCTGTTTCATGTCCTCAGCATCTCCCTTGGTAGAGTTAATGTAGCGTGCCAAGTCCTGAGGAGCACAGGCCGTGTGAGTGACAAGGTGCAGTATTGAAGGAAGACAGAGCTCACCTCCAAACGATCAATGACTGTCTGCAGGTTATTGATCTCGGTCTGAGAAGGAATTGCCTGCTTTTGGGCACACTTAAACAGCTCCTACAATGGAGAACTCATACCACAACACTGTCAAATGCTACAGTTGACACTTACTCTCATTAATAGTGGATACTTGAGGACTCTTTGGATGGGCACATTGAGCAGGTCACTCAGTGGGAACTTCCTCTCAGAGGCAGCTGATCCTTGCTGTACTGTCTGCATAGCCTTAGCAGTATCACCTCGTGTCTGCAGTACCTTGGCCTGTAGAGGCAGCAGTAACTCATACACAAGCCCTTATCACAAGGCCTGGTTCACTCACTCGCTCTATTGCGAAGGGGAGTCTGACAGCATATTGCCCATAGTAGAGAAAGCCAGAGTGCTGTGTGAGGAAATGTTGTGTCACATCAGCTCTGCCTGAATCGTGTTTCACTTCTCGACACCTCTCCAGGCCCTCCAGCAGGTTACGGTGCACTGGATACAAAATCTGTGAGTGCAAGAGGGTCACAAATTGGTACTACTACCAATAGTGAGGAGCAGGAACCTGTGCTGTATCAAAGAGTAGTCTGCAGTCCTCTACAGAGATGAGATTCCTGACGGCCGTGTAGTAGCTTTGGCAAATCAGATTTAGCACACGCACAACATTCTTCTCAGTCTCATAGAGTTCTGCCAGCACATAAGCCTTCTTTTCATCAGCATCAGTAGTCCTCACTGGCTGTGGGAGCAGAGGGTGGAGCCTCTTGTACACACCAATACACTACAGATATATCCCATCCTCTCACTGGAGCCTGGTAGTAGCAGATGGAGTCATAGATACTCTCGTTACCGTAACTATAAGGGTCCTCCTCCTCTGGATTAGTGTCATAGAGCTCATCCACGTTGGCATAGAGACGGTCACTATATAAACATACCCCCAGAGTGAGCACTCCATCACAGGCATGCACTGAACACACACACACACACACACACACACAATCTTACTGAGAGCTAGCGACATCCTGTAGTGAGGCATAGATAGTATCCTCTTCTCTTGATACTTGGTTATAATAGTTGCGGTGCTCCTTGCGTGGAAATGGGCTGAGGAAGTGGGAGCAAATGAGAACACAAGTACTAGGGCACACACAAGCACTCACACACTATACATATACGCTTCATTCACAGCTAATGTGAGAGATATTAACACACACAATCAGTGGTACTTACACCCATCCCAAACCAAGGGCTTCTGGAGAGTGGGACAAACGAGAGAGTACTTGCATGACCTTCTTAAAGTTGTCCACTTCATAGAGATCAGACTCCACAAACAAGTCTTGCAGATTGAAGTGCTTCTTGCAGGCTTGCAGGAAGGCATATATGTTACGCAGATATGAATGCTGCATGGAAGGAGTATGCATGTAACTGATGTAATACCCACTGGACAGGCCACACCACCACTAACTCTGCATGCTGGCTCACATATTAGAGCACACACAGGATATGGTGCATGAAGGGTACAGAGGGTGAGCTTTAAATGGAGTGCACCATACACCACTCACCTTTCTAGCAGTATAAGCCAGTACACCATATTGCTACGCCTACTAGGGCCTAAATAAACACACACTCCCCTACTCCTACATAGCTAAATAGTGCAGAAGAAAAACACACTATATATGACAGGTATAATTGCACAAACACACCGCCTCACTTTTTATCTGCATTCACATTGTCTGCTCACCTGCATGAGCGGCTTAGGAAACCAGTCTTCGACGCATTCCGGTTTCATCTTGTTCAGCAAGCTGCACAAGAACACGCCGTCCCGCAGAGAGCGAGCGAAGTCCACAAGATCTACGTCTGGCTTGGTCACGCGATGTGTTGGAGGGATAACGCCGCTGTGTATCAGATATTGGCGAGCCTGGCGCCATTCCAGACCTTCTGCATTAGCTGCCATTGGTACCCCTCTTGTTGGGTTACTTCCACCCTATCAGAAGCTCTGAAACATCGCTCGGTTTCCCTAAAGATCACTTCGCTCTTTCGAGTACTACTTCCGTTTGAAGTCACGTGATAGAAAGTGAATGGGTGACGTATTGGCAATTACCTAGGCCTAGGCGTGTTCAGCGGTCAGTCAACAAAGCAGAAGTCATCACATCAGTCATTACATGTATCTCCGTTCAAGAAGAGATGGCAACAAAGCTTACAGACAAGGAGTTGAATGAACTGAAGCAGCAGGTTCTAATTGACCGTCTGGACTACCTGAGCGCCGAGCTGGGGGACCCGGGCCGGTACTACCCTGCCCTACGCGCTAAGGGCGTCCTCTCACACGAGGACTGCGAGAGAATCAAAGCTAAAGTGACTTCTAGAGAAAAGGTAAAAAACATTAGGCATATAGCAAATTTGTGAGAAGATGTGCTGTTTCAACTCCTTTAGGTTCATGAGATGATAGAACTAATCCGCACCAGACAGTCGGAGAAGGATGGCCATGCAATGGATGTGCTGATGGAGGCATTGCGCAAGCAGCGGGTACAGGCTCACATTGCAGGAGAGTTGCAGAGGGCCCTTGCTCGGGCCAAGGAACAGAAGAAAGGTTAACATGCCATCCTCTTTCTAGGCCATATGATCACAGGTTACCCTCTGCAGGAGTGGCAAGTAAGAGTGACGCTGGTAGTCCCATGGTTGCTTCGCCTCTCAATACCCCCTCAACTACCCCTTCACGTGAGCTTCCCTCTGTGCAATGTTTCATGTGTGATGTACAGTACTGCCATAGTCCTCACCTTCAGAAGAGACTAGTTGTATACCCATACCAAATGCCTGCACTTCCTAAAAAGGGAAATGGACTACTTTCTGATATCACATAGATGTGTCTGTGCATTATGGAATGTCATTCATGAATATACTTACAGACATCCAGACTCCTTCCTCTATCTTGGCCACACCCACACCCAGGTTGACCACACCCTCCAATTCTGCCGGTGCGTTACTGCTCTCACATCCTCTAGTGACTGTTTACAAGTTTCCCCTACTATATTTCCCTACTATATTTACCTTCCTGTCTGTCTTGCAGTGCATTCGTTGGGATCAACTACTCAGTACGAAATGCATGCACAGTATGGAGCCCTCCCTCCAAATTGTCCCCGCAAGCCCACACGGAGTCCCTCTGGTCAGTCCTCTCCAGCTGTTGATCCCCGCTATGGCCAGCTCCCAGGAACTCCACCACCTCGAACTGGAACATTTCATCCCACTCAGGATGGTGCTGGTCCTGGCATGGGGGAGGTGGCTACAGGCATGAGTAGTCTGAGCAGCAATGTGATGGGATCAATGAACACCAGCAGTTCCTTCTCCCACTACTACAATGGGGGATCAGAATTACCCAGTGGTCAGTCCCTCGACAGAAGAAACAGTGAACTGTCGTACACCACCACATCTGGGACAATGTACAGTACCACTAGCACTGAGCAGAGTGTCCTGGAGTATGGTGGGGCACAGGGAGAGTATAGGGAACACACAAGGGGTCAGGGGGAGTACAGGGAACACACAAGGGGTCAGGGGGAGTACAGGGAGAACGTAGCTGCACAGAGAGACATGGAGGTAAATGTTGAGCAGGGTCAGAGCTGGACAGAAGAAAATCTTGAAGAGTTGTTGATGAAGAAAGACCATGAAATATCCCAGCTGCAAAAGGAGAACAGGCGCCTGACAGACAAGTATCAAGATCTAGATAAGCAGTATGCACAGATGTGTGAAAAGGTACGACAGAACAGTATCTCAGATCAGAGACAGATGTTAGATAGCTACAAGCTGGGCAAGAAGGAAGATGGTGTGTCTGATGAAGTTGTTCAGCTCCACAAACAAATGATGGATAAGGACCGTCAGATTGCCATGCTGCAGAGTCAGGTGGAGCACTATCAGCAGGAAAACCAGCAATTACAGCTGTCACTGTCAAGTACAAACAGCTCGCGACCCCAACACCTGCCGATAGGGAACCAGATTCGGGCCCCTGCCATCCAACGGCCATCGTACACTCCATCCCGATCTCCATACCACGGTGGTTTGGGGGATACTCCAGCACCTGTTGGAGGGACTCCAGGTGCTGGAATTACTCCAATGCGGAGTGTGCGAGTGGGGGACAACCTCAACCAGCACAATATTCACCTTCAGCAGCCCTGGGGAGCTTCATCTCGCCGTGAGAGCCCAGCATACTCCCCAGGTAAGGAGCCAGCTACCAAGGGCCCCCCTGTATTTTCCCCCGGTAGGGAAGGTATGGTGAAGGGGGGTCTCTTTTCTCCAGGGAGGGAAGGGAGTGGAAAACGGCTCTCTGGAAGTTCAGGGGAGACTCCCATGGGAGAAAGCTACTTCAAATCTAGCAGTTCTTCTCTGAACTCAAGTGAGTCCAAAGGCAGTGCTGGAATCACTCTTCAGACAGCACCTAATGCTGAACACAGCACCATGGTCTAGGCCTAAACATTCACTGTGTGTTCATCACATCAGACTATTTTGCACGTTATCGCTGTTTGTGATATAATAGAGACATGTTTTAATTTTGAATTATGCGCACGTGTGCTTGCATGGAAGCATTGCGAGGCTCGGCAGTGCAGTTAGTGTCTCAGCATTTGGAGCTGCACGTAGTGTCTGCTGTGAATGAGGTATTAGTTATAGTGAGTATGGTGCAGGACATTGTGATCAGAATGCTGTACAGTTGTGTGAAACGGCGACTGTTGCCAAGGAGAGCCAGAGTGTCATAGATCAGCTTTTGGCCCTATGTCATGACTCATCCAGTTTGCCCCGTGCTACCGTGGCAACAGAAGGTGTATGGCGTGCAGTATTTGGATGCTGTAGGGAAGGCCAGTGTCACCTTCTCTCTTCCCCGCAGAGGGTGAGTGCAGTGCAGGTGCATGTGCCCATGTGGTTATATTTCTGAGTGGTGTGCAGGTTAAGCTGGCAACAGTACTACAGACAGCCACTTCACTACTGGACCGCTTGCTGTTCCTTCCCAACCATTTTCTTCAACTTGTAATCAAGGTCAGATTCCATTTAGTTGTACTAGCTTATTGCCGAGTGGAGCGATCCCACCATCTTGTGTCAATAGGCACTTTTTGTACCGTAACGTTATGTGCCCACTGACAGTTTCCATGTAGCTCTGCTCGCCAAAGATATGCTTAGTAATATGACCAATGTATCGATGTCTCTTAGCAGCAGCTGCCCCGACTACCACTGGAGGTAGTGTGTGGTCTTCATTCTGCCAACTTGCTCTCCATGGGAGCCATTCTAGTGTGAGTGGTAATGATACTTGTGTGTGCATATGTAGTTAGTACCTGCAAATGCAGTAGTAGCCCTGCAGCAGTACAGTACATGGTGTCTGCAGTTGTGAGTGTTAGTTGTATTGAGGATGAGGCTGAGGGGCAGCAGATGGTTATGCAAGGTACTCCAAGCCTCTCTTTGTGGCACTGTTGTTATGCTGTATGTGGTATGCGTGCCCAGTTGTTGTTCAAGTGTTGCTTGAACTGGTCACGGAGAAGTGTACAGTGGCTGATGAGATGTTCAAGCAGCTGCCAGCAGGTGACTGCAGTAGTACAGCATGTTATGTGACCTGATAGGTCTGTGTTTCTTCCCATCCAGCCCTATTTGCACAGCCACGGCCAGTCCGCTACTCACTGATACAAGCAGCCATTGACTGCCCATCACTCTCCTCATCTTCAGCTTTAGACCTGGCCTCCATCTTATTATCGTCATGCCTAGCTCACCCCCCTAGCACTAGTCAGTGAAAAACACATTCCGAAAACAGTATTTGTGTGATGTAATGTATATCCACATACCCAGCCCTGGAGGTTCTTGCCCATCAGTCCCAGTGGCAGTTCTCCCTCCTTCCCGAGTCTGCCAGCTCACTGTATTCCGATGTGGTAGCTGCACTGGGCCCCTCCCACTTCCTTCAGATAGTTCAGAAGACTCTGAGCCTAGAGCAGGTACATGCAGTGCCATGTTGCTGATAGACATTGTGTGTGTGTCTCTGCAGTTGAATTGGCCAGCTCTGCTGCAGTCTGTAGTGTGCTTCCTGCACTACAATGAAAGTGCTCCTGACCATTTGGCAGGTTTGATAGCCTCTCGTGTTAGTGTTGTTGGCCATACAGGATGTGTGTGAATGTGTGCAGGTGTTGTGAAGGAACTTGTAAGTGGCGCAGTGGAAGAGGGAGACACTCATATGCTGATTTGTGGACTACTGTTGGCTCGACAAGCTTCTCTCGAGGGTGCTCATGTATTTACTCCTTACCAGCATTGGTTCCAGGTAAATAGCAAGTGGTGTGTGTGTGTGTGTGTGTGTGTGTGTGTGTGTGTGTGTGTGTGTGTGTGTGTGTGTGTGTGTGTGTGTGTGTGTGTGTGTGTGTGTGTGTGTGTGTGTGTGTGTGTGTGTGTGTGTGTGTGCACGTACAGTTTACTGACAGTGACTCCTGCCCAGGCCATGTTCAGTGATAGTGCTACAAGTGTTGTTGGAGGAAAGAAGCAACTTCTATTTCTCCTCAAGACTCTCACCACACTTGTACCCTATGAACCGACCTTTGCACTTAAAGTATGTGCTGTTCTCTGAACTAAGTGGTTTGGTAGTGCCTCCATCAACAGGTTCACATCTCTCACCCACCTCACCTGGTGACCAAGTACTTGACACAGATCAATGACTATGTCAACCTTGCTTCCACTAGGCTGCAGGATCTGGGAGAAAAGGTTTGTCTCAGTATGTTTCATAATGCAGTGTGATTGTTACCTGTGCGATATATGCAGGTCCCCACTGGGCCTAGTGAACAAACTGAGTCTAATGTGAGGTAATGTTAGTGGGTGTGCTTATGCAGCACTGTCACACTTCACTCTAGGCTGACAGAGATGTGGCGGAGGCTGTGGCCTATTTCAGCCAGCATGGCCGCATCTCCCAGTCTGTAAGGAAGGCCAGCATCTTCAAGGCACCTTATTTTGTGGGGCGGTTTCTGCCTTCTCTCCTCTCTCCCTCTCTAGTGGAGGAGGGCAGTAGAAATGGTCTCATTGCAGCCCTCTTTAGGTCTGTGTGGGTAGCTCCTATGATACACTCACTAGATACTGTTGTATCCAACAGTGAGAAGAAGGTCCCACCACGCATGATGAAGAACTATGAAAAGGCTTGTCAGGAGCTCAGGGCTAAAGGTGATGTCATCGTCCACTGTATTCTCCTGCTAATCAATGCATGATTGCAGGTTCTGTTACTTCTCTCCCTCCTCTTGCCTCTGAGGGTGTGGCTTGTGTGTTGGGAGAACTACCTCATGCAGTGATAGAGGGAAAATGTAAGCACTTTTGAGCTGTGTGTGTGTGTGTGTGTGTGTGTGTGTGTGTGTGTGTGTGTGTGTGTGTGTGTGTGTGTGTGTGTGTGTGTGTGTGTGTGTGTGTGTATGTGTGTGTGTGTGTGTTCATTGGTATTGTGCAGATGTGATCGGATTGTTATCTCGTCTCTCTGCTGCCCTCCGTGAGGAGGCTGGCCTCCCTTCTGCACTCCAGGTTACTAATAATATATCAGGTTTACTACCAGTGAGTGCTCACATGTTACAGTTAGCGGATGATATTTTGAGTGCAGTGTGCAAGACTGTTGTTCTGCAGGAAGATAAAGTAGATGCCAGTTACAGGTATGTGTACATGGTAAGTGGTGGTGTGAGCTACTGTTGCTCTCCAGGTGGTTGACTGACTTGTTGACCATCTTAAGTGCCCACACCCATTTCCATGAACCTCTCTACCTTAGGCTCACTGAGCTCCTGACTACACAGGTCAGCAGCCCTGGTTTTCCCGCTCAGTATTACATTACCACTCTATTGTGTGTGGGCAGCTACTACATCTGACAGGCTGTCAGTTGCTTGGCCTGGCTGTGTTTTTATGCTATGTACTCTGCTCCTCTCCTCCTATGGCTACTGTAACTGAAACCCAGAAATCCCTCTGTGTAGGTCCAAGTTGTAGGAGACATGCTGTTGCTTCATGTCACTATTTGTTTTGTTCCCAGAGAGGGGAAGAGTACTGTATTGGTATTCTCTCTGAACTGAGACATGACACTCTACCATACATGGCCCAGTCCCTCAAGTAAACATTAGGCAGTGAGGTGGTGGGGAGGACGGCTCCTATATGTCATTCTATTGGCTCTAGGTTTGGCTGTATGTTTGTTCAGCAGCTCATGAGATCTAATAGTTCAGAACAGACTGTTCCAGCAAGCCTGCTTCACAAGGTTAGCTGTAGTCTCTCCTCTCTCTCTCCCCGTACTATGGTGTGTACATGTATTCAATTGAAGATGAAGTACATGTACAGAAGGGAGAAGTTCCTTCTGGCACATACAACCGATCTATTTTCTTCAACACATATCCAGAGTGAGACTGTTCTTTTAGCATTGCATGTTAACTATTTGCATATATCTATGTGGCCGTAGGACAGGAGGCAGTGGAGGCAGTAGAGAGTGTGGAGGCACTGATGCTGGAGCACCGCACACTGGCTGACCAGTGGCAGAGCTGCAAGGTACATGATGCAACAAGTGCTGCTAGGCTAGTGTCATAGCTGCAACTACCACAGCCACTAGTACAGTCTGTCCATCTGCCAGTGTGAAGGCTTCACTGCACTGTGAGCAGGGGAGTCCAGGACCATCATCATGGCCACACCACTGCCACAGGGAGTGCTCCAGCAGCTGGCCACTTACCAGCCCATGTAGACAACAGTCCAGTGATTGTGTGGCCACTTCCATGGCCTCAGTGCATTCTCTAGAGCAGTTTCCAACTGTAGATGTTGCTGTGTGGTTGTAGTGGCCACACTCAGCAATGAGATTTGTAACTGCTGTACTTCCAGCCAGTGAGAAGCACCTGCCAACATCACATAGAGAGAAAGGGGACCAGGTGACATTTCTCCCTGAACAGTACAGTGCAACTCACGTTTGTCCGTTGCTATTTGAGCAGCATCGTAACTTGATGATGTTGTATAGCTCAGCAATGCCATGGCATTCTAGTGCAGCTTGTTTCAATGGAGTGAGGCAGTAAGATGTGCAGATGTCACCTCTGTCCACTAGTTGACTGCCGTTCAGCAGTGAGGTAGTGATACGGTCCAGAGCAGCATTGCAGGAGTTGGGAATGCTGTTGGTTAGCATGTACGTGGCCATGTCGCATCCCAGACCTGATTTCTGTAGCATGAATGAAAGGGATACTTGCCGTTTGCCGCTTGCGCTCCTAAGCATATATCTATTGCTAAAGAAGTACCTGTACCTGTGTTGTTTTAGTGTGGATGGACGGGCATGTGGAGAGAACAGCTGTTAGAGCCAACAGCACTATTCGTTTCAATCTCATGGCGAAATTCAAACTTCCTACGCGCGCGACAGTTTTGCCTGCAGCTAGATAAATCCACTGTGCAGGTCTAGCTAGATAGAACGAAAGTTGGACCATCGCAATGGCCCTTTCGCTCTATGCTGCAGGTGAACGTTGAAGAGTGGCTGTTATGGGAGTTGGCTGTAAACCCCACTGAGGACGCCATGAGCAAGCAGTCGAGGTGAAGTATGGGCACACGCCTTTGTGTTTGGCCCGGTGTAGCACCCCCTCCCCCCTCAGGCACAGCTACCTATGGAACGTAGTATTCAGTGATTTTATACACTCTTGCTCAACCGAGGAGCTTTTTATTGCCTTATTTAAGACACTAGCTTGCAGTAACTATTGCCACACAGAGCTGCTTGCTATCATCCAGGTAGAAAATCCAGTGTAAGTGCAGTTTTCTCAAGTGTTAGCAACTTCATAATTGCAGGAGCTGTCATTTATGCTACCAGTGCAGAAAGAGAGCAAGCCATCAGTGCTCCTTAAGGCTCTGCAGGACATTACTGTAATATGTACCAGTCCTCAATGTCTGCTGATAATGTGTGATGTATTGTGACTTGCAGACTGCTGGCTGCAGAGAAAAGGCCCATGACTCTATGATGTATGTTGCTATCTCTGTGCAGTGTGGCCAGCATAAGTAGTGGATTGTATTGCTTCAGGCTTGCTGCCTCCCTGCCACCTCATCTCTTGTTTGCCAGTTGCCAGGGAGGGTTAGTATGTGTTCAGTTTGTAGCTGAATTCATCCACCACACCATGGTACTGACTGTTGCCGTGGGTTAAGAATGATGTAATATGCCCCCCTCCCCCCCTCACCACTGAGCAGGGATCCCTGGTTGAGGAGATGATGGTGCTGCCTGCTCCCATCACCATCTACCTCACACGTGTTAGTGCCATCTTCCTGCCTTCTCAGTAAGATGTTGAATGTATCATATCACTACAGGGAGCATCTGCAATGGGAAGAGAAACACTCCAGCATCTGTGTGTTATGTGTCCCATCTACCTTGCCTCTGCAATGGTTCATACACACTTACACGAGTATGTTCATGCATTGAGGTAGTGTTCTTGCAGGCTCACTGGACTGTGTTACCTGCTGGTCTACCATACAGTGCTGAGCTGGTGGCAACTGCAGAATGGCTTCATAGGTGCTCGTAGCCGTCACCTTATAGTTAGTTCCTCACAGATTGGCTCTGTTTCTTTGCAGTGGTATTCCAGGCCCCAGTCCTTCCCTTGCGAGCAATCACCAGTTACACTCTCTTGCTGTGGCTTTGTGGCATTACTGTGTGACAGGGAATGACATCACTATTGACACCGTCTTACAGCCTCTACCAGCACAGGCAACATCTGTCTGCCTCTCCTAATGTGCCTATAATATTAATGCTTTTGTATCTTGCAGGTAGTTGTTCTTGTAACTGCATGTTGTGTTGATTGGTTGGTTCAACATGCCCCCTTGGACTCTCAACATGTCCCCCTGGACTCTCAACTGGGCTCCTTTGTGAAGGCTGTCCTGCAGGTTTGGGACAGTGTACCTGTGTAGTTCATTTAGTCTACTGCCCATTTTGCAGGCATGTGTACAGCAGCAACCTTCATCAGTTGAAGCTTTACATAGGCCTTCATTACCAGCAGGTGAGCACTAAGTATTGTTTATTGGTATACATTGACTTATGTTTACAGAAGTCCAACTGAAGCATTCTGAGCTGCTGGCTAGCTTCAGGTGAGTGTATTTCGTAGAGCAGTCTTCTGTTATAATGACATCTGATCTGATGTAGGTCAACCTTCACTTGTAACCTGACTGCATTCTACCCAGTACTACTCCTCAGGTGACTGCCCATTGTATTCCATATTAGGTATTACCAATCATGTTTATTTCCAGCCTACTTCCACTGTTTGATGTTACAATGCTCAGCACCCTCGTGGCCGAGCCATGCTTCCTGTGGCTTTGTATAACAGCCCATTCCCACTGCCTCTCCCTCTGCACCTCCCTCCCTACTTTACCCCCACTAACTTACCAGGTGATGAGTCCAGTTGTGCCCAGATCCCACCTCCTAAATTGAAAGTGGGTTGGGTCTGGTAATTATTATGTGTGACATTTTGTATATATAGCCACTGAGTGTCAAATTCATTCAAGACAGTAATGCAGCTCTTGAGACACTCATTGAGCTAGCTGACACCTCCCAGCTGCAGGTATGTCCTCTTCAGTTGTACAGATTGATTATTACAATATCTTTCAGTCTATGCTGTACCAGGAGGCTCACAGGCAACTGCAACCTTTCATCAAAACCAAACTCAAAGTATTTGCACAGCAACACAATAATAATTAACATTATATTATCATCAGTGGTACTAGAGTAACTGCAGTAAGTCATCTCCCTCAGCACTGGAGCTGTGTGGTACCTCAGAATGGGCTTTGACCTGATCATTGGGCAAAGGTCGCCTTGATAAGGATGGGGGGCAGGGAATATCTGGTCCCCGTGCTGCCCTCTGCCTAGGTTCTCTTTTTCGTCTCTTTACTGGTGGAGACACTACCTCCTGTGGCTCCCCCAGAAGTCCTGTAATAAAGACAGTAGGGATCAGAGAGGAACAGGCCAGAGGTCTGAGTTGTGTGTTTGACCTGATGAGGCAGGCTTTTGGGTGTGCACTGCAGCACTTTCAACCTCAACCTTAGTGTTATCCACATGACCTTCATCTTCACCTTCCCCAGCAGACTGAGGCTGCTGAGATTCCAGTTCTTCAATTAGCTGTCTGATCTTGTCCTTCTTCTCATTCAAAACAGCTTTAAATTTACTGTACAGCTCTACCTCAACCTGCAGAGTTGTGACAATGCCTTGTTGGTACGTACCTCCCCAGGGTTTACAAACCTCTTCTTTGACATTCACACACTGCTCATACTTCTCCAGGGCTATCTTCCGTTCATCAATTAGTCTGACTTTCTCTCTCTCCAGCTGTGTGATCCTGCTTTTTAGACTGTGTGTAGTGTGCACTACATGGTCCAGGACTGACCCAAGAACAGGACCAGCTTGCTGCCGTCTCAGTACTGCATGGCCCAGCTGGAACTAGGCCATTGAAAAGGCTTAAGTTAAGGGCACTGTGTCCCATGTCTCCTTGAAGACCAGCAAACCTTAACATTGTCTCTCGGGAGGTGTCTCTTCCAGATCACCCGTAACCCTTCTGCCTCACGGCACACACTGTATGCAAAGCACTCTGAGCCCAATGGTTGCCCTGTTAGAGCTCGCTCTGTCTCTCTTATGAACTCTTCTGTTTCTATGCCAATTTTAGTTGCCATGGAGGTGAGGTTTTCCCTGGTCAGTTGTGTAGTCCAGGCCTCAGTACTTGTAAACACTGTTAGCTGCAACCCCACTTCCTCTCTGCCTGCCAGTACATACACACACTCTTCTTCCGCATCCAGTCGCGCCAGAATCTGAGGGTGTCAGAGTGCAAGGAAGAATGCAAGCTATACAGCCGTCTACTAGTACTGCACATGTTATGGTTGCTTTCAAACCTGTGACGACAGAGTACTCTTATCCTCGGGGCCCTGCCCGGGGTCTTCAAACAAATCACTAATGTCCACCATAATTATTTAACTTCTCACCGGCTGGACATCGTGGGGCGTGGTCTCTCAGACAGTAATGGGAGCTTGTGTGCTACTGACTGTGACTTTTTCTGTCGTCCTGGCCTGCTGCGTTTGCCAAGATCTCTTTCTAAACGGCAGCCGAACGTGTAATGGGTTTGACGTAGGCGACGAGTACCGTCCAGATAGCCCTCGTGTTCTCTGCTGTTTACTGTGAGTTGTTCATAGAACAATCTGATGAGTGAGGTACATGTTGAATACCCAACATCCAGGCCCGAACATTTCTACGTCTGTGAGTCAGTGGAGGAGGCTAACGTGACAGGCGAACCTTCATGTCAGGTAAGCCTATGTGTGACAGTGGATGTAGTAATGAGGGGTGCTGTTCTCCTACAGTTTGGAGGCCAGTTATTTGAGGATGTGGATACAACTGCAGTGAATTGCTCAGTATTGGAGGGAGTGGAGTGTGCAGGAGATCACAACTTTATTAAGACTGATGTACCTTGTGTGCGGTTAGTCGTCTGGCATGCTATGTATTAGGCCTCAACTATATTTACTTATAGGTATAAAGGTCACTACTTTCCAAGTATATTTCTCTACTCTGTTTTCTTGGGAATTGTGGGAGTGGACCGATTCTGCCTTGGGTATACATGCTATGGTATTGCCAAGGTGCTCACTCTAGGAGGCCTAGGTGTGTGGTGGGTGGTGGATGTCCTGCTGCTCTTGACCGGCTCTCTCAATCCAAATGATGGCTACAACTGGGAACAATTTTATTGACGTCATAAGTATTATCATCACCACATTTTAATAAGTGTACATGGAATGTGTATACAACAAGCAATGCTATTTCTTCTGAAAAAAGGTGTCAATAGTTAAAGTTCTGCAGCTAGTCACTCCACTTGACCTCCTCGGCTGCTCCTGCTTCTGCAATTTCACAGCGAGGTGGTGGTCAATGTGCTCCCTCATTAACCAAATGGGAACCTTATTGGCACACTCACAACATCTTTCCAACACTTCATCAGGATACTCATCACTGACCAGCCTTTCAGAGCCTTGTTCTTCATCCCTCAGTGAATGTGCATGGGCCTTATTAACTAATTTGCTATGGTCACTCTTCACATCATTAACCAGTGTCAATGTGGATGGTTCTTTCCTCTGCCTCTTCACTATTCCACTGCTCTGATCTTGGCATGACCTCTTGGAGTGAGCTCTTCCACCTGTACTCTCCACAGTAGCTCTGTCCTCACTGCTCTGCTCCCCATGATCACAGACAAAGGTGTAGAGAGATTGTGATGAACAGTCTGAGAATTTGCTGGCAGATAAGGACAACTGTATCACTCCCACTGCTGACCTGCCAATTCAAACTACTGTAACATTACTCCATTGTACACAGCAAGGCCCGTGGCTAACCAGCGTTGCGTGCTGCAGTATCTCTCTATTGCATTCCAGGCCAATTCCACCACTCGGGCTGTGTCATAGTTGGGCAATGGACAGCAACGTGACACACCTCGATCTGAGGAACTTAGTTGGAAGTGCACAGTTAGCTGCCTCGCATATCGCCTATTCTGTAGAACTGAAATTTCTACACATCCAGCCTCAACTTGGTATATACCCCAACCTCATGTCTGTCTTCTATCAGTCTCTCCACTAGCTCACTACCCAGTAGCCCTAGCCAATGTCGAAGCTATTTATACACACACACACATACAGTCATGTATGTTAGCTCCCATACAATACACACTATAGATGTACTACCTGTTCTTTAGTTGTGAGTTTGGCTGGCCCGAGGAAGTTCTTACCACAGCCAAGGCTCTGAGGTAACTGTCTTGGCCTCACAGGCTCCTCGTCCTTCCCTCTACACAGTCTATGCAACCATGTCCTGTAGAAAGAGTCTACATAGCCAGACGAGAGGAGTCAGGACGTGGACAATGTTACCCAGTTTTCTGGCCAAACATTCTCTGTAGTGTAGTCATAGAGATATTCAAGAGTTGTCCAATGTAGACTATCTGCAGCTGCTGGGCCAGCTCAGTGCCCAGCTTACCTCCTAAATGACGGCTGAGATAGTTTGTGTACACATAGTATATGATGAAATGCAGTCAAAGCCTCACATTTTACTAATGGGAGTAGTTGAGAAGATGGTAGGTACACTGGAAGATGGTAAAATTGTCTGCCCGTTTGGCTTGTTCATTCCAGCAGCTAATTTGGCCAACATCTGTAGAGCAGTCATGACATGGTAGATCTACTACGAATAAAATAATAGCACTGACCTTATTGTGAGCAATACCAGAAGAGCATGTACAGCCTGTTTCCCTCCACACTGCCTCCCTCATCTGCTGCACCACTACAGCAGCCACAGCTAGCTCCTTCTCCTCCTCTTTTCCCTCCTTTTCAAGCCAATCTGCCATACCATCAGGTCTTCTCCCCTCCTCTTCCCCAGCACCTTCAACACCCACACCCAGAATACAAAAAGTGACAAGTCAAAAGACAAGCTGCAAACCTGTATCCTTAGCTTCCTCGACCTGCCATCCTGCCACCACAGTGTTAGGGAGGTCAGTAGCAGAAAGATGAGTACTCGAGAGACCAGAAACTCTATCTGATAACTCCAAAAATGCCTCATCAACACTTGCACGTTCCACTTGCTGACAGTATTGAGATAGAATTTTGATAACTTTAGCACCCACCTCCCGGTACCTAGTCAGATCTGCCTTCCCCCTTTTCTCAGGAACACGAAAAAGATGGAGTGTTGCGCACTTTGCTTTCGCTTCCTCCCCAGTCATACCTCTAGTCACACCATACTGCCTCGCAGTGTAGTCAACGGCAAGAACACTACAGGTATGGTATACCTTCAATACTAAACAGAAAAAAATGAGTAGCTATACCTTCCTCCTCGCCAAGTATTATATTGTACTACTGCACAGGGTAAACTTCGAGTCTCTGGAGCTAAGTGCTGCTCTACTTGAACGTAGAAACAGTCCATGTCCACTAGCACAACCACCCGCTCAGACATAGTACAAAGGTGAGCGCGCCCAGAACATGGGCAGCGAGGTAGCTGCTGCGTCAGCAAAATTACGTTTACGCTTGCTATGCGCATTCCAATTACATCATAGGCCATTCTGACCAATGGGAACTGAGCTACTAAGTGCGAGTTCCTACCTGCCTGAGACAGATGGCGTCGTGCTCAAGAGCCAAGAAACGAAAGCGTTCAGCCTCCTCTACCCAGCACCAGTCCGAGTCAAGTGAGCCCCCTGATGATCAGTCAGCTACACTGACACGCACGGACTTGATGTGGTGAGCTTCCGCTCTCAGGTGGTGTGGTAGAATGTACCCATTATTTGTGCTCTTGTACCGACAGCCCTATTTGCTTCGATCTTTTCAATGAAGTGTATATCACACATTGTGGCCACAGCTTCTGGTGAGTATATTAAAACAACCAAATTGGCCCCTGAAGTGTGAATGGATGTTCCATTGTTACACACTACCTCAGTTTTCAGTGTATATCAGCCACAGTTCGGCAGTCACAGCAGTGCCCAGTATGCAAAGCTACTGTACCAGGCCTCAATGCACTCCACCCCAACTGTTCCTGTGAGTATAACCTCATGTCCCTTATGTCTTTTATTGCTCTGGACTGTATTTTCTCTTAGTGAATGATGTGGTGGCTAAATTCCGGTCTCAGGCTGCTGCCAATAGAGAGGCTGCTAAGGTAGAAAATGATGTTAACACCACTGGTATTTTAATGGTCTTGATACTGGCACAGGGATCTCACAGAGTAGCAACCATTCTCAGTCTCACTGCTGACCTCAATCAGGAGCAACTGCACAGTCTGTTGCAGGGCATTGCTGAACTTTCTCAGCATAATGCTGAGGTTTGCACATTCTGTGTACAGCTGTATTCTAAATGGTGATAAATGATATCATATTTTGCAGAGGGACCAGCAGGTGAAAAATGCAGTAACTCTCAATTTCCTAGACCGAGCTATTAAAAAGAAAGAGAAGGTAAGGAAGTTTTGCTTATGAGGAAGATCTAACTTGGAGAAGAGGTTGATTTGCAGGAACTAGAGAGGGTGAAGGCTGAGTTGGAAGTCCTATACTCTGACCATGACAGGCTGATAGCATCACAGGAAACACTACAGGGGTGTCAGCAAACAAGTGACCCTCTGCAGGCCGTGTGCTCCACTGGTCCATCATCTGCCACTGGAGACCATCAGGTATGGACATGGCTGAGTATAGTAAGTGCTGGGCTGCAATGGGCTATCCTCTGCAGTCTGCTACTGCTACTGCCTGGGATGGGCTAGTGACCAAGAAAAACTTGCGAGTTGAGGCTAATTTTGATGAAATTCTGAAGGGCTACTTCAGTATTCAACTCCCAGTTATAGGAGGTAAGCTGGTGCTCATGATTAGCTCAAGTGTACTCGAGCCATTTGGTGAAATGGTACATTATTTAGAGCCACCAGAGGCAGAGGAGGGCCTACAGCAATTTAGTAATGGTCTTCAGAATCTCACCAAATTCCACTCCTTCCAAGAGCTAGCAACACTGACCTATGGAGACCAGACCAGTAACTGTTGTATTGTGTCCAGTATTGAGTTTGACAGAGATGGAGAGTTCTTTGCAGTAGCTGGTGTTACCAAGAAGATAAAAGTAAGTGGCTATTTCAAGAGTGCTGGTAATACATGTGGCCTGCTCAGGTGTTTGAATACCAGAGTGTGGTGAGGAACACGGGCTTCACCAACCACTTCCCTGTGCATGAGATGAACTGTGCTGCAAAGCTTAGGTCAGGATTTAACTTTGACCTAGTCATGGTGTATCATATGTACTTTCACTTCAGTTGTGTTGCATACAACCCATATCACAAGCACCACCTGGTCTCCAGTGACTATGAGGGTTGTGTGTGTGTGTGGGATACTAATATTGGTCGCAGAACAGCCCTGCATCAGGTACAACCCAATGCTGTACTACACATACAGTGTGTGTATTGTGTAAGTGACTCTGCAGGAACATGGCAGGCGGGTGTGGTCTGTTGCTTACAACCCTCAAGAGCCAACTCTCTTTGCTTCTGGAAGTGATGATTGTACTGTAAAGCTATGGAGTATGGGGCAGCCCAATTCTATCTTTTCCTTCTCTGCCAGAGCAAATATTTGCTCTGTGAAGTTCAACCCACATTCACGCTACTTGCTAGCCTATGGCTCTGCTGGTATGTGGTTGGTTTGGGCATTGCCATTTGTAGCTCTTAACTCTTCCACAGATCATGGTGTGCATTATATAGACCTGCGTAAACCCAACCAGCCACTGATGGAGTTGCTGGGCCACAAGAAGGCAGTTTCTTACGTTAGCTTTATGGGACCCAATGAACTTGTGTCTGCGTATGTTGGTCCATTGCATTCTGTAAATTGTTGGCCATTTTCTGCTTCCATTGTCTTCAGCTCCACCGACAGTGAACTGAAGAGCTGGCACACAGAAAAGGGGGTGTGTCTCAGGACCTATCGTGGACACACAAATGACAAGAACTTTGTGGGACTCACAGTTACCCCAGACTTCATAGCTTGTGGTATGTATATTGACTGCTGTCTTGGTAGCATTGTAAAGTGTGCAATTGCAGGCAGTGAAAACAACTCAGTATATGTTTATTCCAAGCAAGTCAGTAGCCCCATGCTCACCTACCAGTATAACTCTGCACGTGGCCTACTGGTGAGTTCATACTCTTCCTAGTATGTGTGTGTGAGCTATGGCATCTATCCTTCAGCCCAGCAGTGCAGCAGGAGAACCTGGTCAGTCTCCAGAACCCAATGAGTTTGTGAGTGCTGTCTGCTGGAGAAATGACACCAACATTTTGCTAGCAGCCAACAGCCAGGGATATGTTAAAGTAGGCTCACACAGTTTATTCCTAGCCACCCTCTACCACAACATTGATCCCATACAGGTGCTGACATTGTGCTGAGAAATACACAAACTATGAGCTTGTACTAAACCTGCAATTGGGCGAGTGCAGTGAGCCCGTATTAGTGAACTCAATGTTTGTATGTTTATGTCATCAACCGACCGGTCAGTGCGCATCCGTCCCCGTGCAACACGCTCTTCCACTCGTTGCAAATGCTTTGCATTCTCCTAGTGTATTTGGGAACTGATTAAAAATTGACTAGCTACCATCTGATAATTAGCTTGTCCAAACAACCCCTACACCACAGCCAAGACGTCTGTAACTCATGCTGCCAGCCAGCTTCCACTCATTGGCCCCCTTGTCCAACCACTCCACACTCTTCAGATAACTGGCTCCATCAAACCCTCCCACTATAAGTGTTCAACAATGATTGGTTCATGATTATGTAGCCTACATTAACTATACCTGCATAGAGCCTGGAATTGACCACAGCCAGCCCTACCCCACTCCTGCAGCATGTCATAGGCACTACACTGCTCCATTGGTCCAGACCTGGGTCGTACCTGCTAGTGTGTCATGGGATTAATACACTCCAGACCTCCCAACGTGACTTACATTACCTCTCCACAGAACTTAGCTCTGTGGCTTGGTTCCTGCCACCTACTGCATACAGCAAGCCATCCAACACAGCAGCTCCCAAGTGCTTGCGAGGTACAGACATTGGACACACCAAGCTCCACTCATCCCTAACAGGATCGTATCTACCACATCAATGAAGACGTGTGCTTTGATGACAGAAGGAATAGTACAAAAAAGCACCCACCTCTCAGTACTAGCAAGAGGACCATCACCATCTGAGCCACCCACTGCATAAAGGTAGCTGCCTGCACTTGCCACCCCCACACCCAGCCGAGGAGTGGTCATTGACTTCACCTGCTGCCATTTGTTGGCCTTGGGGTCATAGCTATGTTAAAATGGAAGATGTGATCCACCACTGAAGTGTTAGAGAGCCACACTGACTTACCGCTCCACTAGAGAGAGGCAGGCCAAACCATCTTGACCACCTACTGAGTACATGCACCCTCCTAAAACAGCCACACCAACACTGGTACGACAACAGGCAGTTGATGCTATCTTGGAGCTCCACTGGTCAGACTTTGGGTCATAACACTCCACGCTATTCATATAGTTGGTTCCATCATGACCACCTGTGTGTTGAGGACAGGGTTTTTAATATGGTGTGCCCCTCACAGAGTAGATACATGTAACTCACAGACAGCATAGAGGCAGTCATTAAGATTAGCCACTCCTACCCCACATCTTCGCTTGGTCATTGTTGCTACCACTTTCCAGTCATCATGCTGAGTTGAGTACATTTCTACAGTAGCAATAGCATCTCCATTACACCAGCCACCAACAACTACTAATGTTTCTCCACCACGCATCCTCCGTCGCGGACACATGCGAGGCCCTGCCATGGAGGCTCGTCGCTCTGGCAGGAGCAGAAAATCCTTGGCTTCATCCACAAGATCACGGCATGTATCGCAGGATCGGATAAGGGGTTCCATCCCCACCTCAATCACCAGGTACCTTCGTTCTAGCAAAGAGAGGCGGACACACTTCAGTAGCTCTGGCAGGCAGGGCCTGGACATGGAAATGGTATACAGGGAAACTGATAGTAACCAATGCAATGTGGAGTAGGTCTGACTTGCGAGAATGCAGATCTGCACGAATCCACTTGATAACAGCTGCATACACCTCTTCCTCTCTCTCCACATTCAATTCATCACTATCCAGTAGTCTGCAAGGCCACACAGTGTTTCAGCTCAATCCAAGAAACACACATTGGTACACTGACCTAACTAACTGAGTAGCAGGCAGCTCCAGAAAGTCTGGGGTCTTCACCACCTACAAATGCAGCACATCATACAGACTCATATGAAGAACTTCTATCATTTATATATACGCAACCTCAGAGAAACTGTGCAGAGCAACAGCTTCTGCTGCTGCTAACAGAGCAGGGCAGGAATGTGTGTCAGCCAAAGACGCAATAGCAAGGCAATTTGATGGCTCTAAGCGGTGTTGTAGGAATTCACAGGTAACCTCCTGTACCCACGGCAGCTGCAAGCGGCCTGCAGCAGCTAACAGAGCCTGCACATTCTCTTCTGTCACTTCAACTGAAGATGTGTAGCAGTAGTCCACTAGTTGGCCGAGGATAGGCCCTGGGACGTCCCTGCATGGCGCAGGAAGCCGTTGTATATCAGACACTGGGCAGCCATAGCGAAACTTACTTGATCGTGACTACTCTTTGTCGACTCTCCTCCATCTCACCAGCAAACATAGCACGAAAATAAGCGCTAGAAGCTGCTAGGACAACGCGATGGGCCTCGAACTGCTGGTTGTCCGCCTTCAGAGTGACGTCGCAGAGCGATCTTGTCAATCGCAAACTCGCCATGCCGCCGAGAGCGCGGCTGGCGTGGTTCTCTTCCCTACGGACTGAATATCGAGAAGACATTTTGAGCTCTCTAAATATCCAAAAAGTAATATAGAAGCGTTGCTATGGAAATTATACACATGTTGGAGATTAGGGAGCTAGTGATCAGTGGGGACGAGGCGGGTCTGCAGAATGCATTAGAGAAAGTAGAGGACGAGAAATGTACAGAAAGAGACTGGAAGTGGAGAGGAAAGGAAGGGAGGACAGTACTTGAGCTGGCGGCTATGTTGGGGCGATCAAAGGTAGTGAGACTGCTCTTGAGTGCTGGTGCACCTCCAAATGTGGTGTCCACCTCAGGTGAATTTCACATACACAAGTGTGTATATGGTCATATGTGCTATACCTAGGCTATTTGATAATATGCTTGCAAGCAGATAAAGTGTACATGTGCAACACACCCCTCTTGATACCATACACCATACACCTTCCCAGGGTATGGTGGGCTCCATTTTGCTTGTATATGGGGACAGTTGTGCTGTGTGAGGGAACTGGTGAATGGTGGGGGTGACCATTGCTTGGCAACTGAATATAATGAGACTCCACAACAGTTGGCTTTGCGCTATGGCAACACAGATTGTGCTCAGTTTCTCTCCTGTGTTGGTCAGTGTAATAGTAGAGCATTAGACTGCGCTGCGACTGTGTTGTTGCAGTGGATGTTGTATTTTGTGTAGAGGCACGCCAGAAGTTATGTGAGGCAATACAGGTTGGGAGAGATACATTAGCTGACCAAGACCTCATTGCTGGCAAGTGGAATAAGGATGATAAGGTGTGTCAATAATGCCCCTTTGTGCTATACTGCTAGTTACATATGTATCAACATATTTCAGTCCAAGGTGAATAGTATGTGTGCCGAGAAGTCAGAGTGGCTATCACAGCATGGAGACTGTTCAGAGGAAGAGGCCACACAGCAAACTGTTGAATTTCATCTCCGCATGCAACCATATCTTGACAAGCTACAGCCACTGACTTTATAATAGTTAGTGATTTATGTATAACAGGACTGCAAAAGTGGCATACAATGTGAAAGGGATGATTAGAGTGGCATAAGTATGCTATGAACTCTCAGATAGAACATGACAGTGCTCTGTAGAATCCGTCTTTAAGCTCCCCTTTGACCTACCATCTCCTTTGCCCTCTGTGGCTCCAGCCTCGTTGCTGCCGACTGGGCCACTTGACTTGCAGTGGGGATCAGAGCTACTGTGAGCAGACAGTTCAATTGGTTTCAAATTTAAATATCTCCTGTTGAAACAAAACCACAAAAGGTCTTTACTCAGACAACTGGACGGGGAGTGGCTAACCTTTCCAGGTTGGGTCCAGCCACAACCAAACCTCCCTTATTGCTGCGGTCCACATACATCTGTAGCTGTGATGGTTCCTCCTCTGCAGATCGGCTGAGGTCGCTCTCCTGCATCAGTTCATCGATGACTCTACTTGTGTCCACTCTGCTCTGTTCCACTTGACTCTGAGTGGTGGCCCTAGTCCGTGAGCTAATAAGTGATTCTGTCTCCTCTGCAGCCACTGCAGGATGCTCAGAACGTTCTGACAATGTGGAGTAGGCAGACATTGAACGGGTACTATAACCAGAGATAGAGAGGCTGTTAATTCGGCGATGGTGAACCCTGGAGGGTGAACTGGTTGAGTCAGTAGGCTCCCTGCGACGAGACCGAGGGTAGGACAGACTGTAGCCATCTGATGGTGGCCGTCGCAATGCCCACAGCTCACTACTACCCACTGAGTTACCAGGATGGCTGGCATGTTTTAAGTCCAATGTGTCAGGTGATCCTTTGCTGCTGCTAGTATCTTTGTCCCGAGCCAAGTTGTCTGTAGTTACATCTTGACTGCCCTTAGGAGTTTGGCTCTCCATTAAAATGACAGGTGGGTCCTTCTCCCGTCCACTAGATGAACTGTGCTGGCTGGCACTCTCATATTCAGAGGAGCCTGCATTGATGTATGGGGATGGGGGGTATTGAGCAAATAATAGCACATCAGCAGCCTATACCAGAATCACTGCTATGACTGTGCAAGCTGCAGGCTGAGCTGCTCTTTGCTTCGGGAGTAGGAGGTTGGGCAACATGGCAGTGCACATCTTGTAAACTGGAGCCTGCATGTAGGTTCCCACTGCCACTACCTGCACAAAACATTGTCTTTGCATTATCAGTGGCAGTCAGCGAACACCAGCTCACCAGCACTGACTCCACTGAGGTTACTGGCAGTGGATACACGGACATTGGAGTGGCTGATACGTCGTGAGGACTGCAGGTCTGCCTGAATACCCTCATCTTGCTCTGGTTCACTAATCTCCCAGACAGGTGGGCGGGGACTGTGAAAGGAGACACACCATGGATAAATTGGATGCGAGTGAGGTAGTTCAGTGAAACTAACGCCTTGAAAAGTACATCTCCAGATGTTTGTCGCAAGATGACCTTAACTCGTAGAATAGAATTGTCCGGTTTGTGCTTGTGCTCATTGTAACTCTCTAACAGGTACTTCCTCTGCACCATGCCTGCTCCAGCAAATTCAGCCAAGTTGATCTGTACATAGCCCAGCTGATGAGGGAAGCAGACATGCCCTAACACACTAACAGCATTACTCTCCCTCACCTTTGTGTAAGAACGGCCACCACGTGTCTCCTGTAATCGAGATAATTAAACTAATGAGTTCAGATCACCTTTATGCACATAATGATGGGGCATGAGCTACGTACATGAAGGGTTCATATTGGTCCCCTACCATTCTCTGCCATCTCGTCTTACCTTTCTCACAGAAACTTTACAAATGCATGGTTCCAATTCAGCTGTGTTTGCACTAGCATATAGTTTGCAAGGGAATTTCACTTCTTCATCCCAACTGACCGTATGACTGCTCACCTCAACACTAGAAAAAACATAATAGGTGTGAGGAACCACACCCACTCGTTAGTGTATGGCACACTTTGAGTTATTGGCAGTGGAAAAGACCAGATCTACTTCTCCCTTGAAGGGGCAATTGTGTATCACTGGCCCGAACTCACCGCTGGGACGAATGCGTAAAGTGGCCACCATCCTTGAGCCTTATTTTGGCAAACAGCACTCCAGAGACGTACGTACAGTTCAGTAGATCTCGTAAAGTGAATAAAACTTCAAAGTGAAACTTTTTTCGAGGCCTGAGTCCAGCGGCACTGGCCAAAGTCTGTCCCAAACTTAGCATCTCCTAAAGAGTGTTATGTACTGGGCGGAGTCGGCGAGCTCAGTGCAGAGGTCAGAGTTCGAGGCGAGCAACATGGTGAGCGGTGGCTGTCGTATTGCTCTGTATTATTATTATGGACTCAAATATCTTGCTTTTCCGATAAGGCGACCATGTCCGACAAAGCTGTAGGTGGAATGATGGTGTTGGTGGCCTCCCTCGTGTTTTCGTACTACACCGTTTGGGTGGTCGTGCTGGTCAGTCCTAGCTTAGTCCTAGCTCTAATGTTTTCGTAATTTGATTACATTGTATTATGTGTAGCCCTTTGTGGAGAAAAATCACACTCTGCACTTGTATTTTTTGCCGTGGTGGTGGGCTGTGGTGCTTCCTACATCTGCTTTACTCTTGCTTCTGCTTTTTATTGGTATATTGTAGTTACCAATTGGCTGGACTTGCTGTTTGTCAAAATATCTTTGTATCTTCCTTTTTACAGGTACATTTGTAGGTGTAGTTATAACTCAAGACTCATCCCGACGAAATAAATCACATAACGAATGATTTGTGTCACAGCATGAGTCATATCTGAGTCATATCTGACATCCATAACATCAAGCCCAACTTGGGCAACGGCCGGGCACACACACGCTCTGCAGGTCCCTGTTTGTATTATATACATGTTGTATATATAATGTGCATTAATTACCTGACAGTGTAGAGCTGGGGGCATACGAGCTACCTTGTACCTAGACTGTTGTGGGGTGGTGTACATGTATGAGTATGTGTGTGCAGGTGTGTATGCATGAAAGACTGGTAGAGACTAGAGGGGAGACTGGTAGAGGACTAGAAGGGAAACTAGTAGAGACTAGAGGGGAGACTGGTAGAGGACTAGAAGGGAAACTAGTAGAGACTAGAGGGGAGACTAGTAGACACTAGTAGAGACTGGTAGAGACTAGTAGAGACTGGTAGAGACTAGAGGGGAGACTGGTAGAGACTAGAGGGGAGACTAGTAGAGACTAGGGGAGACTAGTAGAGACTAGGGGAGACTGGTGAGAATGGAGGGGAGTCCAGGTGTTAATGAGATTCATAGCGCAGCCTATTATTAACACCCAAACCACAACTGTTTTAGTACAGCTGCGCTATATAAACGCAATCCCCCACACATTCCCTGGGTTGCCCAACGTTTGGGCGTTAATTAGATTCTACACTATGAATCTCATTAACACACAAACCACAACCGTTTCATACAGCTGCACTATATAAACCCAATCCCGCACCACTGTCCGCCCAGGGAATGTGCTTCCCTGGGTTGCCCAAACAGTTGTGGTTTAATGAGATTCACCAAACCCAATTATTCATTGTCCAAACCGCGCCAAATAAATTACGCTGCGTTATGAATCTCATTAACACCCAAACCACAACTGTTTCAGTACTGTTTCAGTATAGCTGCTCTTTCCCCTCTTGTCTCTCCCTTGTCTCCCCTTTCTCTTCCACTTGTCTCTCTAGCCCTCTCCCTTGTATCCTCCTTGTCTCCCCCTTGTCTCCCCTATTCTCTCCCCCCTCTCTCCCCACTTTGTCCCCCCACTTCTCTCCCCTTCTCTCCCCCTTGTCTCCCCCATCTCTCTTCCATGTCTCCCCTCTTCTCTCCCCTTTATCTCCCCTTTCTCTCCCTCTTTTCTCTCCTTCTCTCCACCCTTGTCTTCCTCTTATTTTCCATTTGTCTCCTTGCTACCCCTTGTCTCCCTCCTCTCTTTGTTGTCTCCCTCCTTCTCTCCCTCTTCTATAGCCCTTGTTTCCCCCCTTGTCTCCCATGTCTCCCCCTTGCCTCCGCTCCTCTCTCCTTCTCTCTTCTCTACACATTCTCTCTCCCATGTCTCCTTTGGTCTTCACCTTGTCTCCCCCTTGTCTCCCCCCTGCCTCCACCTTGTCTCCCCTCTGTCTCCCTCTTGCCTTTCCCCTTCTCTCCCCCTTGCCTCCCCATTTTCTTTCCCCTTCTCTCTCCCCTTCTCTCTTCGTCTCCCTCTTGTCTCCCACTTGTCTCGCCTTTTGTCTCCCCCTTCTTTCACTTCTCTCCCCCTTCTCTCCTCCTTGTCTCCCCATCTCTCTTCCTTGTCTTCCCTCTCCTCTCTCCCTTGCCTCCCCCTTGTCTCCCCCTTGTCTTCCCCTTGTCTTTTCCCATGTCTCCCCCTTGTCTCCCCTTGTCTCCCCATTTTCTCCCTTGTCTCCCTTTGTCTCCCCCTTGTCACCCCTTGTATCCCTCATTCTCTTTTCTTTGTCTCCCCCTTCTCTTTCCTTTCTTTCTCCCTTCTCTCCCCCTTCTCTCCCCCTTTGCCTCCCCAGTCTCTCTTCCTTCCCCCTTTTCTCCCGCTTCTCTCCCCCTTGTCCTTCCTCCTCTCCCCCTTGTCTCCCCTCTTCTCTCTCACTTGTCTCCTCCCTTCTCCCACTTTCCTCCCCTCTGTCTCCCCCTTGTCTCCCCCTTGTCTCCCCTTGTCTCCCCTTTGTCTCTCCCCCTCTCTCCTCTCCCCCTTGTCTCCCCCTTGTCTCCCCCACTTCTCTTCCCCTTGTCTTCCCCTTGTCTTCCTCTTGTCTCACTCTTCTCTCTTCCTTGTCTCTCCCCCTTCTTTCTCCCTTCTCTCCTACTTGTCTCCCTCCTCTCCTTGTTTCCCCTCTCTTCTCCTTGTCTCCTCCTTGCCTCCCCTCTTCTCTCCCCCTTGTCTCTGCCTTGTTTCCCCCTTGTCTACCCTTTGCCTCCCCCTCGTCTCCTCCTTGTCTCTCCTTTGTCTCCCCCTTTGTCTCCCCCTTGTCTCCCTCCTCTCTTCCTTGTCTCCCCCTTCTTACCCCCTTCTTTCTCCCTTCTCTCCCCTCTTCTCCCCCCTTCTCTCCTTGTCTTCCCCTTATCTCCCCCTGTCTCTCCCCTTTTCTCCCCTTGTCTCCCCCTTTACTCCGTCTCTCTCCCTTGTCTTCCCACTTGTCTCCCCCTATCTCCCCTTTCCTCTCCCCCTTGTCTCTCCCTTGTCTCCTCTCTTCCTTGTCTCCCCCTTCTTCCCCCTTGTCTCCCCCTTGTCTTCCCCTTCTCTCCACCTTGTCTCCCACCCCTCCCCGTAGTCTCCCACTTGTTTCTCCTCTTCTCTTCCCCTTGTGTCCTGTCTCCCCCATCTCCCCCTTGTCTCCCCCTTCTCTTCCCCTTGTCTCCCACTTGTCTCCTCTCTTCTCTCCCCCTTGTGTCCCCCTTCTCTCCCAAATGTCTCCCCTTTGTCTCCCCCTTGTCGTTCTCTCGTTTTTGTCTCCCCCTTCTCACCCTCTTTTTCTGCCTTCTCTTCCCCCTTCTCTCCTCTCTTCTCTCCCCTTTCAGACTAAAGAAGACTAGACTAAAGTAGACTAGACTAGAGAAGACTAGACTAGACTCAGACTAAAGACTAGAGAAAACAAGACTAAAGTAGACTAGGCTATAGTAGAATAGACTAGAGAAGACTAAAGTAGACTAGACTAGAGAAGACTAGACTAGAATAGACTAGACTAGAGACTAGAGTGGAGGAAGACTAGACAAGAGTAGACTAGACTAGAGAGGACTAGACTAGAGTAGACTTAGCCCTAGCCCTAGCCCTAGAGTAAAGAATAGACAGGAGTACACTAGGCTAGAGTAGACTACACTAAAAGAAGAGACTAGAGTAGACTAGACTACAGAAGTCTAGACTAGACTAGACTAGATTAGAAAAGACTAGACTAGAGTAGACTAGACTAGTAGCTAAGACGAGAAGAATAGAGTAGACTAGACTAGAGTAGGCTAGACTAGGGAAGACTAGACTACAGTGGACTAAACTAAAGTAGACTAGACTAGAGAAAACTAGACTAGAGTAGACTAGACTAGAGAAACCTAGACTAAGTAGACTAGACTAGACTAGAGAAGACTAGACTGGACTAGAGTAGACTAGACTAGAGAAGACTAGACTAAAGACTAAACTTAGAGTGGACTAGACTAGAGAAGACTACACTAGAGAAGACTAGACTAGACTAGACTAGACTAGAGAAGACTAGACTAGAGTAGACTAGACTACAGAGGACTACTCAGGGCAGTTAAGCCAGAACTCCTCTTATCAAAACAAGATCTCGTTATCTGGCGAGACATTATGACGGGAGCGCGCCTACGTCTATACGCGTACGCGCGTACACGCAACTAGTAATTTCATTGGTCTAAAAAAATTAATATTCATAAGCCCGTTCGTGCGCGGCTGTGCTTAACGTAGGTATAGGGACGGCTCAACTTCTACGACGAATGCGGCTACAAAAGCATTCAAAGACGACGCTGACAGCGTACATGACGAAGCCTGGATGTAGCTGCATGCGTATTCTGCCTGGAAAATTGGCACCAATCGCGAGGTTGTGAAGCTATACAGCAGCAAGTTTACTTTCAGTTCTTAGATTGGGTAGCGATAAGCGAAGTTTTAGCAGCCTACTGTCTTCCTTTACCTGTAGGGACCGTTTTTCCAGGCAGATTCATATGGCGAGGATGTGGCTGAATCTGTTAATACCTATTGTGACAGTATTTACGGATGATTTCGTTGCCGCATGAAACGAAGTAGGACTTTCTGAAGGTGTTGACTTTAGTGGTGGTGTTTACATGTTATCAATGGTTTTCATGACAACAAAATTGAACTATAGATTGTACCTGTGCTAATAATAATTATATCAAAATATACAGGGCATAAGTCCATCCTGTATTGAGCAAACGGCGCTCAAAAACGACTAATTTCAGCCCATAATTTACGTGGTTCTGTCTTAACCGCCCTGAGTAGACTAGAGTAGACTAGACTAGAGAAGGCTAGACTAGAGTAGACTAGACTAGAGAAGACTAGACGGGAGTAGACTAGACTAGACTAGACTAGAGTGGAAGACTAGACTACAGTAGACTAGAGAGGACTAGAGAATACTAAACTAGAGTAGACTACACTAGAGAAGACTAGAGTAGACTAGACTAGAGAAAACTAAACTAGATTAGACTAGGCTAGACTAGGGCTACCGTTGGCTAAACTTTTGTATACTCCTGCGCAGGTCGCTGGCCATGACCTGGGTGTCCCCACATGTCATAGCCTCCAGGATTGCATCATGGATGAAGATATACTGCTCCTGTATCACAGTATCACACACTAGCCCTAGAGTAGACTAGATTAGAGAAGAATAGACTAGAGTAGACAAGACTAGAGACTAAAGACTAGACTATAGGCTAAAGGGGACTACACTAGAAAAGGCTAGAGTAGAGAAGCAGTTTTAACTACATTAACAGCATTACCATTATTACCTACATTACCATTATTACCTACATTATCAGTACTACCTAAATTACCAGCATTACCAGTATTACTTTAATTACCAGTACTACCTAAATTACTAGCATTACCAGTATTACCTTCATTACTAGCATCACCTACCTTACCTACATTACCAGCATTACCAGCATTACATACATTGCCAGCATTACGAGCATTACCTGTATTGCCTACATTACCTATATTAGTAGCATTACCAGTATTACCTACATTACCAGCATTATACTAGTATTACCTATATTACCAGCATTACCAGCATTTTCTATATTACAAGCATAATTTACATTACCAGCATTAACAGCATTACCTACATTATAAGTGTTACCTGCATTACCAGCATTACCTACATTACCAGCATTACCAGTATAACCTATAATACCAGTATTACCTACATTACCAGCATTACCAGTGTTGCCTAAATTACCAGTAGTACCTATATTATCAGTATTACCTACATTACCAGCATTACCAGTATTACCTAGAATTACCTACATTTCCAGCATTACCAACATTGCATACATTAACAGCATTACCAGCATTCATTACCAGCATTACTTGCATTACCCACAATACAAGTATTACATACATTAGCAGTATTACCTACATTACCAGTACTACCTAAATTATCAGCATTACCAGTATTACCTTATTACTAACACTACCTAAATTACCAGCATTACTAGTATTACTTTCATTACCAGCATCACCTACCTTACCTACCAGCATTATGTATAGTTAAAGCATGGAAGGTAGTGCTGTACGAGCAATAATGGTACGAAGATGTTGTTACGTACCATGCTGCATAGCGAATGCCTCACGTTAACTGTACTGTAGCATCAATATGAACTTCGACTAAACAAAATACTTGGAATAACAACTTGTACACTTCATGGTAAAATTTCGGATTTCCGAACGAAATCAAGGACTTCCTGAAAAACATCCGGTACGCTTTCGGTCACGACAAACTTTCCGACAAAAACAATTTTCATCACCTTCCGTGACAAAACTTACACTTTCTGACAAATCACTGTCTTTCGGACTGAATACATTTCTTTGTCCATTTCCGGTCCCATTCCAAACTCCAACCAAACCACTCCCTGTCTACTTCCGGTGTCACATCCGTTCCAATTCTTACCCTAGCCCTCGACCGATAAACTTCCTGTGTCATATCCCGTCTGACTTCCGGTCTTAGGCCTTTTCCGATCAACTTCCGGTGTCATATCCAGTTCGCCCTAGCCCTACCCCCTGTCTACTTCCTGTGTCACAATCGTTCCAAGTCTTAACCTAGCCCTCGCCCGATAAACTACCAATGTCACATCGGGTCTGACTTCCGGTCCTAGGCCTCTTCCGATCAACTTCCGGTATGACATCCTGTTGCCTTCCGGTGGCAAATTCGGTCCGATATCCCGCCCTAGCCCTATCCTGATCAATTTCTGGTGTCATATCCTGTACGTTTTTGTTTGAACATCCGGTCTGATTTCCAGCCCTATCCCATCCCTACCAACTTCCGGTGTCACATCCTGTCCCCTTCCGGTGTCACATCCGGTCTAATTTCCGGTCCTAGCCCATGCCGAATCAACTTCCGCTGTCATATCCGGTCCACTTCCGGTGGCACATCCGGCCCGACTTCCGGCCCTAGGGCTAGGGCTAGGGCTAGGGCTAGGGCCATTGATTTACATAGGGGCTAGGGCTAGGGCTAGGGCTAGGGCTAGGGGCTAGGGCTAGGGCTAGGGCTAGGGCTAGGGCTAGGGCTAAGGGCTAGGGCTAGGGCTAGGGCTAGGGCTAGGGCTAGGGCTAGGGCTAGGGCTAGGGCTAGGGCTAGGGCTAGGGCTAGGGCTAGGGCTAGGGCTAGGGCTAGGGCTAGGGCTAGGGCTAGGGCTAGGGCTAGGGCTAGGGCTAGGGCTAGGGCTAGGGCTAGGGCTAGGGCTAGGGCTAGGGCTAGGGCTAGGGCTAGGGCTAGGGCTAGGGCTAGGGCTAGGGCTAGGGCTAGGGCTAGGGCTAGGGCTAGGGCTAGGGCTAGGGCTAGGGCTAGGGCTAGGGCTAGGGCTAGGGCTAGGGCTAGGGCTAGGGCTAGGGCTAGGGCTAGGGCTAGGGCTAGGGCTAGGGCTAGGGCTAGGGCTAGGGCTAGGGCTAGGGCTAGGGCTAGGGCTAGGGCTAGGGCTAGGGCTAGGGCTAGGGCTAGGGCTAGGGCTAGGGCTAGGGCTAGGGCTAGGGCTAGGGCTAGGGCTAGGGCTAGGGCTAGGGCTAGGGCTAGGGCTAGGGCTAGGGCTAGGGCTAGGGCTAGGGCTAGGGCTAGGGCTAGGGCTAGGGCTAGGGCTAGGGCTAGGGCTAGGGCTAGGGCTAGGGCTAGGGCTAGGGCTAGGGCTAGGGCTAGGGCTAGGGCTAGGGCTAGGGCTAGGGCTAGGGCTAGGGCTAGGGCTAGGGCTAGGGCTAGGGCTAGGGCTAGGGCTAGGGCTAGGGCTAGGGCTAGGGCTAGGGCTAGGGCTAGGGCTAGGGCTAGGGCTAGGGCTAGGGCTAGGGCTAGGGCTAGGGCTAGGGCTAGGGCTAGGGCTAGGGCTAGGGCTAGGGCTAGGGCTAGGGCTAGGGCTAGGGCTAGGGCTAGGGCTAGGGCTAGGGCTAGGGCTAGGGCTAGGGCTAGGGCTAGGGCTAGGGCTAGGGCTAGGGCTAGGGCTAGGGCTAGGGCTAGGGCTAGGGCTAGGGCTAGGGCTAGGGCTAGGGCTAGGGCTAGGGCTAGGGCTAGGGCTAGGGCTAGGGCTAGGGCTAGGGCTAGGGCTAGGGCTAGGGCTAGGGCTAGGGCTAGGGCTAGGGCTAGGGCTAGGGCTAGGGCTAGGGCTAGGGCTAGGGCTAGGGCTAGGGCTAGGGCTAGGGCTAGGGCTAGGGCTAGGGCTAGGGCTAGGGCTAGGGCTAGGGCTAGGGCTAGGGCTAGGGCTAGGGCTAGGGCTAGGGCTAGGGCTAGGGCTAGGGCTAGGGCTAGGGCTAGGGCTAGGGCTAGGGCTAGGGCTAGGGCTAGGGCTAGGGCTAGGGCTAGGGCTAGGGCTAGGGCTAGGGCTAGGGGCTAGGGCTAGGGCTAGGGCTAGGGCTAGGGCTAGGGCTAGGGCTAGGGCTAGGGCTAGGGCTAGGGCTAGGGCTAGGGCTAGGGCTAGGGCTAGGGCTAGGGCTAGGGCTAGGGCTAGGGCTAGGGCTAGGGCTAGGGCTAGGGCTAGGGCTAGGGCTAGGGCTAGGGCTAGGGCTAGGGCTAGGGCTAGGGCTAG
>OZ019958.1:0-32072 GCA_963970385.1 Theonella swinhoei
CTAGCCCTAGCCCTAGCCCTAGCCTAGCCCTAGCCCTAGCCCTAGCCCTAGCCCTAGCCCTAGCCCTAGCCCTAGCCCTAGCCCTAGCCCTAGCCCTAGCCCTAGCCCTAGCCCTAGCCCTAGCCCTAGCCCTAGCACCCTAGCCCTAGCCCTAGCCCTAGCCCTAGCCTAGCCCTAGCCCTAGCCTAGCCCTACCCACCCTAGCCCTAGCCCTAGCCCTAGCCCTAGCCCTAGCCCTAGCCCTAGCCCTAGCCCTAGCCCTAGCCCTAGCCCCTAGCCTAGCCCTAGCCTCCTAGCCCTAGCCCTAGCCCTAGCCCTAGCCCTAGCCCTAGCCCTAGCCCCTAGCCCTAGCCCTAGCCCTAGCCCTAGCCCTAGCCCTAGCCCTAGCCCTAGCCCTAGCCCTAGCCCTAGCCCTAGCCCTAGCCCTAGCCCTAGCCCTAGCCCTAGCCCTAGCCCTAGCCCTAGCCCTAGCCCTAGCCCTAGCCCTAGCCCTAGCCCTAGCCCTAGCCCTAGCCCTAGCCCTAGCCCTAGCCCTAGCCCTAGCCCTAGCCCTAGCCCTAGCCCTAGCCCTAGCCCTAGCCCTAGCCCTAGCCCTAGCCCTAGCCCTAGCCCTAGCCCTAGCCCTAGCCCTAGCCCTAGCCCTAGCCCTAGCCCTAGCCCTAGCCCTAGCCCTAGCCCTAGCCCTAGCCCTAGCCCTAGCCCTAGCCCTAGCCCTAGCCCTAGCCCTAGCCCTAGCCCTAGCCCTAGCCCTAGCCCTAGCCCTAGCCCTAGCCCTAGCCCTAGCCCTAGCCCTAGCCCTAGCCCTAGCCCTAGCCCTAGCCCTAGCCCTAGCCCTAGCCCTAGCCCTAGCCCTAGCCCTAGCCCTAGCCCTAGCCCTAGCCCTAGCCCTAGCCCTAGCCCTAGCCCTAGCCCTAGCCCTAGCCCTAGCCCTAGCCCTAGCCCTAGCCCTAGCCCTAGCCCTAGCCCTAGCCCTAGCCCTAGCCCTAGCCCTAGCCCTAGCCCTAGCCCTAGCCCTAGCCCTAGCCCTAGCCCTAGCCCTAGCCCTAGCCCTAGCCCTAGCCCTAGCCCTAGCCCTAGCCCTAGCCCTAGCCCTAGCCCTAGCCCTAGCCCTAGCCCTAGCCCTAGCCCTAGCCCTAGCCCTAGCCCTAGCCCTAGCCCTAGCCCTAGCCCTAGCCCTAGCCCTAGCCCTAGCCCTAGCCCTAGCCCTAGCCCTAGCCCTAGCCCTAGCCCTAGCCCTAGCCCTAGCCCTAGCCCTAGCCCTAGCCCTAGCCCTAGCCCTAGCCCTAGCCCTAGCCCTAGCCCTAGCCCTAGCCCTAGCCCTAGCCCTAGCCCTAGCCCTAGCCCTAGCCCTAGCCCTAGCCCTAGCCCTAGCCCTAGCCCTAGCCCTAGCCCTAGCCCTAGCCCTAGCCCTAGCCCTAGCCCTAGCCCTAGCCCTAGCCCTAGCCCTAGCCCTAGCCCTAGCCCTAGCCCTAGCCCTAGCCCTAGCCCTAGCCCTAGCCCTAGCCCTAGCCCTAGCCCTAGCCCTAGCCCTAGCCCTAGCCCTAGCCCTAGCCCTAGCCCTAGCCCTAGCCCTAGCCCTAGCCCTAGCCCTAGCCCTAGCCCTAGCCCTAGCCCTAGCCCTAGCCCTAGCCCTAGCCCTAGCCCTAGCCCTAGCCCTAGCCCTAGCCCTAGCCCTAGCCCTAGCCCTAGCCCTAGCCCTAGCCCTAGCCCTAGCCCTAGCCCTAGGGCCGGAAGTCGGACCGGATGTACCACCGGAAGTGGACCGGATGTGAAAGCGGAAGTTGATTCGGTAGGGCTAGGGCCGGAAGTTGACCGGATGTGAAAGCAAAAGTTGATTAGGAAAGGGCTAGGGCCGGAAGTCGGACTGGAAGTAGCACCGGAAGTGGACCGGATGTGAAATCCGAAGTTGATTTGGTATGGGCTAGGGCCGGAAATTGGACCGGATGTTCCACCGGAAGCGGACAGGATGTGACACAGGAAGTTGGTAGGGATAGGACTAGGGCGGGATATCGGACCGTATTTTCAAACGAAAGCGCACAGGATTTGACACCATAAATTGATCAGGATAGGTCTAGGGCGGGTTATCGGACCCGATGTGCCACCGTAAGCGAACAGGATGTGATACCAGAAGTTGATCGGAAGCGGCCTAGGACCGGATGTCAAACCCGATGTGACACTGGGTGTTTATCGGGCGAGGGCTACGTTAAGAATTAGAAAGGATGTGACACCGGAAGTAGAGGGAAGTAGGGCTAGGGCGCACAGGATTTGACACTGGAAGTTGATCGGAAGAGGCCTAGGACCGGAAGTCAGACCAGATATGACACCTGAAGTTTATCGGGCGAGGGCTAGGGTAAGAATTGGAACGGATGTGACACCGGAAGTAGACAGGGAGTGGTTTGGTTGGAGTTTGTAATGGGACCGGAAATGGACAAAGAAATGTATTCTGTCCGAAAGCCAGTGATTTGCCTGAAAGTGTAACAGTTTTGTCACGGGAAGGTGATAAAAATTGTTTTGGTCGGAAAGTTTGTCATGTGACCGAAAGCGTACCAGATGTTTCACAGGAAGTCCTTGATTTTGTTCGCAAATCCGAAATTTTACCATGAAGTGTACAAGTTGTAATTCCAAGTATTTGGTTTAGTCGAAGTCTGTATTGTTGCCAAAAGTGTGCCGGATGTAATACCAGAAAAGTGGTATTGTACTCGGATTTGATACCGGAAGTTTACCAGATGTGATAACAGAAGTGACCCTAAATCCGGATGTAAAGTTGATGTGAATACTTAAGTTAACAATAAGTCCTTATGTTGGGCTTAATAGTCCGTATTGTATTGTTACCGAAAGTGTAACGGATATGATTTCAGATATAGACAGGGATGGAAATGTATTGTAATTAGAAATATGTATGTTGTAATATCAGTAAAAGACCTAAAATTGTTGATTGGTAGTGTTGCGGATATCATGGAAATTTTGAGGAAATCATTGTTTCATACAAAAATGTTGTTATAGCCTTAATGTATCTGATGTGACTCTAGTCTACTCTACTCTATTCTTCTCTAGTCTTGTCTACTAGTCTAGTCTACTCTAGTCTAGTCTTTTCCAATCTAGTCTTTTCTAGTCTAGTCTAGACTTCTGTAGTCTAGTCTACTCTAGTCTCTTCTTTTGTAGTGTTGTCTACTCTAGCCTAGTGTACTCTTGTCTAGTCTTCTTTACTCTAGTCTTCTCTAGTCTAGTCCTCTCTAGTCTAGTCTACTCTTGTCTAGTCTTCTTCCACTCTAGTCTAGTCTTCTCTAGTCTAGTCTATTCTAGTCTAGTCTTCTCTAGTCTAGTCTACTCTAGTCTAGTCCACTCTAGTCTAGTCTACTTTAGTCTAGTCTACTCTAGTCTTCTCTAGTCTATTCTACTATAGTCTAGTCTACTTTAGTCTTGTCTTCTCTAGTCTAGTCTACTCTAGTCTAGTCTTCTCTAGTATAGTCTTCTTTAGTCTTAGTCTAGTCTAGTCTTCTGTAGTCTAGTCTACTCTAGTCTAGTATTCTTTAGTCTGAAGGGGGAGAGAAGAGAGGAGAGAAGGGGGAGAGAAGGCAGAAAAAGAGGGTGAGAAGGGGGAGACAAAAAGAGAGAAGAAAGACAAGGGGGAGACAGTTGGGAGAGAAGGGGGACACAAGGGGGAGAGAAGAGGGGAGACAAGTGGGAGACAAGGGGGCGAGGTGGGAGACAAGGGGAAGAGAATGCTGGTAATGTATGCAATGTTGGTAATGCTGGAAATGTAGGTAATTCTAGTAATGCTGGTAATGTAGGTAATACTGATAATGTAGGTACTACTGGTAATGTAGGCAACACTGGTAATGCTGGTAATGTAGGTAATACTGGTAATATAGGTTATACTGGTAATATAGGTAATACTGGTAACGCTGGTAATGTAGGTAATGCTGGTAATGCAGGTAATACTTATAATGTAGGTAATGTTGTTAATGCTGGTAATGTAAATTATGCTGGTAATATAGAAAATGCTGGTAATGCTGGTAATATAGGTAATACTAGTAATGCTGGTAATGTAGGTAATACTGGTAATGCTACTAATATAGGTAATGTAGGTAATACAGGTAATGCTGGTTATGTAGGTAATGCTGGTAATGCTGGCAATGTATGTAATGCTGGTAATGCTGGTAATGTAGGTAAGGTAGGTGATGCTGGTAATGAAGGTAATACTGGTAATGTAAATAATGCTGGTAATCAAAGTAATGCTGTTAATGCAGATAATACATGTAATATAGGTAATGCTGTTAATGCTGGTAAAAGGCGGAGACAAGGGAGAGACAAGGCGGAGACAAGGGGGAGAGAAGGGGGAGACAAGGGGGAGAGAAGAGGGGAAACAAGGGGAGACAAGGACACAAAGGGGAGAGAAGAAAGACAAGGGAGGAAACATGGGGGGAAAGAAGAGAGAAAGGAAAGCGAAGAGGGAAGACAAGGAAAAGAGAAGGGGGAAACAAGGAGACAAAAGGGAGACAAGGGGGAGACATGGTGGGGGACAAGGAGACAAGGGGAGAGAAGGGGGAGAGAAAAGGGAGAGAAGGGGAGAGAAGATGGGAGACATGGAAGAGAGATGGGGGAGACAAGGGGGAGAGAAGGGAGAGAGAAGGGAGAGACATGGGAGAGAGAACGAGGAGAGAAGGGGAGAGAAGGGGGATGAAGGAGGGAGATAAGGGGGTGACAGGAGGGAGTGAAGGAGGAGATAAGGGGATGAGAATAGGGGAAACAAGGGAGAATGAAGGGGAAGACAAGTGGGAGACAAAGGGAGAAACAAGGGGGTGACAATTGGGAGAGAAGGACACAAGGGGGAGAGAAGAGGGAAAATAAGTGGGAGACTACGGGGAGGGGTGGGGAGGCAAAGGGTAGACAAGGGGGAGACAAGGAAGAGACAAGGGAGAGAGAAGAGGGGAGGCAAGGAGGAGACAAGGAGAAGAGAGGGGAAACAAGGAGGAGAGGAGGGAGACAAGTAGGAGAGAAGGGAAAAAGAATGGGGAGAGACAAGGAAGAGAGAAGAGTGAGACAAGGGGAAGACAAGAGGAAGAGAAGTGGGGGAGACAAGGGGGAGAGAAGGGGAGAGTAGGGGGAGAGGAGGAGAGAGGGGGAGAGAATAGGTGAGACAAGGGGGAGACAAGGGGAAGACAAGGGGAGACAAAGGGGAGGCAAGTGGGAGAGAAGGGAGGAGACAAGTGAGAGAGAGGAGGGGAGACAAGGGGGAGAGGAGGGGGGACAAGGGGGAGAGAAGCGGGAGAAAAGGGGGAAGGAAGGGGGAGAGACTGGGGAAGCAAAGGGGAGACAAGGGGGAGAGAAGGGGTAGAGAAGGGAGAAAGAAAGGAAAGAGAAGAGGGAGACAAAGAAAAGAGAATGAGGGAGACAAGGGGTGACAAGGGGGAGACAAAGGGGAGACAAGGTGGAGAGAAGGGGGAGAAAATGGGGAGACAAGGGGAGACAAGTGGGAGACAAGGGAAAAGACAAGGGGGAGAGAAGGGGTAGAGAAGGGAGAAAGAAAGGAAAGAGAAGAGGGAGACAAAGAAAAGAGAATGAGGGAGACAAGGGGTGACAAGGGGGAGACAAAGGGGAGACAAGGGGGAGAAAATGGGGAGACAAGGGGAGACAAGTGGGAGACAAGGGAAAAGACAAGGGGGAGACAAGGGGAAGAGAAAGGTGACAGAAGGGGGAGAGAAGAGGGAAGACAAGGAATAGAGATGGGGAGACAAGGAGGAGACAAGGGGGAGAGAGAAGTGAGAGAATGGGGAGACAAAAGGGGAGACAAGTGGGAGACAAGAGGGAGACGAGGAGAGAAGGGGCAGAGAAGGGGAAAGATGGGGAGACAAGGGGGAGAGAAGAGGAAAGGCAAGGTAGAGAGGAGGGAGACAGAGGGGAGACAAGGGGGAGACAAGGTGGAGGCTGGGGGGAGACAAAGTGAAGACCAAAGGAGACATGGGGGAGAGAATGTGTAGAGAAGGAAGAGAGAAGGGGAGAGAGGAGCGGAGGCAAGGGGGAGACATGGGAGACAAGGGGGGAAACAAGGGCGATAGAAGAGGGAGAGGAGGGAGACAAGAAAGAGAGGAGGGAGACAAGGGAGAGACAAGAAGGAGGAGACAAATGGAAAAAAAGAGAAAGACAAGGGTGGAGACAAGGGGGAGAGAAAGGGGAGACAAAGGGGAGAGAAGAGGGGAGATATGGAAGAGAGATGGGGGAGACAAGGGAGAGAGAAGGGGAGAGAAGTGGGGGGACAAAGTGGGGAGAGAAGGGGGGAGAGAATAGGGGAGACAAGGAGGATACAAGGGAGAGACAAGTGGAAGAGAAAGGGGAGATAAGGGAGAGACAAGAGGGGAAAGAGCAGCTATACTGAAACAGTACTGAAACAGTTGTGGTTTGGGTGTTAATGAGATTCATAGCGCAGCGTAATTTATTTGGCGCGGTTTGGACAATTAATAATTGGGTTTGGTGTTAATGAATCTCATTAACACCCAAACCACAACTGTTTGGGCAACCCAGAGAAGCACATTCCCTGGGCAGACACCTCTACAGGGTGACGCGGGATTGGGTTTATATAGCGCAGCTCTACGGAAACAGTTGTGGTTTGGGTGTTAATGAGATTCTTAGTGCAGTCTATTATATTAATTTTGGCGTCATATAATAGGCTGCGCTATGAATCTAATTAACACCCAAACGACAACTGTTAGTGCAACCCAGGGAAGCACATTCCCTGGGCGGACAGGGTGGTACGCGCGATTGGATTTATATAGCGCAGCTGTACTTAAACAGTTGTAGTTTGGATGTTAATGAGGTTCATAGCGCAGAATCTCATTAACACCCAAACGACAACGGTTTGGGCAACCCAGGGAAGCACATTCCCTGGGCGGACAAGGTGGCGCTGGATTGGGTTTATATAGCGCAGCTGTACTGAAACAGTTGTGGTTTGGATGTTAATGAGATTCATGGCGCAGAATCTCATTAACACCCAAACGACAACTGTTTGGGCAACCCAAGGAAGCGCATTCCCTGGGCGTACAGGGTGGCGCTGGATTGGCTTTATATAGCGCAGCTGTACTGAAACAGTTGTGGTTTGGATGTTAATAACCTTCATAGCGCAGAATCTCATTAACACCCAAACGACAACTGTTTGGGCAACCCAGGGAAGCGCATTCCCTGGGCGGAAAGGGTGGCGCGCGATTGGATTTATATAGCGCAGCTGTACTGAAACAGTTGTGGTTTGGATGTTAATGAGATTCTCATTAACACCCAAACGACAACTGTTTGGGCAACCCAGGGAAGCACATTCCCTGGGCGGACAGGGTGGTGCGGGATTGAATTTATATAGCGCAGCTGTACTGAAACAGTTGTGGTTTGGTAATACAGGTAATAGTGGTAATACAGGTAACAGTGGTAATACAGGTAATAGTGGTAATGCAGGTAATAGTGGTAATGCAGGTAATAGTGGTAATACAGGTAATAGTGGTAATACAGGTAATAGTGGCAATATAGGTAACAGTGGTAATACAGGTAATAGGTAATAGTGGTAATACAGGTAATAGTGGTAATACAGGTAATAGTGGCAATATAGGTAACAGTGGTAATACAGGTAATAGTGGTAATGCAGGTAATAGTCGTAATGCAGGTAATAGTGGTAATATAGGTAACAGTAGTAATACAGGTAATAGTGGCAACATAGGTAACAGTGGTAATACAGGTAATAGTGGTAATGCAGGTAATAGTGGTAATGCAGGTAATAGTGGTAATGCAGGTAATAGTGGTAATACAGGTAATAGTTGTAATGCATTACCACACTTAACTACTTTACCACTATTACCTGTATTACCACTACCACTATTATATACTTTACCACTATTACCTGCATTACCTGCATTACCTGCATTCCTGGGGCACTGTTAGGTTTCAAGTGAGCAACAGCTTGGAGAATCTCCTCCTGACAAATTGGATCGTCTAGTTCAGGGACATATGGTATGGCAGATGGAATGGCTCTAAGCCTGCATTATAAGTGTTTAATACCAGAAAATGTTTTCTAAGCCTGTGCAAAGCCTGTTATTGCAAATATTCGAGGTGCCAGGTCAACGCGAATGGACTTTAATTATAAGTCTTTGGTATGCGCGGGTTTGAATGCGAGTATGTCACATGACTGAAAAGATTTCTGTTGTTTTCTGAGTGGGTGTGACTCTACATTCGGCAATGCAGATCCAAGTTGAGAGCTCAGATGATGAGGCGCCCAACGCTGATGTTGTCCACTACCCTTCAGAGTATGACACTCTACTGGATCAGCCAGACTCATCAGACGTCACGACGTAAGCTGTACTATAGGGACTAGGTATTAGTAACCGTTGCCTCTTGTGTATACAGGGGCAACGAGCAGTGGAACCGACAGAGATGGATTTCTATATATGTCATGTACTTCACAATGTTTCTCAGTGCTGTCAGTAAGTAAATAATAAGTGGGCACTTAAAATGTTTTTTGGTATTAACCCTATCTCCAGCTTTCTCGATTGTACTGTCATCTCTGTGGCCCTATTTGTTAGAGGTCAGTTGCAGACTTGCAGTGTCTCCCATGTCAACTGCTGACCATATGCCTCCCCTGTAGATTGATTCCCATGTCAGTACCAAGTTCCTTGGTTGGGTTGTGGCTGCATACAGCGTAGGTCAACTTGTGGCTAGCCCTGTGCTGGGGTTCTGGTCAGATCGCCGCCCCACTCGAGAACCTCTCATTGTCTCTCTCTTTATCAATGTGGTGTTTAGCGTGCTCTACTGCTATGCTGGAGCCTTCCCTCAGAGACATCTATTGTCATGTTGGATCATACTTGTCTCCAGAGCTCTCATTGGGTTTGGGGCAGGTATTGTTTTAATACTACTACATGCAAACCTGGCCTCCATCGTACAATTGTGTTCACTGCACAGGAAATGCAGCTGTTGTTCGATCCTATGTGTCTGAGGCAACAACAGAGAAAGAGAGAGTTGGGGCCATGGCTGGTGTGAGTGGATCCCAGGCAATTGGCTTTATTGTCGGTCCAGGTGAGCTGATATCAAGATGAAGGACATCCAGTGGAGCCACTCCTCTTGTTATTTACATTAGCACTGGGCCTAGTGTTTGTCCCTTTGAAAGCAGAGGGTTGGTCAATCTCTGCCATCAGCTTCCACTTGAACATTTACACTGGCCCTGGCTACCTGGGTGGCTTGTTAGGTGTGATCAATATTTTCTTGCTCCTCTTCCTCTTCTGGGAAAGGAAGCTGCCAACTGCCACTACTAAAGACAAGGCAATGAAGAAAGTTCTGAAATGTAAGTGTATATACTACATCCCTTCCACCTTGACTCTTTCTTTTCTCATGTCCTCCAGCCTCTCTTAAGGGCAGCTTGAGTGAGAGCTTGTCTTTTCTGACTCAACCCAAGTTTGATCGTTTTGCTGCTGGTTCTGCAGTTATTCTCTTCTTCGTCATTCTCTTTGTGTTTGCAGTGTTTGAAACGTAGGCTCCTTTGTTTTGATCACATACATTTTATTTCATCATCCTGTATATATTTCTGCTACTCAGCATTGGTACACCTCTGACCATGGATGAGTTTGCGTGGACCAGGACACAAGCTGTGTTTTATAACAATCTTTTCTATGCAGGACTTGCCATCGTTGCTATCATTAGCTTTGTGTCTGTTAAGTTCCTCACCAAATGGTTAGCAGGAAAACCTTTTCATGGTTGCAAGTTATTACTATCATGTGTACATGTCTCAGGCTAAGTGAAAGGCTACTTTGGATGGTTGCCATGTTCTTCATTGCTTTTGGTTTCTTCACCCTCATCCCTATGGGAAATGACTTCCCTTCTGTGACCTTGGAAGGTCAGCCACCCCCTATGTCTCTGTTACTGATTTAGGCGCGTGTGTGTGTGTGTGTGTGTGTGTGTGTGTGTGTGCAGGAGTAGACGACATACCATCGTCGGGAAACAATATATCTGATGTTACCATTTTTGAAACAATAGATAGTGTTGGCTGCCGTTACCCAGATCAGGCTTGGTGCATTACTGTGCCAAAGATTTACTTGTTTCAGTATGCTATTGCTCTACTGCTCATCGCCATTGGTTACCCCATTGCTTCTGTCTCGTGTTACTCTATCTACTCCAAGATACTGGGTCCCAATAAACAGGTATTGGAATAGTTCCTTCTGTCTGTGTGCTGCTGGTATATGCAGCCTCCATGCACAGGGGACAATGATGGGTGTGTTAACAGCAACAGGGAGCCTGGCTCGCAGCTTAGGACCCATCTTTGTCAGCACACTCTATGTGCACACAGGTCCAGAAGTGACTTTCTCATGTGCAGTTGCAGTAGTGGCTGGTAGCATTGTCTTCATGGCTGTGTGCTACCATAGACTAGTGCCTCATGGCAGCCGTCCTGGATGTACATAGCACATGTATGAATGTATGTATACGTACTGACCTTTCATTCAATATTTAAAGTTCAGTGGGATTATTATATGTATGCCTTGCCAATGACCGTGTTGACTGATATATACAATCAACTATTTTATGGCAACAATACTGATCATGACACAAAATAAAATAACATGTAGCTTGCTAGTGAGAGATGAAGTGTTTGATGAGTGAGGTATTGACTTGCCATGGCCCAGGGCCTGGTCCAGAGTGGTCTTCCTGCATGAAAGTTGTGTCAGACACATACACACTATATACACAGCACATATCATAGTTGTATAAATACCTGGAACCACTTCAGTTCCATAGCAGCAGATGCAGAGGGACGCACGCTGAAAAAAAATGGATGTCATAATTAAGTACAACTGATGCCTGTAGTTATAAGTATTACTGTTCCAATGCTGCTCCTATATACCTACACCCTCACCTGGAGTCAGTTGTAAGAGCTGCCCCCTGATGAAACTACGCACGTTTTGACTACATGTGCCATCATTGGGAAGGACATAACTCCCCCTCATCACCTTTGCAATAGTAGCAGCATCTGTCTCCTCTGCAAAGGGATATTTCCCGTGGAATCTACACAGAGGGTTATATGTACAGTACTGGGTAGTGGACAATTCAGTGCTGGGACTCACATGATGAAGGTGATCACTCCAACAGCCCTGGGATGTGAAGAAGAATAAATTCATACACATACTATTGATGTTACCTCTCACCACACATCTGCAGCAGCAGCAAGAGGCATCTGCTTGAAAGCCTCTGGTGGAAGGAACTGATAACTGGTTGGACTCTCGTAAGAGTGTTCCAGAGGAAGTATCTGTCTATTAGTGCCAGAGTGTCGGGCAGCTCCAAAGTCTATCAACTTCAGTGTCTCCACATGTTTATTTACTTCAATAACTATGTTGTCTGGCTGTGGAAGAACCCATTACAGTCAGTAGACTCTACCTGCTACATACATACCCGGCAGTCCAAGTGGCACAGTGTGCGCAAGTGTAGGTATGCCAGGGCCTCTAGTAGCTGCTTCAATAATTCTGCCACATCAGCATCAGTCACACCAGATTTGTGAGCCAGATGGTCCAGTAGAGTCCTCCCCTTCACTCTGAATAGATCAACAACACATCACTGTGCTTTCTCACAAAGCAGCAGCATGCTGTGGCTTACAGTTCCAAAGTTAGAGCCCTTTCTCTTGAGCTGGCAACACCACCAAAGCAACGAGCAATGTTAGGATGACTGAGGTGATAGGCCACACAGAGCTCATGTTGAAATGCTTCCTCACGCACCTCTGGTCTCAGTAGTTTGACAGCATGGCGAGTACCAGTTGCCTTGTGCTTGGCCTTAATGACCTTACTAAACCTTCCCCTACAGTAAAACACATGTGGTGGCTGAGTGAACTAGTGTCGCTGTGGGAACTGACCTGCCCAACTCTTTGCCCACAGTGTGGCTGTCTGCTAAGGGCTGGTGTGACACAGGTGCTGATTGAAGCATGTCAACACATCAGATAGCCATAAGATGAACACAAGGGAGGTCTCACCATTATATGACTCTAAGTGGTGTCTAGGCATGCTCAGGTCCAGACCTGCAGCTGTTCCAGACAACAGCCTTACACTCCACTCCCCTCCATTCGTGTCTATTGCAGCTGCTACTTGGCCAGCAGCCGCTATCTCTCCTCCTTTCCCTACAGACTGCACCCCATCCTTCACCACCAGCAATCCTGCTGAGCTAATGAAAGAGAATGCTCGTGGAGCAGCCCCAGGTGACCTATCAAAACATAAGTTTAAGAACTCAACACTACACTGTGCAGAGCACACACCTAAGTCCTCCCTTCCTTTGTGGAACAAAAGGCAGGCTGACAAACGATGGCTCCCGGCTGACACTGCTGGATCTTCTCCTGAAGCGAGCTAGCAGGTTGGGTGAGAGAGTTGCTGCCCATGAGGGGGACCTGGGCTTAGGGAGCTGGAGAGAGACGTCAATTGCAACATGCACAACTAACAAATATCCATGCATGTATACCTCATAAGAGGTGGAGAAGGTGGCAGAGTGAGGAATGGAGAGTGCGTTTACTGGACCGGGATACGTTGGGGAACGTGTTCTTAATTTCTGGACATAAAGGAACATGTCCCTCTATGGAGCACTGATGGTAAATCCGACAAATGTTACCTCGTATCCAGGCGACAAGGGCCAGTCAGGATCCCCATTACTGCTGCTGGGACTGGACTGAACAGAGTCCACACTGGAGTCTGAATCCTCCCATCCCACACTGGTTGATGGCCTCAACTGTGGGACTTTGGGGGTGGCTGGCTTACCACACACCAGAGCTGCAGAACACATTAGCTGGCACCAAGCCAGGCAATGAATTCCTAGAATCTGGCAAACCTCTCTTCATCTGGTTCTGGGAGGCCAAGATGGAATTGATGGCTGACAACCATTCCATCTTAGAGGCTTCTGAAGGAGCCTGGACAGGAGAGCACTCTAATTGCCCACGGATAACCTAGAAGTGTGCAATGGTCCTCGAATACATACCTGAAGCATAAAATGGGCCTGGTTGGCTGCAGTGAAGGTGAATCGTAATGGCTCTCCCTTTACCTCTTCTTGTAAACTGCCATCAAGTGTCTGCAGGGTAGATACAGAGTCTCCTTACACTCATTTCACAGTCCACATCCAAGGGAAAACCTTTATGTCCAGCTGATAGTCAAAAAATCCATCAGAGTTTGCAGGCAGTGCCACAAAGATACGATGGTCAAAAAGGAAGACTTGTCGCATATCAGCCTTCACTCCACCATGAGCCCTGTCGCTCCAGAACAGGAGGGTGTCCTGGGATGATTGGTCACAGAACACTTAGCATCACAGCATTGGGACTGTCAGAGCTAACCTGAAGCCAGAGGGAACCGTGGCCCACCAATCTAGACCGGTGGATACCTCGGATAAGACTCATGCAGATTATGTTATTGGTCTCCCTTGGAATATGTTTCATCAGTTCTAGAGCTTCCTGTGCAGAGGCAGGTGAAGTACACCTACACACATACATAACTTGTAGAGAGGCCACACCTCAATAGAAGATGTATCTTCGTTTGCCTTTCGAGTGTCCTTGAGAAGGTCCTAAGGAGGAACTAATGGTCACACATCCAATACACCTGTGTCAGCTTTACCTGCAGTAACAGCTGGTACTTAGTGAATCGTTGCACAGGGGCAATAAGCAGGTCCTCAATGTTTAGTTTTTGACCCAACACAGACTGCCTTTGACGAAAGAAAGCGTCATGCTCAGTCCTGGCAGCATCTGATGTTGGCTTGTTTTTGCAGTACTGCATATATGCTTTGAACCGACCTTTCTGCATAAGAAAGAGGAGAAAGATGACTGATAAACACTCATTGGGTGCACTTGAAGTAAACTTGCATGTGTGAGAAAACACTGAGTTATGGCTACTATGTCGTCCTCCTTGCAAGCCTTCAGAGCAGGCAGAAATGTCCTGCAAATGAGAGGGATGAGTCATGCCATTTAGCCGTATAATTTCTACAGCTCACTCGTTGTGGAAGGCATATATATCAGGTAAGTTGCAGAATATGGCGAGGACATCGGATTTGAGCCCTGTTGGTACTGTTGGATCCAACTGGATGTACCCGAGGTAGTCCTGTGTTAAGCAAAATTTACACGAGAGAAAACTTCCCACCTTCGCTCACCTCAGCCAACGTCCGAAGGCGCTGGACGTACTCGCATTCTGAGCTCCGCAGTTCCTCTAGAACGTACCTATATATTGTGCATAGACGTATGGCAGAGAGCTAGCAGTAAGGGTTATACCTGCGATGTGACAGAGCGTGAGAACTCTTCGACATAGCTCACCGAACACCCTTTGCGACCTTTTTGACCCCTCATCCTACATTTTCAGGGCGTGGCTTTGTTCAGACACGACTGCCATGAACCCACCAGGACAAGGCCGTGCCCTCCCGCCAGTCCCGGGCAGTGAGGTGGATTTCCTACTGCCTACTGGTTTGATGGTGACAGTGAATGCGACGCTCGACACTTCGCTACGCCAACTAAAGGACCGGTTGTACCAGGAGGCCAAAAAATACCCGCTTTTTTCTATGCTCAAGGATCAGGGCTTTTACAACTTTCTGGGCAAGTTGTATATAAGTACCCACCGTATCAGAGCCGTGATTGCTGCGTCACTTCACGTGTTTCAGGCATCACTCGGGACGGAGAGAAGGAAGAGTTTGTGAACGATGAGCTAAGTTTGAAAGACATCAACCTCCATGCTCCAGGTGCTGCTCTGTAATGTGTGCCAACCTGCTACCAGTGTATTATGTTATCACTGTAGTCCTGATGTTAGTGGAGCGTCAAGGAAACCAGCAAGAGAAGCAACTCAATGTAGAGATTGCTACACTGATTGGACGACGAACTTGCATGCATGAATTTGACACCATGGGAGCAGAGGTGTAGTCAAACTGAAAGTATTAGTGTATACGTTCTCTGTGTTGTGGAATCTAACAGGAAATGTACATAAGTGCAGTAAATAAACATGTTTATGTTTTCACACAGGCACAAGACTTCCGCAGAGCTGCTCTGGCAGTGTGTGAGCAAACGGTTAACGATCGAGCCAACAGTGAGTCTGCTGCCATGCGTTATTACTACCCCCCTAACCTACTGGACTACCAGCCTCATGTGGACCAGGATGATAGTGAGATCACTGTGTCAGTAGACTACCTGTCTTCAGATGGCACCCGCTATAGCACCAATATTCAGGTACTGGTAATGCTACTACATGTAGGGGTTGGACTGATAAAGTCTCTCTGTGTATGATAGGTGGACCTTGTGAATGACCCTCGATCAGTTTTGGAATTGGCCCTGAACAGTCGTGAGTTCCAGCCTGTGGCCTCACGTCTTGATGCTAACTCGTTTGTGCTTAAAGTGGTGGGAAAGGAGGAGTACTTTGTGAAGGAAGTGCCCATTATCCAATACAAGGTGTGTGGCAGTGGCAGTTCCAGTGTCAAGATTAGCACACACCTCTATTTTCTTACAGTACATAGCCTCCTGTCAGGCTAAGAAAGTGCAGCCACGATTCTCTCTAACACTGTATGATGATCTACGCCCCAAGGAAAAGGAGAAATTCATTCGTCCATTGCATGCTCGCCCCCAACACGATGGTCCCATTCCCTATGGTATATAGGTGGCCTGTGCTTTAACCAGTAATTCAGTATGTTTCCTCCGTCATTCAGGAGCACGGGCCAGAGCCACATCTAACAAAGAATCGTCAGAGTTTGTGTCCATCTGGGACTTACAGGATACATACAAGATAAAGGTGCTCTCGGCCAAGAATGTCAACACTCCAGAGAACCTCAAGGTACAATATTATCTCCACACAATGTGTTGGGACTATATATATGTGCTATGTTTGCAGGTATATGTGAAGGCTGGAATCTATCATGGGAGGGAATCACTGTGTGGTGTGGTCACCACAAGCAAGGGAGCTAGCTCAGAGAGATCAGACTCAAAGGCCATATCTTCACGTAAGATACAGTTGTGTTTGTGGTAACTAGGGGTCTCCAGTAACTGCAGTGCTAAGATTGTGACACGTGGGATACTGGAGTTACTAGACAATTGCATTCATTGCAGTTGCTGTGCATTCAAAATTGTATGATCCTTTCTATGAAGGTATAGCAGAATGGAATGAGAGACTCGAGTTTGACATCCCCATTCAGGATATACCTCGGGGAGCCAAGCTTTGCTTCATTCTATTTGCTGCACCTGAGAAGTAAGTATGTGTTGTCCACTGCGCTGTGTGGTAGTAAGTGTCTTCTCTTACTACAGAATGAAGAGGAAGAAAGCTGTGAGCTATGCATGTGTCAAGTCTGTTCTAAATAAGTTATATTGTGTTTGCAGGTGGTTCCCCTTGCTTGGGTCAATATGATGGTGTTTGATTATGAGGGCTGTCTGCAAACTGGCAGACAGGAGCTGCATGCCTGGCCCTGTGGTACACGGCCAGAGTATGAAGTCAACTTCATGGGGTCCAATGTCCTCAATGTCAGTACCTCAGAATGTGTGTCCCTAGACATTGAGCTGGTGGAGCCTCAACGAGGGAATCTCCCTGGTGACAAGCCCATCATGTACCCAACAGAGGCACAGATCAACAAGTTTGCTGTGGAGATATCACAAATCTCAATTCCTGCAGTGAGATGGCATGTGTTGATCATGTTTTGTAATAGTCCTTTGAATATTTTACAGAACAAGTTCAAGGCTATGCCATCTGAAGTCAGGGCCCTGCAGCGTCTGATTGAGGGAGATCCTCTTGCTCAACTGGATGAGCAGGACAAGGAACTGATATGGAGAGCCAGGTGAATTGAAGCAGCAAAAGTGCTGGACTGGTTACATGGTACAACCTCTTTTCTGGCCATAGGAACGTATGCCAGCAAGAATTTCCTCAGTCCCTGCCAAAAATGTTGCAAAGTATTTGCTGGAACAACCGCAGTGAAGTGGCCCAAGTGTATTTCTTATTGCAGAAATGGCGGCCACTGTCACCTGAAGCTGCCTTGGAGCTTCTTGATCATCAATATGCAGACATTCAGGTATTGTGCTATATTCATGTGATAATATACGGCAGTGGTAGGATGTGTGTATGCTGCAGGTGCGGGATCGGGCAGTGGAGTGGCTGGAGTGTCTGGGTGACAACAAGCTCACAATGTACTTGCTGCAGTTGGTGCAGGCCCTCAAATATGAGCCTTACCTGGACTGTGCCCTGGGCCAATTTCTGTTGCGCAGGGCCTTACAAAACAAGGTCATTGGTCATTTCCTATTTTGGCACCTGCGGTGAGCTGCACCTGTGACTCTTGCCAGCTGTATTAATGTATGATTGGTCTGTGATAGGTCTGAGATGCACCTGCCTCAGGTGTGGGTACGGTATGGACTCATGCTGGAAGCCTATTGTCGGGGCTGTGGGAAGTACCGAAGTGAACTGTATGCCCAAGTCAATGCTCTTGGCAAGATGACCAAGGTGCAGTGTGTTAGTCACTATCCTGGTCTGTGTGTAATGTACAATATCTCAGGTGACTGATGAGTTCCAGACATTCAAAAAGAGGAGTGATGACATGCTGCGTGTGTTGAAGAGGAAGGATTTCAAGGCTGTCATGGAGAATGTGAGCTCCCCCCTGGACCCAACACTGCGCTTCAGACGACTCAAGTCAGTGGCTTATCTCAGAGTGGGGACCTCTTGAGTTTAAAAGCGTGTTCTTCTCTCTCTTTCTCTCCTCCCCCCTCCCCCCCCCCCCCCCCCCCCCCCAACACTCACACATAGTGATGAGAAGTGTAAAGTGATGGACAGTAAAATGCGCCCTCTCTGGCTAGTGTTTCACAACCAAGACATGTTAGGGGAGAGCATCTTCCACATATTTAAGAATGGAGATGGTATGATGGTGTGTGTGTGTGTGTGTGTGTGTGTGTGTGTGTGTGTGTGTGTGTGTGTGTGTGTGTGTGTGTGTGTGTGTGTGTGTGTGTGTGTGTGTGTGTGTGTGTGTGCGTGTGTGCGCGTGTGTGTTTGCAACTTCCTACATGGAATATTTTGCAGACCTGCGACAAGATATGCTGACTCTTCAGATAATACGCATCATGGACAGCCAGTGGAAGGCAGATGGGCTGGACCTCAGGTTAGTTTTAATGCAAGTCTTGTTTTCCAATGAGCAGATTACATGGTCCCACAGGATGATTCCATATGGGTGCTTATCAACAGGGGATCAGGTTGGCCTGATTGAAGTCATACTCAACTCATCTACCATTGCTAAGATCCAGAAGAAGAGCCACGGTGCTCGTGGAGCCTTCAAGAAGGAAGTTCTCCTTCAGTGGCTGAGGGAGCAGAACCCAAACCCTACTCACCTGGCGAAGGCTATTGAAAACTTCACCTTGTCTTGTGCAGGCTACTGTGTAGCTACATATGTGCTGGGCATTGGAGACAGACACTCTGACAATATCATGATATGCAGGAATGGGCAGGTGGGATCTGTGTGTATATGTATTACAAAATTAATGACACATTTTCTTGTAGCTGGCCCACATTGACTTTGGTCACTTCTTGGGCAACTTTAAGAGCAAGTTTGGAGTAAAGAGAGAGAGAGTCCCATTTGTGCTTACAGATGACTTCATATACATCATTACTAATGGAGGTGACCGTACATCCAGAGAGTTTACAAAGTTAGAATAGCAATGTACATGTAGTATGGAATTGCTATGAGTGTTGCTCTCTGTAGGTTCAGGAAGATCTGTGAAGATGCATTCTTGCTACTCCGAAACCACGGAAGCCTCTTCATCAACCTTTTTTCTTTGATGTTAAGTTGTGAAATTCCTGAGCTGACAACACCTAATGATATTAGCTATATCCGTGATGCTCTATGCCTCGGTATGACACAGGAGGCAGCACTTGAAAACTTCCGGAAGAAGGTCAAGGAGTCCATTAACAATGCCTGGTCTGTGTCTCTCAACTGGTACTTCCATAATGTCAATCGTACTGGAAACTAGTCACTTCTGAACAACTGGTAGTCCTTTTAGTCATTTTAATTTACCTCGTGTCTAAAAGTGTGTTCGTGATTATGAAACTACTCGCGGAGCCACGCCTCCCCCCTAGAAGGCGTGGCTCGGCAATGCAAGCTGAAATGGCGGAAGAGAAATTCGGTATCGTTTCTAATCTTCAACGCAAACCAAGCATGTTGTCTGTGCTGGAACCCATCTCAGAGAATGCTCTGTACAGAAGGTTGGTATCCAGTATTAGCTGGTCCTCCAGTCCGAGTGAGGAACTCGAGGATAGAGGAGTGTTGAGCTGGGGACGACAAGAAGTGGCGGACTGGCTGGTACAAATTGGCATGAAGCAATACCAGGTACTTCGTACAGTAAGTGTGCAGCAGATTTTTATGCATAGCCCTATATGTTACTGGCAGGTGCTGTTTGAAGAACATGGTGTGGACAGTGGGTGTAGTGTACTACAACTAAAGGAGGAACATGTTAGAGAGATGGGAGTGACGAAGGTGGGTCACAGGCTCCAGCTGTGTGGGCAAATAAGCGAACTGCGCAGGTCAGCTAAACTTGCAATCAATGGAGTGGATATGCAACAATTCCTGTCACAGTGAGTCCTGCCTGCCTGCTGTATGTGGTAGTGATATGAGTGATCTCTGCAGGCTAGATGCTGCTAGAGCTGCTCGATTCATGCAGCGTCAGCCAAAAAGGATTGTCCTCATCCGTCATGCAGAGAGTATTGGTAATGTGGACTCCTCTGTGTATGCTCACATACCAGACAACAAACTACACATTACAGAACGTGGCAAGCAGCAGGCCTATGTAAAGTGACTGTAATGTGCCTCAAGATATTTCACATGTCATTAACTGACACAGGCAGCTGGGCAGAAACTGAAGGAGCTGATAGGCCAAGAATCTGTGACTTTCTATGTCTCTCCATTTCTACGGTCCAGACAAACCTATGACCATCTTAGAAAGTGTTTCCATGATGAGCAGGTAGCCACAATACATCTGTTGTATTCATAGTTTGTCTCAGGTATTGTACCACCGTGAGGACCCTCGATTAAGAGAACAGGAGTGGGGGAACTATCAGGACCCAGCAAAAATGGATGAGATCAAACAACAAAGGAGAGAAACTGGCGCCTTTTACTTCCGCTTTCCAACTGGAGAAAGGTATTGTTGTATGACAGTATGACAATTGTATCATGTTAATGTGTTGTGTGCACAGTGGAGCAGATGTGTTTGATCGAGTCTCCATGTTCCTGGAAACTCTGTACCGAGATATGGAGAAAGGAACGTGTGGCCAGAATACCATTATTGTTACTCATGGCCTGTTCTGTCGGCTCTTCCTGACCAGATATTACCACTGGACTGTATGTGGACTACCATAGTCACTATACCCAACCTACATGAGTCCATGTTTATCCTTCAATCAGGTTGAGAAGTTTCACAAGCTGTGGAACTTCATCAATTGCCAGTATGCCATCATGGAGCTGCAGCCACAAGGCCACTACAAACTTGTGTCAGATCTCAAGACTGATCCATAGTATACATCAGTGTGTATAGATTTCAGTTTGTTATGATGATGTGCAATGCGTGTATTATGATAACTGCTAGATTCTTGAATAGGAGTGTGCTCTCAGAGGCCGAAGCTGTAGCTGTGCCAGCACTGACTGGTAGGTCAGATGATTAGTCTGCTGTAAATAGGTCAATAGCTTCCGACGCTTATGAACCATCTTTAGCAGTGATCGCTGGCAGCTAAAATCCTATAAGGACATACAAGCACCAGAGGTATACTCTGCCATCCTAGAGATTGCTTGGTGAGGAGGAATCTCACCTTCCTGTTCTTCTTGACGTGCTCACTGAGATGCTTGATCCTAAATGTCAGTACAGCAACTGGGTAATGGACACAACATGATCATCTTATCCACACACTACTCTCCAGACACTGACTCTGAACAGGAGTGGAGCCTGTATCACCAGTTTGGAGCTGGAACTGTCGAACCACCTCAGCCACTTGCACTCTATTCTTCTCAGCCTGACCTGCCATCTCCACATCGAGCACCCTCTGTACTACAGAGCTGCAGCCGTACAGTTGCTAGGAGGTAATGATGAGAACCAAATACGCGAAACCTGCACTCACGTGCCAGGCAGAGAACCAGATGGCGATGGCTGAGTGCTGAGATTGCGCAACGCAATAACGGCACCTGGAACATTACCTGATACATGTACCTCACTACACCATCCTCACCTAGATCCTGGCCTCTCTCCTCACTCACCTCTCAACTTGGCTGGCCACATGACTCCTCTTGAACTCTGACCGCAGAGCACATGCGCAGTATTATGCGACACGCTCTAGGTCGTGTTGTGAGGTTTTTGTCGTCTCGTTCCACCCCTCTCTCATTTCCCCGTTGTCTGCACGCCATGGCCTACTCGGTAGAGGAACGAGGCAGTCTCTACTCCACAGATTACCGTCTCTACTTCAGTTAGTTGGTGTGCGAGAGATGATGTCATCATAGAGATATATATCTTTCTGTTCCAGAGAGTGGGGGTCGTTATGTGTCTGCAATGCACGATATTCCGCTGTATGCAGATGGTACTGGCTCTGTACTGAATATGGTAGTAGAAATACCACGATGGACTAATGCAAAAATGGAGGTCGGTGTTAATTTTTTTGTTTACAGCTGTCGAAATGCGTTATTCACTGCAGATCAAGCTGTCTGAAGCCCTCAACCCCATCATGCAGGATGTTAAAAAGGGGAAAGTCAGATTTGTGAATAACTGTTTCCCATATCATGGCTATATATGGAACTATGGTGCATTTCCTCAGGTTAGGCTGTGTCAGATTTATGCTTTTAGTGATGATTCTAGTTCACTGACAGACGTGGGAAAACCCCAGCCACGTGGACCCCAATACAGAGGCTAAGGGGGACAATGACCCTCTGGACGTTTGTGAGATAGGACAGCGTGTGTGGGCACGAGGAGATGTCAGGCAGGTCAAAGTGCTGGGAACTGTGGCCCTTATTGATGAAGGTAATGCTGACGGGTTCAAAGCTGAGCTGAGCTATATGTGTGTGTTTCTGTAGGGGAGACTGACTGGAAGATGTTAGCTATTGATGTATCAGATCCTCTGGCAGACCAGATGAGTGGTAGGTGGTGTGTGTATTAGGAGGAGTTAGTACCACTCTGTGTACGTACATCTTAGATATAGAGGACATTGAGAAACACATGCCAGGATTCCTGAAGGTGAGAAAGGTCATGCTGCAATGGAATGACTGTGGATGTGTGTGTCATATTATACAGGCCACTGTTGAGTGGTTCAGGATCTATAAGATGCCTACTGGTAAACCACCCAACAAGTTTGCCTTTCAGGGCCAGGCCAAAGGGAAAGACTTTGCGAATGGTGTGGTGACTGAAATGCATGCCCAGTGGCAAAGTCTGGTGGACAAGAAGTGCAGCCCTGGAGAAATCAGTTGGTAAGTTGTCTCCAGCAATGATACATAGCGTAAAACCCTCATTCCAATACAGCGTAAACTGCACTGTGGCCAACAGCCCGTATCGGATATCAGCAGAGCAGGCTGAGGCCTGTGTGGTTGGCTCGCCTTCAGTTTCAGCTCAACCTGTGGATTCCGATGTGGACAAGTGGCACTATGTCTCGTGAACAATATAATGCCATGGTTATTGGCGAGTGGAGCGATCGAGCTTAAAATTTGTCATTCGTCCTCGAAACGCGCGCGTATAACTTAATACGGGAGGTGTGGCTCCGCGAGGTTGTAGTCTGGCTAAGCCACACCCCAATGGCTTAGCCAGACTAGTTGGGGGATGGAATATTCTTCGGTGCGTGTGGGTAAGCTGCGTCTGAAGGGTTCAGCTGGTGCAGGACTAAAAGGAAAGAAAAAAAGAAAGAGAAAAAGAGGCGAAAGAGAGGAAGTGAGGGAAGAGGACCTGCGCCATGGTATGTGCTCTAATATCCTTCGATAGCCTCTCGAGACCGAAGGACTGTATGCTACAGGTGGTTGGCGTCGTGTGTACTCACAGGAAACGATGGGGGGAAGAGTATTGCTTCTAACATCCACGGGAGGTTACATTCAAGCTCTGGATACTGGTGACTTGTGTGTAGGTCAGCCAAGGGATGAAGGTGAGTCTGCCTCCTGCTTGGTCAGTAGTGTAATACATGATAATGATTGTGTTGCAGGGGAAGGCCCCCAGGCCGGGGAAGTATTCAGCATTGTGAGAATGGGAGAGACCAAAGTGGCCCTCAAGTCTGCCTATGGCCGCTATGTGAGTGTGTCCATATCTGGAGAACTGGCAGGTCGTGTGGAAGCTATTGGCCCCCGAGAACAGTGGGAGCCTGTCTTTGAAAAGGTATGTACTCTGCTGCACCTTAGCCTACTGTGTCCACTGTCCGGTGTAGGGCAAGGTTGCCCTGTGTGCCTGCAACCATCGTTTCCTAACAGTAACAGCAGATGGGCATCTTGTGGCTGCCAGTGAGAAAGCTCAGGAACAAGAAGTCATGACTGTTAGGGATAATCACCTCCTACACTTGCATGAAGAAATAATATATACCACTGCAGATGTGGAGTGATATGCTAGAGGTCAAGAAGGTGAGGACAGCTGCTGAAGAGGAAGAGGTGCTGGCCAGTAGAGATATGGCATCATTGGAAGTTAGCTATGTGTAAGAGTTAGTAGAGGGATTGAGGGAGAGAGAGAAGTGATATGTTGTGCATACATATACAGGAAGAAGTTTCAGAGCTGGGAGGACAGGCGTGTACGTGTGTGTGGTGAGAGTAGAGATGGACTGGAAAGAGCTCGTCAGAAGGGAAAGCTACATGAGGCATTACTGGACCGCAGGGAGCAAATGAAAGCAGACAGATACTGCAAGTAGCTGATCACATTGATATCACACAATTACAGAGATTTTGCTGTTGAAGTAAAAACTGAGCTCTGATATTACGTAATGGTGGACTAGCATGGCAGAGGAATAGGGTTGGTTTGGTGAGTGGATTCAAGTAGAGCATGGAGGCTGACGTTCTGTGCCATGAGGTGGCCATGTACTTCAGACAGTTCATTCTGTGTTGAAGTGATGCACAGCACTCCTACATGGAATAGAAGCTCAACACTATATAAAGCAGTACACATGCTTCCATACCTTCCTGTCTATCAGTTATATAGTTGGCATAGATGTAGAACAGACAGTCCACATCATCATCTTCTGTATTGCCAAACATCTCCAGACTACGGCTCTGCCTTCTGGAGAGAGAAAAGCACAGCATGCTACCAACCTACTATACATGTACCTCATTCTGAACCTGACAGCTCGAAGCAGCTGCACTGCACGTGACCACTGTTTCTGAGTTAGAGCATCCTCCAGTGCCTGGACCACATCAGCTGTGGCCATGGCCTCCACCTGTCTGTGACTGACCTCATCTAAGGAAGGTGAGGGCACTCTCCCCAGCAGTTCAACTGTCTCTGCCACACTAGACCGTACCTCGGTCAGCTCCTGGGACACTTCCACACCCTAAAACAGATATACACACAGCCATACATACAGCACATGTCCACTGCTGGTCTAACTCACACCACTAGTCACTAGGTAAGGCTGAAGAGAGTGTAGTAACTTGACATAGCTTCCCAGAAGAACTAACAACTGGAAGTGCAGCCTGTGCACTGCCTGACACAGCTTTAGCGTCTGCCACAACAAATGATAATGTCACATCTTGTAATGGTACACTAACTCACTGCCTGTTCTGGTGTGAGAGAGAGAGACTCCACACTCCCTTCCAGGTACTCCTCTGACCTCTCTCCTCTGCTCTGCTGCCGTAGCTGTAACTTGATATGCTCCAGTCGCTGAAGACACACAGTACATGCCGTGAGAACAGTGTACCATTGAGTGTAGTAGAGGTGACTATATACCTCAAGAACAGTCCTCCTGCGCTCGTGATAGGCATCCAAATTTCCATCCATTTCAAGTGTTAGGAATACATGGGCATCAACCAATCGTGTCTGCACCAACTGCAAACAACATGTCATAAGGTCACACCCACCAATCACTATCTGACCAGCCACTCACTAGCTCTGAGTCAACATAAACATTTGGTAGCTGTAGCTGAGAGCCAAGTAGCTCCACTGTCACCAGAAAGTGGGAGGCAATGGCATTATAGGCATGGCCTAGGTAGTTGCAAGCCTCTCTTGTCAGAACAGTGAACTGCTGTCGCAGTACAGGAAACAGGCGTCCAAAGAGGAAGTGGGTGTGCACTGCCTGTGCCCCTGACTTGTCCCTTCCAAGGCTTACCACATGTTTCCTCCACATTTCAGTAACCTGCACACGTACAATGTAATGTAATCAGTGTTCATTCCCAGGCATGACTTACCTCCTCATTGGAAACACAGATGAAGTGAGATGCCTCAGCTACCCTCTGAGACGGCTCTGGAGAGGTTCTCTGTAGAACCTGAGGAGGAAGGCTGGCTTTCTTCCTTTCTCTTTGACCACTATCTCCTCCTTTCCCTTCCTCAACAGCAGCTTTCACAGAAGAGGGTATCTCATGTGCATCTGACTTCTTTAGGTCAGTAGATATCTCTTCAGAGGACACCATATCACAGGTATCTTCTATGTTTCCGTCTTCCCTATGTTCCTCATTGCTGAGTGCCCTCTCAACAGTGACCTTACTCTGCCCAGTGCGTTCATTCCCAGAGTCCCTCCTCAAAACCTCGACTACACGTACCTCCAGACTGGAAGTGGCATCTCTACTTAACTTCTCTTTTGATCCACTTATAAACTCCCCTTCTTTTGTGCACTGCCCTCGCAAGTCAGGGGTAGACAATGCCTTCTCCATTGAGAGATCTTTGTTTCTGGTCTTGCTCCATGCCAGATGTTTACTACACTGTACGGGAGGCTCACTTTCTGCTCTGCTTTGTAGAAGTTTGTAGTATTCTCTTGTCATTGTTGGAAGTTCTCCACTTTCTGCTAGAAGCTCACTATCTTCTCTGCTCTCTCCCAAAGGTTCATTCTCTTCTATTATCTCTCCTGGATGTTCACTGTCTTCTCTGCTCTCTCCTGGAGGTTCACTATCTTCTCTGCTCTCTCCCGGAGGTTCACTATCTTCTCTGCTCTCTCCTGGAGGTTCACTGTCTTCTCTGCTCTCTCCTGGAGGTTCACTATCTTCTCTGCTCTCTCCCAGAGGTTCACTGTCTTCTCTGCTCTCTCCCGGAGGTTCACTATCTTCTTTGCTCTCTCTCGGAGATTCACTGTCTTCTCTGCTCTCTCCCAGAGGTTCACTATCTTCTTTGCTCTCTCCCGGAGGTTCACTTTCTTCTCTGCTTTTTTTTGAGAGTTCACTTACTTGCCTAGTATGGGCTGAAAGCCACTTTTCTCCACTTTTGCCCCCACCTATCCCCCCTTCAGCTGCATCACTAGGTATCTGATCTGGGACCAGTGTGACCTCTTCCATTGAATGGTCTACCTCCTCCACCATCTGTGAGGAAGGTTCTTGGAAGTCATGACACTCCAGGCTGGTGTCATGTGACTCTATGCTCATATCACGTGACTCTGGAGAGCCTCCAGTAAGGGTAGAGGCACGAGATAATTCATGTTGATGTACAGGAGCTTCAGCTGGTCCCGAGTCTGAGAGGCTACCTGTACCTGCACACAGTGTGACATAACTACAATGCCATTTAGTCAGTGTACATACTGTAGGGTATGGGCTCCTCTGGAAGTGGTTCTTCCTCCTCTGCTAGTGTTTCCTCTGTCCTGCCCAGGATCAGCCGCTGACTAAACAGAGTGTGTGGCTTATACTGGGAAACTGGAGGGGAGGAATCCATTTGAGAAGAGTTGGTCTGAGCTTCTCTCTGCTCCAGGTCTGACAGATCGTCAAAGCTGACATCTAGCCCTCCCATTACAGCTTCAGACTCTGAGTAGCTGTGGAAACAACAGAAGTGTCCACACTTAATAGCTAGAGATGGTGTAGTGGTACCTATCTTCCTCCTCTTCCTCTTCCTCTTCAAGTTCTCCCTCCTCCTCAGGCCGGCTGAAAGGCCCTGGAGGGGACTCTGACTCACTGGAACTATCATAAATGTATTCCATATTGTCAAGGAAGTTGAACTCCACGGAAATGAGAGACTGAGCCTCAGGCTGAGAGGACAAATCACCAGGGACACTAGCAAGAGACCCACTGGCTTCATCACTGGCACTGGAATGTAGTGTGGCTTTGTCCATAAGTGCATGTTCATCTGTGAACACAACCTACACACACACACACACACACACACACACACACACACACACACACACACACACACAGAGAGAGAGAGGAGAGAGAGAGAGAGGAGAGAGAGAGAGAGAGAGAGAGAGAGAGAGAGAGAGAGAGAGAGAGAGAGAGAGAGAGAGAGAGAGAGAGAGAGAGAGAGAGAGAGAGAGAGAGAGAGAGAGAGAGAGAGAGAGAGAGAGAGAGAGAGAGAGAGAGAGAGAGAGAGAGAGAGAGAGAGAGAGAGAGAGAGAGAGAGAGAACACAGATATAACAACTATACACACTTGAAGGCAGTACACTAACTGAGGGGCTGCTCATGAGCATAGGAATAGGAATGCATGCATTGATGACACTCAACAGTCTCTCTCTTGTACATCGCTGGCTACCGGCTGGATTCTTCCATGAGGACTGTACTGGCAGGTCTTGTGCCAGACTAAGGTCACTGGAATTAGGCTGAAAATAAAAGTGTGTACATGTAAATGTATGTATTCCATAAACAAGCTCTACTGCCACCTGTAGATCCATTTTGAATTGCAAGGTGGGTCCAGGAAGGGTTTGGTTGAAGAGACCCAAGTCTACAGGTAGGCCACGTGTTGGGGGCTGGACTAGAGCAGCTGAGTTGGACACAGCTAGTTTCAGTAGGTCAACTGCCTCCTTCCATAGAGGGCCATGCAAGTGGCGATGCACCACAACCATTGTTGAGTTAACCAGAGCATGCATCCCACAGCCTAGTGGCTCCTGCAACCGCAGATATTCATAGAGCAGTCGGAGGACTGGGCGGTGGTAGATGACAGGGCCCTGCTCCAGCATCTGATTATGTAACCATCACTAATAACATTAAGGAAAGACGCATACATCACTGTACCTACCGTAGTAAGCAATCGGAGGATCTGTTTAGTAAGAGAGGAGTAAGCCTCGTGGAGGTAACGGCAGATCCCAGCCAGCCAGATGTCACAGCCAGTAGCAAACTCACCCACGCTGTACATCTGGAACATTCGACACATATGCTGCAACTTCATCTTGGTGTCCCCACTGACCACCTCTACTGTGTCACATGCCTGAACAGTGACATCAACTAATGTCGTAGCGGACGATGACTAAAGATGTAGACATGTACCTGTCTAATGTTGGTGATGGCCTTGAGGCAGAAGGCTGTTGGCTTGCTGAAGTGATGGACCAGTACAGGCATTAGGGCTATGATGTTGAGAGGAAGTCCACCATAGCGAGAGGGATCAAACACTGGCTGTGTGCAGAATGGAGTGATGTCAACCAGTAGACTGCGTGTAGTGTCTGCTACACTGTCTAGTGTCAGCCCCTTCAGCAACAGGGCCTGCACTCCAGGGAAGTTGGCCCACTTGAACTTGGGGAGCAGTGTCTCCAGACGCTCTCGAGGCTCTGGTAGAGAGAGGTCCAGATGCTCCAGACTCTAAAGAGATGAAAACCCTTATCATGTAAAGAAACCTACATTCACTGCCATACTACCTTGGAGATGAGTCTAAGAGCCATACAGAATTCAGCCTCAAAGTCTGATTCCAGAAGGCTAACTGCTGTCCAGAAAATTTGAGCTACCAAGGCAGAAGGTGTGGGATTGAACTCCATAGAGTACTGAGGTCGAAGTGCAGATGTTTCCACCATTGAGCGTGGCCGGGTGTTCCCCTACCACTACCTACCTCGTTCCTTTGCATCCCAATCTGTGTACTGTTACGCCGCCACATGTCAGATTTCATAGGGAACGCACTGTAGCGTCTTGGCACAGAATCAACACTAATCTGTTTCTGGCTAGTCACTTGTGTATCTCTGTCAGAATGACTCTCCTTCTCCACTTCACTTTTGTCTTTCACTGAAGCCACAGGGCTGGCATTGCTCTCCCTGGTGTGGAGTGACTCTTTGCTTGGTGTCTTCTGGACTGAGTTTTGCTTACGCAATTGTCGAGGCCTCAGCAGGTCTTTGCCTCCAGAGTAGCTCCTCTGACTGACTCCTTCGTCAGAATCACTGGGAGACTCCATCCTCAGCTGCTGGATGGAGCAGGCCTTGGCTAGTGGCTGTGAGGAGAGGGCCTGAGGGAAGTGAGGAGTGCTTGTTGTCTGATGGAGGTGAGGGTGGGAAGGTGCTCGTGGTATTGCCTTCTCTCTTTCAGATACAACAGGTGACTTCATCCTGCGACTACGACGGGGAGACCCCTGGGCCTGGGGGATCCTCAGAGGGCTACTGTCAAAGGAACTCTGTTTGGGATGTGCAGTTCTCTCTTCATTACTGTACTGCTTCTGTGCCCTCCGACTGCTTGCCATGTCATGCTCAAACAATGCCATGAGAGAGGGTGGGGGCTCAGAACTCTTCCTTGGACGAGAATCCAGAGGGTCTTCTCTAGAATATTCCTCACTGCTAGAGAGAGCAGTTGTATCAGAGAATGCATGGAAATGCTCAGTAATGGCAGATTTCTGAGGACTTGCAGAAAGACTACTACCAAATTGAGCTGTTTGACTTGCTGAAAGAGGTGTAATCTTCATTCTCACTCTTCCTTTGAGCTCATCCTCTTCTAGCTCAGAAGAAAAGAGTTCCTTTGGTTCACAATCTTCCCGTCCTTCTTCTTCCTCTTTCTCAGGGACTTACCTTCCACCCCTACCCCCTCCTCCTCCTCCTCTCTCTGGTGCCATCTGTGTCCTCAACAAGACTGCCAGGCCTACTAATCTCATTATCTTGGCCATCTGTTGTGATTGGAGGGACAGGAGAGGGAGCCTGAGGCACTTGGGGGGGAGTGGAAGGAGAGCGGAGATGTCTGTTGTTGTTACCACAATAGGAAGTGGGGACTGGATGCAGGCACGAGCAGACACAGGCCTCTGTGGTACCATATCCTGCTTTGAGGTAATAGACCTGACACGCTGATGCCTTCCCCGCATGGACCCACTACTACCAGTTGAGGGAGGTGGAGAGAGAGGGGTTTCCCTCCTTCACCTACACATTGATATGCGTGTACATGTACACTCCACAAAGTATGGGTAAGGCTAACTTGTAGAGGTGAAAGGTCTGAGACTTCCGAGATGTTTGGCTTCCTGTCCAGCAGAGACAGACAGTGATGGATCCTCTGGCAAGTGGTCCAGTGCACACTCCAGAGTCAGGACTATCTCCAGGACATAGCTCTGTGGGGAGTAGTGATTAGTACAAGTGCAATGCTGCATACTGGGTGTCACAGACCTGCATGTCCTCATTAGTGTCTGAGGCAGACTCAGCTAGTCTGGTGAGGATTTCCCTGAACATGGCCGGACTAAGAGGCAGCTGAAGAGCTCTGCATACTTGGAAGGACTGGCTGGCATATTGGTGGCTGGAGCATGATGTCGCCCAATGAAGGGCTGTACGTGCCCATTTGTCCTGCAGAACAGAGGATCAGTGACCCTACACATGACAGTTAAACAAATGAAATGTTTTGAGTGACAAGTACTCTCTTAAGTAGTGAGAGGTGCACCTTCAGGTCTGTGGGGCATGTGTGGCTGAACACACAAATAATCTTCTTTACAAGAGCTGAGAGATCGGGCACTTCTCCGCTAGGAGCAAGACGGCTACTGATGTCTGCAAATGGCCAGCGTACCCGATGCCCATCCCTGGACAATAGTCACATAAGTAGCACATGACCTGTGATGTTGAGATCAACTTGTACCTCTGAGTTATGAACTTGATGAGCTCCTGTGCATCCTCCATAAGACCTGTATTTCCCTCTGTATTGCCTGGTAGGGACTCAGAGCAGCCAAGTATACCTCATCTCCCTTGCTCTCATCTCTTTCTCCCAAGTCCACAGGAGAGTTGTGCAGGGAGAGGGAGAGCGCAGAGATGCTTCTTGTTGCCTAGTCTGTGTGGATAGGTCATGCTATTGCTGTAGAAAGAGCCACAGTCTCCTGTTACCTTGTTCTCAGAGCAGCAAACATGTCATTCTGCAGGCCAGCACTATCACCAGGTTACCCAGCAAGGCTTTGCTATGTTCATATACCAATGGCCGCAGCAGATCTAGTCCTAGCAAGGCCACATGTAGCAGCAGAGGCAGATATGGGTAGGGTACCAGTCTACTTTAGAGCGCAACTCAAGCACCAACTCAGATAGCACAATGAGAGCAAAGTTGCATCTAATGTGCGGGACAAAAGTGGCTCACTGACATCACATGCACAGGCTCAGTGGACTACCTATGCAGAGGTGCCAACTGCCTGGCTGGTAACTTGAGGAGGGTCTGAAGACTGGCATAATACTGCTTGCTGGCAGGAGTAGGAAGAGCCACAGCCTCCTTCCCCTTCACTCCACTCCTCCATCTCATCGCCCACCCCTCACCTTCCCCACTCCTTCCTTTTCCATCTGATCCTTGGGACTGTGCACTGCCTGACAGGGAGTAGTATGGCGGAGAGTCACTGGGTTGAAGGTCAGCAGATATGATGTCCACTGACTGCAGGGAGGTAGTGGCATCATTGTACAAGATTCACACCAGCCTACACTTCATGTGTACCTGCAGATCTCTGATCAGTTCAGCAACGATTGCTGAGGGATGGGTACGACTGAAATTGACCATGATCTTCTTGGCCTGCTGCACCATCACTCCAACATTGCCAGAGGCACAAGTGAGGCGGGCTAAGTAGTTGAGGGTAATGCGAAGGTTGGTAGGCCATGAACAGAGGGCACTCCACAGTCTCTCCACCTCCGGTACATGCTCCTCTCCATCCATACTGTGTAAATGAGCCAGCCATTACACATGCAGTGCTGGAATACACACTCATTCATGGCTCACTTTGGCAGTGATGTACAGCAGATTATGCAGAATGACCTTTGTACCCTCCAGGGAACCCCATCCTGTGCCTTGTAAAATAGCAGATGATGGGCATGGCCAGGAGGTGTGGCCAGGCAAAGGAGCATGGGTAATG
>OZ019958.1:32272-87813 GCA_963970385.1 Theonella swinhoei
TCCCTTGTGGCATGCTCAGGGTCTCCTGTCTTGAACAGCACCACATGGAGCACAGTCACCATGTCACATGGGTAGTCAGGACTACCAGACAGAGATAAGTACACTCTGGAATACTAGCCAAATTGCATGGTTACAACTCACAAGGTTTCTATGGTGCTGGATAGAGCATGGAAACATAGAGCTGCAGCTGGTTTGTTGTCATAGCAATGGTCCACTACCAATGGAGCAGTGTAGGGCACTTAGCATTATTGTGGAGAAGTAGTTGTACTGTTTTGCGTCCAAGTGTCTGCACCTGTAATGGAACATGTATAACACACCACATAGGCCTAGGGTGCCATCATCTGACCCTGGCCTCAGAGCAGTTCATCATGTTGTCAAGCCAGCGATAGAGAGAGCTACTCTGTTCCAGGCCATTGGACTGGAACACAGGTCCACAGCAGAGGAGGGCAGACATGGCTTGCAATGAGTTAAAGGACACTTGTGGGTTGCGAGACCACACATCCTTGTCTACACGCAGTCCAAACAAACCACACCAGTTAGCAAACAGATAGAAGAGGGTCTGGCGTGTGACAGCAGACAGAAGGAGCATGCGGCTCTGGCCATGGGGGACACTGGTAATGATATTAGCAACAAGTCCTGCAAAATGCAGTCGTAACTCGGGGTAACTGTGGACACCTTCCTTCTCCATGTCCAGATAGGCCCTGTTGATAGAAGAAGAGAGGGTGAGAGAGGAGGTAAGTTAGTGAACAGAAGGCTCACCTGATGCCCTCTATAAATTCTAGCAGCACAGGAGAGATCTGTCCATGTTCCGTGCGAGCCATGTGACTGTGCTGGAAGCAGCCATGCTCGGCAGCTAGTGCAAACACTCGTGTGATCTGGATCTTCAGCACTTCTCTCCTGCGCCTCCTCTTGACATCTTTGCGTTGTTCCAGAGCATCATGAATTACAGTCTGCAGCTGCTCCACAAGGTCCCTGTAGAGGGTGCTGGTATCAATTAGTGATGATCATGAAAGGCCAGCTGCATACCCAAAGGCATGTGGGTGTACCAGACCGAGGGCAGTGACTGCAACCTCCCTGATCTCACCATCCCAACGAATGAGAGGCACCACACGTGCAAACAGGTCCCGAGCTGTGAGACTAGATCTGTCAGAGGCCAGAAACATACAACTCCATCTACAAATGGTACAGTGTGCATACCCCTCAGTGAGACTGGAGGACGGAGGAGCATAGCAAGAGGCAAATATGAGGTAGTTCCGCCATAAAAAACTCTCTGAACCACTGCTGATGGGTCGCTGCCTTCCACGTATTGATGGTGGTTTATCACCTTTCTCTGCCACAAGTCCTCCAGGGTCCAGTACCTGGTAGGCCTTCATCATCCGCTGGTAGATGTAAGGCCATGCTAGTCTTGTGGCCTTGTGGCACACCCGAGGAAGATGGTGGGGCTCCATGAACCCAGCCAAGCACAGAGCCCAGGGATCCCTCAAGGAATCCCGACTCCCACCTTGCTCCAGGAAGCAGCCACCACGATCAGCTAACCAGTTCAGGTTCAAACTCTGATTGGCTACTCGCAACTCTGTCTGCAGACAAACAAGTGTGTGGATTGAGCTGACCATGATTAAAACTGATTAGAGAAATTTACTCTTTCTTTGATGGATAGAATGGAGAGATGGCGTTTCACAATGACAGGAGTGACAGACTCAATCACATCCATGACAGAGGTCTCCTCTACCTGCAGTACACACCACATCCAGTCAAACACAGCCCACAGTCTGTGGAAAATACTGACCCTGTTGGACTCTCCAGCCAGAGCTTCGTGCAAGCTGCGAACCTCCTTTAGTAGCATCAAACTGAACCTCCGGGTCATTGTCCGATAGCTACACAGAGTGACCAGCCCACAGGCCTCCACCCATGGTATGCAGTATGTACTAGTGTCTCCATTCCCTCCCTGGTCAATGTCTTCTGAGGGGACAGCCTGCACACAGAGAGTACCTGATTACTTCTCAAGTACACTACAGTGTATGTAGGACCCACAGGAATAGCATGCTTTTCAGTATCAGGGGAAGTTGGAGAGGTCAGCATCTGCCGCCAGTGGCCAATGAACTGGATCAGCAGTTTTAGTGTGGCCTCCAGCACAAGAGGACAGGAATCAGGAACATCCCGCAGCAGGAACATCACAAACACTCGTACAATGTCGTGCCTCCAGCCTGGGTAGTTGGTGATCATGGTGTGAAGGGAGTTGACTGCAGCCCTGCGGTCACAGTAACACAGTACATCATGTATTTCAGCTGGTGTTGAGGTCACCACCCACCTGCTCAGCTCATGGTCCAGGTGGATGGTCAGTCGAGAGAGAAGGTCTGTCAGGTACTCGTGGTTCATATTCTCTGGCAGGATGCGAGGAATGGCAGCCACACAAGTCTTGAGAAGGTCAAGCTTTGGCTTTGAAGCACTGTAAAAAGTACAAGTATACCCAGCTCTCTGAACAGTGGTGCAGTAGATACAAACCTGAGTATCTCCTCCACACTCTTGCCAGGCTGTGGGTTGGTGGAGGTGAGCTGTCGACCCACACTGTGGTCCAGGGACCGCAGGATCCCATCTAGAGCCCGCCTGACACTGCAGGTTCACACAAGCCGTCAAGCCTCACATCACAAGCTACTGCATAACTGACCCTGGATAGAACTGGATTATGCCTATCATTTTAGCCGTCTCGTCACTGAGTGTATTGGAGAGGAAGCGGTTCTTCACCCTTGAGACTCCCCTGGAGGGAAGGGGGCCTGTGTTAATGGGCAGAGGTGGGTCTCCTTCCTTCTTCTCGAGACTGTCAGTAATCATGAGGAATGCCCGTAATCCAATGATCATCCTCTCAGGGTTGATGGCCGTCTTAGACCGCCCCTGACTCAGCAGCTCTAGTATCACCTCCTGCATGGCATACTCCAGCCGCTCCTGCACACGTGTATACACATATGGGACAGGCCATATCACCAGACATCACTCCTGGAACAGACCCTGGCTATGAACTGAATTAGTTTCACAAATATGTTGAGCGGCATGTCCTTGGGCTGCACTCCTCTCTGTCCACGTGGAAACAGTGTGTCTAGTACAGTCCTGAGCCGCAGCATGGTGGTCTTGTTGCTCTCTCCTCTGATACGTACCATGTATACCCTGTCACAGAGTGTAGTTGTTGACACAGCACAATACCCGTGAAATGCGACCACTCACCAGACCAGCCTGTACAGTGACACAAGTGATATGTTGTGTATCTTGTCCCCTCGCTGCAGAGAGAAACACATCCACAGATACACTGTGACATTTACACCAGATGTAACAACCCCACCTTATTTAGACTGGGTAGAATGTTCTGTGCTAAAAATACATGCCAGTTGTTGAGGAAAAAGGACTGCTCACTAATGGCTAGTAGCACTGTAGCCAGAGGGATGTAGGTCTGTGGAACAGGGCAGGAGAGGCAGTCACAAACCAGGTCAAAGGGCCACACATTGTGACCCACATTGCTATGGCGGGCCCTTCTGGCATTCTCAGTACAGTGACCATAGAGCATGGACACCAGTTTCTTGGCCACAGGGAGAGAGGCCTCGAGATTGATGACAGCTGCAACAGGCAATAGCACCTCCACCAATAGTGCACTCATGGCTGCCTTGATCTTCTCTCTGGGGCAGTCCAGGAAGAACTGGGCACACTCCTGGAGAGGAAGGGTATGCAGCTAGCTGGGTGTGTGTAGCAGACAAACTAACCTGTAAGAAGGCAAACCATTGCTCCAGCTCCTCTACAGGAAACATTTTGACTCGGATGAAACTCATTCCTTCAATGATAGATATGATGGTAGCAGAGCCATGGGCTGGATTCCGGATCTCCAGGAAGAATCGCCGCCTGACGGAATGGAACCGTGCCTGGCTCAATACCCCAATCACCTCAGCATATAAATCTGCAATCTTCCTCATGTTGGTCACATTGGGGTTGGACTGAGTACTATGGAATGGGTTAGAGAGTGTAGGAGGGAGCACTGGAGTAGAGGAGGACACCTGTTTACCGATGGTCCTTAATGGACTCCTGCTGTTTAAAGTGCTTGAAGGCTAAATCCTCAATACTGTGAATGAATGATTCTGGCACAGGGTGCACAGAGAGGCGGGGCATTACCTCCACTAGCACCAAACAAAACAAGAATTCCACAGCCAATTCTCTACGTTCCATTAGATGCCCCTTCTCCCTCCTACTGGATGGAAATGGGGAGTCAGTCATATCACTGGAGGGAGGGGGGGAAAGAAGGTAAGGAGGTAGACCATCATCACACCTACATGTACTAGCTGCACTACTCAACTCACAACTTACTTGCTAGGAACATTGGACCAGCTGCCAGTGTTACGGCATTGGTCAATCTAGAATAGATTGATATTGTACACTTCACACAGAGAGACTGATGTGATGAACCTACCTGCATGTCCCTCCATTTGAAGATGGCAGTGAGCACGGAGCGCAAGCAGAAACTGGAAACTTCGTTGAGAGCATTCAGGATCTGTATATAGATAGGCACATACCAACACCTCGTCCCCTATTGGCTCTAGTCAGTAGTACCTGATCAAACTCAGCGTCCTCTCCCCTCAGGAGGCCTTTGGCCAGTGAGTACTCCTAGGGAGGGGGGAGGGCGGGAAGGGGTCAGAGGGTGGACCTACAGTCGGAACGTACCAGAGGCTGACTACACACAGACTGCAGCTTTCTCTCGCCTACTACCACAAACTCAGCAAACAATTTCTTTAGCACAAACTCTCCTGAAGAGCCTCCATTCACCTCTGGGACAGGACTGGCGTTCACATCAGCGCTGGCCATAACGTTTTATCATAAGCGCAAAAATCTGAAATAAGAACCTACCGCGCTTAGCATAATGCACAATGTCCAATGTCATAACAATTTAGCGAGAAATACATAGTTTGTTGACTATGACTGCTGAACCAGTTCTGCCAGAGGTGCAGGAGGGAGAACCACCTCTGCATTAGTGGAGAGAGGACGTGGTGTGTAGGGAGCACCTAGCAGCATGTCCCCCACCTTCCCTGCCTCACGGAGTCCACTCAACAGAGCACCGTGCACAGTGGCAGGATAGTTCCTCATGGTATGCTCTCCAGCAAAGAACACACGTGGCCTGCACATAGTTTACAGTAATGTCAGTAGAGAGAGGGAGAGGGAGACTCACCGGGGAACTAGGGGTCCATTCCTGGCAGGACTAACAGCAGCAGCTAGAAAGTCATAGTCATTCCCACTGGAGTCAGCAGCCACATAAGAGTAGGAGCCCCGGGCATGTTCATCCTGCCTCCATCGTGTCACGTGGCTCTCCTTAGGCTGCAGAATGGGGTATGGCTGAATGAGAGTATCAGTATGTGGAGTGTGTACCTCTGGAACCTTTAGGTCTCCAAATATGCATCTCAGGACAGACACAGCCTTAGCTACGACAACATCATCCGGCAGACCCTCAAACTTGGCAGCCTCTTCACCTGCAGCAATATGTACTCATGTGATGAATTTAACCAACTACAAGCTGATAAGCCGAGAGCCAGAAGCCAAAGGTAGGCACTAATTATTATGGGGGCATACTCCATGGAGGGTAGGTACCTGCCAGGAGAGCGATGAGAACAGGAGCATGGCTAAGATGCCAGAACATAAACATATCTCCACGAGTTGCTGTTCCCGTGGCAACATGACCAAAGAGGTGGACGTGAGAGTCCCAAAACCTCTGCTCAAAACACAGTACTACCTGTTTCATCATATGACATCACACATCACATGTGTATCACACAGCTGAGACCACACCCACCTTATTAAGGAGGCCAAACCCCAGGTTATGTATGGCCTGAGTCTTCCACTCAGGCAGAGGAGGGTGGAATGATATTGTGTTGGCTTTCAGGACACCCAATGGAACAGTCATGAGGACAGCATCAGCCCGGAATATGGAGGAACACCCAGTCTGTGTGGAGCGGGTGTGCACCTCCACCCCTGCCACATGGAGCACATCATCATGTGTAGCAGAGAGTGCAGTTCCTTACCATCAGTGGAATAGTGGACAGAAGTCACTTCTGTGTTGAGCCGAATATCTAGTCCCTTAGACAGTGCCAGAGGCACCTGGTCATAGCCATCCCGTAATGCAAGGTGGGCTCCTGGGACAACAGTGAGGAGGTATGGGGAGGGAGGGAGGTGACAAGAGATGGAAGCTGACCTGTAAACTCAAAATCGTCATCCTGGTCCCAGTCTCTGAGAGAGAGCTTGTCCAGTGGAGCAGCATTGGCAAACTCCAGGTTAGCAAAGTGCCAGTCTAGAATCTGCCGGTCTCTGGGACTGAGGTACACAGACCTGCCCACACAATACAGTACATTACATGTGTACCCATCACACCACCCTCCCTCTCACGGCAGCTGCTGATCTTCCATTTCATCAATACGTGTCTCCAGCTCCTGATGCTGTTCCTGTAGGTCATCGTGTGTCCGGAACAGACTCACCAGCTCAGCCTCACTGGATTGGACTACAAACTGTCTGTCCTCCTCACTGAAGTCAAGCAGTCAGTAAGTCAACTGTCAGTCCATGTAGTCAGGCTAACCTCGAAAATGACTTGAGGAGCTTCTGCTGTCTTTCATGTGTGACTCGTATGCTGTTCTGGATGGACGTCAGTTTCTTCCTCACCTCCAGCAGCTCAGCCTGGAGGGACACAATGGCTTGAAGATGGTCCCTCAACTTCTCACGAGTGTTCTTCTCCTGCAACCTGTAAGCCACTCCCACTCATCAGAGACACAATCCCCAGTACCCATCACTTACGCTATGACCAGCTCCAAGGCCTGGCCAAGAGAGAGGGGCTTGCCTCCCAGCTGGTTGACCTGCAGCTGGTGGGAGAGGTGGGACACAGAGTCCAGGAGACGATTAAACTCCAGCTCCACTGTCTTGTCTCTCTCCTTTGGCACCATCTCACCTGCAGCACAGACCCAGTGCAGGGCAGTCAGAGGAGGAGGGGTGTGTGTGGGGGGGGGGGGGGGAGCCCTTACCAGTGGTGAAGTACAGAGGGCATCTGCGGTGGATCTTGGACATTTGCAGTCCCAACTGCTTCTTCAACACGCTAAGAGGGTTGCCTCCCAGCCCTGTGATCACCATGGCACCCAGATCTGCCACATAGGATCCACTCTTGAAAGTGTGGATACGACCTCCAATGCGATCCTGAAAAGAGCCCACTTGTATATACACAATGCCAACTGACAACTGACTACACACATACACGAGCCTCCAGGATACTGACATCCAACCCAAAATACATGAGCTGGCGTGCTGCCATGAGGCCACTGACTCCGCCCCCTACCACCACCACCTTGAACGGCATCTTGCCATGCATGGGGTTCTGCCGAGAAAATACTCCATAGTTGATGAAGCCATACCGCTGCAGGTAGCCATGGATACGCAGCACTAAGTTAGATTTTCCTGTAGATATAATCATTCCACGCTCACTGCTACTCATGTAGTGTCCATCAGCCACTGACCACTCTGTGGAAGCTGTACCAAGCCCTGGGCTCGCTCAGCCGTGAGTTGGGAGGTGGGATCAGCCAACCAGGCCTGGAGTAGTCTGTTTCTGATGAGCAGGAACTCCATCACAGCAGGCTGGCTGCCATGAGCTATGTCAGGAAAGAACTCCGCCTCCTGCTGGGTCATCTTGTTGGCAGGCATCCGACTGGCAAAGGCGGCTCCCTCCAGTCCTGTCCACATACTAATCAGTGAGCACAACACACAATCTCTTGCCTACACCGTCTGACCTGACGGCATGTCTGGCTCAGTGTCGCTGTCCGAGTCACTGGAGGGTTCATCGTCTGTCAGGATGGGGTGCACGGGACGAGAGGGGTGCGAGGAATGTCGCTCATCTGACAGCTATGGTGAAGACACAGACACATTGGAGTGAGAACTGTATGTTGTAGCACCATTCATCACTTACACGAGGCCTCTTAGACTGGAGGAGCTGCTGTGGTACATCAACACGTTCCGCCATGTTGTTAAGTTAACACGACCTTTGACCCCACTCCTGTCAAGTCAGCAGTCAGCATTCTGATGTACTGATGTTAGGCGTGGCTCCTAGAAATGGCAATATAGGTCAAGATGGGTAGCTCAAGTGTTAAATTACAAGTTCAAGCTCTTCACAAGGCCATCCAAAGAGTGAGTGGTAGACTAGTGTTGCAAGGCTAAGTGAGAAATGAATAAGCTTATGATTTATGCTAGTATACATACCGCTAGTCTCGCCAGCCAGACCCTCTCAAAAGCGGGAGAGGCCTAGCCCTCTCTCGCTTTTGAGAGGGTCTGGCTGGCGAGACTACATACCGCGTAGTATACAGAGTAAGATGTACATGTCCCGCACAGCTTGTTTAAGTTAACTAGTGTATCTTGGCCTGTCTACATTGACTTGTTGATGGCATTATTTCTTTACAGGATGATATTGAAGCAGTAAGGTGAGCTAGGCTATTGGTCATACTATTGTGGTGATGTCATACCATCATTGTGGTGATGTCGTACCTCTGGTCATGTGCTAGGGAGGCCCTTGCAGAGAATCCGTCTCTAGTGAACAGCTGGGGTCAAGATGGCAGGGCAGCTCTGCATGTGGCTGTGTGAGTTGCTAGCTTGGTTATAATATGATTTTCATACAATGTGTAATGCATTTTGCAGTTGTCATGGAGCTCTTAGTGTATTGCATATGATCCTGGAAAGTCAACTGCTAGATGTAACCCTGACAACCAAATCAAGGGAAACACCTGTCATTCTCTCAGCAAGTCATAGTCAGGAGGAGGCTGGCCTGGAGCTGCTGACTGCCATTCCTGCTGACAGACTGGTGAGGAGTTGGAAGGGAGAGGAGTATGTAATGGTGTGCTGGTCTCTGTACAGGACATATGTGCAGTAGACAGCAGAGGCTGGCAGGCAGTACACTATGCAGCTCAGCAGGGGACAGTCAGGCTGCTAGCCAGACAGTGGAGCAGACCCTGAAGCCCAGGATGATAAGCTCAGACTCACTCCATTAATGATTGGTTTGTTGTCTACTACATAACACAGTCATGGGATTACTGAGTTTGTATTTCAGCTTGTCAGAATGGGCAGACAGAGGTGGTGAAACAGCTACTGGACAGAGGTCAGTGATACTGGTTCAGCTACAAATTATTTAGTAGCATATGTACTGCTTAATAGGTGTGCAGGCAGGCAGTGTGGATCTGGTACAGATGACACCCCTCCACCATGCATGCATGGCCAGTGCTGGAGGCTGTGTGGAGGAGCTCCTAACCCAGCCAGGGCTAGGGCTGGACTCACAAGATCTCAATGGCTGTACTGCTCTTCTCTACTGCCTCAAAAATAACAACAGAGAACTTGAAAAGGTATGTACTGCAATTACTTGTGCTACTAGCTGCATGCCTCGATCTTTTCTCTCCCTTCAGCTCCTGGTGAGTCGTGGAGCAAGTCTTACAGCTGCACTGGACTCTGGATTCTCTGATCTCTGTTACCATACCATTCAAGACAGTCACAGCTCATGATATTTATTTATTATTTGTTTTCAAATTCATGTGTTGGGGCACAAAAGGTTTTTATTTCACACCATATTCTTTATATCTAACTAAGAACGTCTCATGCTAATTGTTATAAGTGTTCAAGAGGAGCGCAGGGTTAATGGTCCATCTGGCTCCGAAGGAATAATTGGTATAGGGAAGGTGGGAGTAACTACAGACCCTCCAGAGCCTGTTTCTTCCACTGAGGTAGGCAACTGCTCTGGATCCTCTGTCACTTCAGGAGTAGGGCTAGGAGTGGTTGGGCACAGGTTCTCATAATCAAAGCAGTCACTGAGAAGAACTGTCTCCAGGGAGTGGATGACTCCATTGCGTGCAGTGATGTCTGTCTCAGAGAGAGGGATGTTGTCTCGTGTCAGGTGAATGGTGTCGTTAATAACACAGACCAGCAGACGTATATAGAAGAAGGTCCTAACATATCTACGCTGGGAGAGGGAGGAGGTGTACTCTACAGGGGCTGTGATGTGGGTTAACACCAGCTGCTTGGCATGTCTTTTGTTTTCTGGTCTAAGGAGGCAATCTACAGCTCCTGCTGGAAGCTTTGCAAATGCATCATTAGTTGGTGCAAAGACAGTACGTGAAGTGTTCCGGCCAGCTCCCAAGAACTGACTAATATTGGTTGCCTCCAAAAGGCGTGTGAAGTCACTGAATTGAGGGTCAGCAGCCAGTAGCTCAGCAATGCTGTCAGGAGAAGAGGGGATGATGGATTTGACAGTATGGACTACACCATTCTCTGCCAGGCAGGCATCACCACGGAGTACTTCAGCTCCATTAATGTATGTCTCCTACATCAATATATACATAACTTTAAATACTCTCAGTAATGACAGCAGTGCTGTAATTCTGACCTCAGTGAACTTGAAAAACCATCGAGAGATGAAAATATGCACATCAGTGACATGGAGAAGGGTAGCTTTGTCGAGAGGACGGAGAACTGCAAAGCTGCGGAGATCACTATTCTTCACCACCTCATCCAGAACATGTGTCATCAGTGATGACTCGCTTAATAATTGTCCACTGACAGCATCATTGGTTGGAGCAAACACAGTAAACTCTTCATCTGCACTGGCTAGCCGGCCACCCAGCTCAGTGCCCATCAGTGCTGCCTGGAAGTCAGTGAGATTGAGCTCTGTCAGGCACTCGGCCACAGACGGACGGAGCTCTGCAGATAGTGGACGTTTATTATTATAAAAAGTCTATACAAAACAGTGCAGATCATACCAACAGTGCAGCCTATCCTCCGCAGGGTCCTATAGCCCGGATGTCTGTTGAAACGACCATAACCAAAGCCGTGATCCCTGGACGACGGCGCAGCAAAGCCAGCACAGCAGTCGTACACATCCGTGGTAATGTTACGGAGAGTGCACGTTTGGTTTTCCCCACGGACACAGATGTAACTGCAGTAGAAACACACGGCCATTAATTAATTTGAACCTTGCAATTATATTTTAATTACTAGCAGAACTGGCGTCTGAAGCGGGTCTTGCAGATTTGTTTTTCTGCATAATCTGCAAATGAGACGGTCTCCATCCTCCTCGTCACACAGACATTAGGACTGCAAGGCAGAGATAATATTTAGGATGCAATAAAATTACTCAATTTTCTATTTTATACCCAAATCCATCTTCCACAGGCTCTGGATCGCTCATCATCACTGCGAACGGTTCCTCCACACACCTTTTTCGCACAGTACAAGGTTCACCCTCTGCGTGGAAGCCATGGCACTCTACTAGGGAGAACACGGCCAGCAGAACTGCTAGCAACGCTGTAATACACTGCATTGTTGAGGTTATGAAGAAACTTGTCGGCCGAGTATTTTATATATTCGCGTACGCGCGCGCCGTCTATGCTCTAGCGCGCGCTAGCGCTACGCACCCGGGCCTGCGCTGGTGGTCGACGGTCCGACCGGTCCATATACGTATGGCCTCTTTCCCATGCTGCCTACCAGTTCTTGAGGAGTGATGTAACTTAACAACCACTGCAAATAAGGCAGAAAGAAAACCTGTAGGCATGAAATCACAAGTTACTGCAATGGTAACTACCCCACTGAACATTGCAACAGGAACCTGACATCATGATCAACAGCCAGATCATTTTTCTGAATCTCAGTCGTGATAAGTATTATATAGCAACTCCAAATCCCCCAGACAAGTATGTGTGCGACAATGGCTTGGATATGGACAGAATAATGGAAACAGAGCCCAGCACAGCACATAATTGCAATATCAGTCAACCAGTTCCTTCCTAGCTGTCCAGTGCTCAAACCATAGCTCAATAGAGAATGAGGGTGGGTAGGAACGACGCACACGACACTTCTGCATGTTGTCAAGATCTCCTCTATTCATAATCAGTCTGTAGGTATAGAAACAGGTTCAGACTGTGTATGGCAGAAGTGCTGGCTCACCTGTTGTCTAAAATGAAGGCAGTATGGAACCAGAAATAAAACTGACACTTTTCTGAACCAATTGATAGTGCTTTCTGAGGGGGAGTGGCTAACTTAATGACTGGTTAAATGACAGACAGATGACGTACATTGCTACTGTAGAATTTGAACTTGACATCATCAGTCAGGACTACTGGAAAACTAGCCTTGAAAACCACATCCACTGCCTCATGATCCAGATCAAAGGCCACTGACACCTAATATTATTGGATAGGAGAGTGCACACACACACACACACACACACACACACACACACACACACACACACACACACACACACACACACACACACACACACACACACACACACACACACACACACACACACACACACACACACACACACACACACACACACAAGAGGTGGCTGTACCTGCTCCTGATCATGGCTGGCTAGAGAGCACTCAAAAGTTTTGTTTCTCATAAGAAATATCTCAAACCTCCAGTCTCTTCCCCCCTCCTGCCCTAGTCCTGTGTGTAGGAGTATTACAGTCAGCAGATAGGCAGCCACCCACCAGAGGTTGAGGTGATATACACCTACAACCTACATATTGTTATCACCTACTACCCTGGGCCCTATTTTGGTCTTCTGTCTCACCCACACAATCCCACCCAGAGGCTAATATGGCAACTGCTAAGGTCATGACAATTCTATGGCTCTGGAACTGGGCCCTCAGTGATTCTATTGTACAACTATAGGGTATAGTCTTTACACTTCTACAGCCTCAGTCTGTACTAGAGAGGGGTGCATGCAGGAAATGTACACTTGTGTAATGCAGTGGCTGACTAGGGACTCCCGATAGGACCATCTTTGTCAATCTGAGAGAGGTAGGAGGAGGAAGCTCTCCCTCCATTTCAGTCAGCAGCCGCTCATAGTAGCACACATAGCGACTCTGTACCAGGGTGCAGCCACATCATAGATGGCCACAGAAATGACTGCAGGCCTACCTGACTGGGAGTGTTCACACCCTGGTTCTTACTGCCAAGGCTGCGGTCTGTCCGACGCTCTCTAAAGTAGGCAAGGCTCTGCTGGGCCTGCTGCCCTGACCGAACTAGCCATGCAGCCACCATCATCCCAGTACGACCTTTACCCCCCTTGCAGTGCACAGCAATTACATTTCTCTCATCCTTTTCCATCCACTCATGCACATCCTCACAGAAATCTACAAGATCCCTGAGGTAACAATAGGTCAACACCACTCCAATGGCAAGTGATGACTAACTCACCTCAACCTTGGTACATTGTGGTCATCAATGAACACTCTCTGTACTTGGTGATGGAAGTAACTTGTGTCATACTCCTTCTCCGCTAGAAAAAGAGAAGTAGAGAACATGCCGAACACAGAGGAAGAGAAGAAGGTAACTTACAACAGAGGTTGTAGACTCGGTAATGGCTGGGATGCTTCTGATCTAGGAACTGACTAACTTCTTGTATAGAGTTACGATAGAGAACAGCACTGCCACTGGCTGGGAACGACATTGCTATCACACGGTCTAATTGGTTTGAAAGGTTGTTACATCACCAAATGTGTATACAGATTATAGCCATGTTTTGACCTGTGACATAAGTCAGATCCAGGTCATAACCCTCTGCTATGTACCGTCGCCTGTTCTGCGATACCTACAGACCCAATCTCACATCTCACAACAGACAAGATGCCACAGATTGACAACTACCTTGGACCGAATGTAGCGTTTTACACTCTTCTGCTCATAGAATATCTTGACCCAGAACACCACTCTCACCAGCCTACCCAGGACCAACAGGCGAACTGATCTGGAGAGGTGTGGTCTAATGGCATAGATTATCACAAATGACATGAATGGCTCACGAGACAACCGTCTTTCCATTCCCCTCCTCCACACTGGAGTTGTCTCCTAACACAGTAAAGAGAACAGCCAGACAAGAGGACAGGACCACCACCACCAGATCCAGCACTTCAAACCATCGTCTGAAGAACACTCGCCTACAACACATCCACAACATTGTCTTCTGTCTGTATACTAGGATAGTTAACACTGACCCCTGTCCGATGATCCTCAGTGTGACCTCTGCACAGAAATAGGCAGAGAAGAGGAGAGTCATGATATCAATCAGCTCTTCAGCATACAGAGGTAACATGTCTTTTGTTGCCAGCTGAACAGCCACCAGCACCACATCAATCACCACAAGAGCCATTGCCACCACTCTATGAGGACATTACGGAGAACCTGAGTTGCCCCATAATGAGATAGCTCCATACCTGACTGGTAGAGACTCCACACTGCGACTGATCCTCAGCCTAGCTCTTCTACAGAGATTACTACACGTATACACAGTGTAAAAAGGCATACTATTACACTCACGCAATGACGTCCTCCTTTGCGTCTTCCTTCACGTACTGTGGCACGCTGTTCTTGGTAGACGCCAACATAGTGTACACCCGGCTATGACGTAGCCGGTGCAGGCTCCCTGTTCTGCTATGCGACTCCTCTGCAGGCTGCAGCATAGGCTCTCTCAGCTGTACGAGTCTGTCTGTTTCCATCGTGTCCTCTAATAAGCTGTAGGACGAGGACAGCCGGTCAGCCTCTGTCTCTACATCCGCCATTTTGTAACACAGTAGAGACACGCCCACGTACCATTTTAGGGGGTGGGGCTCATTTTGCAAGATGGAAAGGGAGGCTAATCTACTTCGCTGTGCGAAGGTGAGCAGATTATATGCACACCCACCGAGTCTTTGGCATGCCATTGATCCCCACAACTCACAGTTAAGTTGCTATGCCGAGTTCAACCGCATGGTACATGCAATAGCACGCAGTAGTGGGGAGGCCGGCTTTCAGAACATGTCAGGAGCCAGGATGGTGTAAGATTGACCTGTAGCCGGCATTTACCAATCAATGACGTTATTAATTCGTCTCTGTAGGATAGGCACTAGTACAGAATACCTCTTTTACACTACTCTTGTTTCCATGCTCACTCAAGTTGTACGGTAAGGATTACGGATAGTCCAGATTACATTGTTTGGCCTCTCATGCCCACAGTAACACTAACACAGCAAGCCAGCAGGTGGAGTTACAGCAAGTATACCAGTGGTTCTGTGCTAACAAGCCCCTTATATCTCAAGTGAGTATATGGGATACAATGAGGCAAAGATAATGTATACGCCATTTCAGAAACAAAATCATAAAACACAGAGGCCCAAGCTGTCCTTGTCTAGGAGACCAGCAGACACTCTTCATAGACCTCAAACTGCCCCAGCTGCCCTCCTGCAGCCATGTCCCTCTCCCCTCCCTCCACAACCCCACAGCAGGCCTCACACTGCCCAGCCACAACATGGCTTCACTTCCAGTTACATGAGCCGTTCACTGTCCCTCAGTCCACACACGACATGTACAGCTCCTCTATCACCATCCATTAGTAGAGCAGCCACTCCCAGTCACACCCAGAGAGCAGCAGGGAATCCAAGACCAGCAGGAAGGTTTGTACGTAACCTAAAAATAAGAAGTGAATTATAATGGATGCTGATAGGAGTGTGGGTCCAGGTGGCCACAAGCATCACTGTGTGTCACTAGTGGAGGTACCCTCACAGAAGTCACTATCTGCTGACAACTTGCCCCTTAATATGACCACTTTGTTGCAACTAGCTCCAACAGTGGCTGCCACAATGGAATGGCAGAGAGAAGTGGTAAGACAATCATGATAGAAGATGAGGGCCCAATATAATACTCTGCTACACTGCACAGAGACAGGAGCAGGTAGCAGTCATGAGCAACTCTGTGCCCTCGGTGGACACCCCAGTACATCTTGAACACACAGCAGAGGACACAAGTAGGAAAGAGCTCAAGAGAGCAACTGTGACTACTGCTGGCACTGAAGTTACTGAACTCACATTGCAACCAGAGGACAACAGCCAGGCACAGCCTTCAAATGACAACTCTTTATCACCACCTCAGGATCACTCTTCTCCCACCATTACTGTGGTCCCTCACCCATCTCCCACTCACACTATCACGTATGTCCATTAAGAAATGTGGAATCATTAAATACAATTACTCACAGATACAGCACAAGACGGACTCCTGTACATGTGGTGACGTTAGACTTTTCAGTGGGACAACAGCTTTCACACACTGCTAGACATGTGCCCTCCAGATCTGGACTGAAGAGGTCGGGTTCAAAGGTTGCCTCAGGATTCAATTGCTCCAGGTATAGGCTCTAAAATATAGAGACCCTCCGTCAACCACTCTCCCTCTATCCCACACTGCAGGTACAGGCCCAGCAGTGGAAAGACTGACTACTATAGTGGCAGTAGCACAGCAATGCAACAATGAAAATATGATATTAGTCTGCAATAAATGGTGATATTTGTCTGCAATGTATGGTGGTGATGATATTAGTCTGCAATGTATGGTGAATGAGGCATGGGTAAGGTACGTGTATACTCATAAGTGACAAAGAGAGCAGCATTTGCAGGAAAAGAGCGCAGCAAAGTAGGCAGCAGACCACGGTACAGAGCCAAGAACCCTAACAAAACCACACACAATTACACACCATTCCTTTCTATTAACATACAGCACCTTCATTTCTGATGATGTCATACATGGTGACCCATAGTGAGCCAGATAACTGTCCATTCACCTGCAAAGAGAATAAGTTACAATGACCTCTGCATAGTTCCCTACTGTACCTGCACTCTAGACTTGACAACATCTGTAGGAAATATAGCGGTCCAGAAGCAGCAGCCAGCCACCCCTCCAGCCAGAGCCAGCCGCCACACACCTGTACACACACGAGATATAAATGTACCGAGTAGATATATTGACTACTAATTTACTGAGATTGTTATACTGCTTGTCCTTGGGGGTGAGGAGCACAAGACTGCCACTGTAGCCACCAAAGAAGAAGAAGTAACCTGGAACCTCTCGTGCCCATGTGCTGGTCAGTCCTCGAAACATACCCCTCACCCCCTCTTCCTGAAGAATATATCTTGCCACACTCCAGCCACTAGGAGAGGATGGTGTACAAGGTCACATCACAGAGGCTGTGGCAACTCTCAGTGAGCTCTCCACCTGAGTCTGCGGGCACTGCTCGGTTTGGTTTGCTGTTGCTGCTGCACTTGCAACTTACACTTGATCCTCTCCAGCGGTGTGATCACAATACTTGAGAAAACGCTGGCAAAGGCGCCAGCAGTTGCCTTGCGAGTGACGCTCAACTCGGCAGAGCTGCGGGCTCCAGTGGCCCAGCAAACGACCTCCATGCAGCGCTCGAAACACAGAAACAGAACAGCATTTTCGGCCACGTTGGACACCACGGCAGCCCCACATCCAGCGTAGAGAGCCCTGATGCCTCCTTCTTCCCAGTAGGTCTTTACTAGCGTCTTGTAGGCAGATGGGTAGGCGTGGGGGTAAGTCTGCAGCTTTACTTTTACAGTATCGAAAGGCTGACCGGCTACTGCACATGACAGCCCCCCCAACCCTCCTGCTAACATATCCCGAATACTCTCCATATTGGTTTAAACCAATGACGCAATAAGCGCACACATGAAGACAAGGCTTATTATAACGACTGTGTAACTAGATCTATGGTCCAAGTGTTTATCTTTTCCAGCGGTTTTTGAGGTCCACCCAAGCTGCACGTACATCAGGGATATTAACAAAGTTTTGCTGTATGTAGACACCGCCCATTGTCCCCAATATGAACCCCAGTACAAGTCCCTTGTTCAAATTGCCCATGACGAGGCCGGCCACGAATGCCTTCAATACGCCAGGCTCCAGCACAGGTCGCAGTTCTCGCTCACCATCGTTGTTCTGACCCCCTTGATCAGACATCGTGCCTTACAGTTCGGATGCTAACCTATGTATGGTCGGTTGACCAACCGGCTGGCCGGATGATTAACCGGATGGACGGTTGATCAACCGGCGCGCGCACGCATATTGATAACAGAAGTGTTGCTTCCAATTCCAGCTTTGGTTGAGCATTATTATACTATCAGGTCAACAGTACACAGCTGCGTATAGAATCGGTTGCGCATCGGGTAAGTCCAGTTGATCAACCCGGATCGCGTCAAGCATCCGGACATCCGTTTGATCAACCGGGCATCCAGGTCATCAACTTATACATGCGCAGAAAACGTGCTTAAAACCGCGCTTAATTAATAAGCTTGCAGATGTCACTGCAACCAGCCCAGCAACGGCGGGATAGATTCCCGCCTGTACTGATCATGTACCATCCTTCCATGCAATCACTGGCTGAAAAATTAGTTCGTCGAGTGAAAGACCTCTCCTTGCAGCAGCAAGTAAGGTAGCTCCCCGTGAGTGTGTGATACAGTCTATTTGAAGTGTGCAGGGTGAAGGTGAAGGTGTGAGTGGAAGCAGCTACCGAAGTATTGAGCTCTGGAAGGGCATTGAGTGGGGGAAATTCAGAGATGGTTGGCCCAACATCTTTATCAATGATGTACAGGACATAGCAGGGAGAGATGGTGAGTGAGCCATGTTAGGCCAGCTAGCACTCACTGTGTTCCTTTATTTCATAGTTATATTTCTGGCCAGCTTCCATGATCCTCGAGTCATCTTTGAGCAGCTCTCCCTCATCTACGCTCTACCCAGGTAGAGATGTGGTATCCATTGTAAGTCTGTGTAGCGGTGGAGAGTGGCACATGTCTTGTGTAGGTATCTGGTGAGGTCATTTCGACTCATTCTTCCATTCTTCCCTACTGGCACCATGGAGAGAGTAGACACTGAGGGACAGGTTGTCACAGCCAAGGTGAGTATACAATAAGTATGTGAGGGAGCAGTCCTCACTCCTCTGCCCAATTCTACCACAGAGTCTGGCTACCATGTTGTCCCAGATCCCACTGGCGGCAAGAGGACCTGCTCAGATCATCATCTTTGATATCCACGCTCTACAAGAAAGGCAAACCTCAGCTCTGTTCCGATCTCCTCGCACCCAGTGATTGCACTCATTCTCCTCTTCAGATTCTATTTCACTGACCAAGTCATTCCAAGGTATGTGGCCTGACTGTACAATTATGTGGTAGTCATTGTACCCCCAGTAGGCTGCAAACAGCCATACCATTGCTTAAGAAGGAGTTGGTTGAACTTGAGGCAGGTGGTACAGCAGGAGGAGTGGGGAAGGTGGCAGTGGCATTCCCTGATGAGGGGGCATGGAAGAGATTTCACGAGGACCTGAGCCAATGGCCTGTGATCACATGTGTCAAGGTGCGGGAGGGAGAGAAACGAGTTGTCACCATCAAGGATGGTAAGGCCAGGCTTAGGTTAGACTTTCTGTGAGCCTCTCTCTCCACACTCTGTACTGTCCAGGGGATCCTAAAGGGTGCCATGCAGTCATAGTGGATGACCTGGTACAGACTGGAGGTACCCTACTACAGTGTGCTAAGGTGACTGGTGGACGGGAGTGGGTGTGGCTATCTCATCTCTGTACATGTACAGGCACTCCAGTCTGCTGGGGCAGCGGCTATCAGTGTGTTTGTCATACATCCTGTGTTCCCTGAGGAGTCGTGGCGCAGGTTCACAGCAGGACAGTGTGAAGTGCCATTTGCCAATGTGTGGGTGACTGATTCTCTGCCAAGGGCCAAAGATTTGGTTGGACACCCTCCATTCCGAGTACTCTCATTGTGTGATGTACTGGCTGACTCACTACTGGGCTACGATCTCCTCTCAAGAAATGTGTAACCCACAGCGTAACCCACAGCACCGTGTTCTACTGCCCCTCCCTCAGACCTCACTCACAACTGCACAAACATTTTGTGAATTGTGTACAAACCAATATTTTATTGTGTCATAATAATAATGTGGCTGCAAATAATGAGAGTTCAAACTATGAGAGAGAGCTATGCTTTCCTCTTCTTTCCTCGTCCACGTTGTGACTCTGCTCCAGTCTCTGCCTTCCTTTTCTGCCCAGTATTCACCCTCTGGGGCGTGGCAGTCACCTGCAACATTAGTACGTGGTCCCCATTCACCTCTGTATGAACTAGTGCCTTACCTTGACCTTTGGCCCCCTCTTGCGCTGCTTCTTCTCTTCCTCCTCCAGCTCCTGGTTCTCCTTCTCAATGAGGGTAATGAGAGTGTTACAGCGTCGCTGCAGCTCCTACACAAACCACACAGTACAGTAATCATCAGCTGCTGATGGAAATGGTGGGCACTAACCAGAGCTGTCCTGGATTTGATGAACCAATCAAATCTGAACTGAGGTGCATTGCGGATGGCTGTACGGATCTCATCATACACGTTCTCCTTGTCAAAGCTCAGCTTATGCAGCATGCATATCTAATACATAAGAAGAGCAATAGAGTGGTGAGGGAGGAGTAAGGAGACTACTCACCAGAAACCTGTCTTCCTCTTCTGTGTAGTTCTTGCCCTTGTTGGTCCCATACACAATGTGGAGCTGGTGAAATGGGCTACGGTAGCGGGACATCTTGGCCTCCAGTGCTCTCTTAATATCCTTTTTGCGCTGGATTTTCTGCTCTCCTTTTTCTATGATAGCCATCACCCTCTCCAGGTCGGTCAGCTCCTCTCTCCTCTCCCAGAACACTTTAGCGTAGGCACGCACCTGAATGGCAAACATCGGTACATGTGACACGGCAGGATGGGATCACTGGAACCACACCTCCTCCTCTGTCTTGCCCTCCACCTCTTTGCAGATGGAGTCTAAGTCCTCCCGACCATACTCTCCACACATCCTTACAAACTGGTTGAAGTCTCTCCGACTCCAATCAGAGAAGCCCTGAACACAAGACACGTGAGTAACACAAAGTCCATACAGATGGATCTAGCCACCTCTTGCAGTAGTCTCTCTTTCTCTGCTGTCTCCTCCTCGGTGAGAGGTTCGGCTGTGTCAATACGCTCCTGCTCCTCTTTGCGGAAGGCTTCTGGGTCCTCGACCTCTGGGTTGAGTGGGACCTGGGACATGCAGAGTGAAGGAGTAACATATCACAGGAACGTATCAAAGAGAAAGAGACCTTATATCCAATCTGTTTCCTGAATACATAAATCTCCTTGTCCAGGAGTTCAAACAGTCTTGGAGGGTAGAACTGATAATCCTGCACTGATGGCTGTTTGGGTGGTCGTGGAGCCTACAGAATGGTAGGTATCTCCCATCATGGGCTGGGAGGTGTGATGGTAATAAGGAACCTCATCTCTACCTTACCTTGGGTGCCCGTGGCTCAGACATACGCAGAGCCTCCCTAAAATAAGCATCAATGGCATAGTTTGCTTTCCTCTCCCTCTTTGGGGGCTCTATCCAGTAGAGACCTGGAGCATCCTTCCGCTTCTCTCTGAAGTCCTCTCCCTCAAATTGGTAGACACTCCCAGAGGGCACATCCAGAGAGAAGCTCCGTAGTTCACTCTCACCTAGGGTTTTCAGCTTTTCATCCAACTCTTCAGTCTGCTCAGAAAGAGAGGTGACTAGATGTATATCATGTCAGAAAGAGAGGTGACTAGATGTATATCATGTCAGAAAGAGAGGTGACTAGATGTATATCATGTCAGAAAGAGAGGTGACTAGATGTATATCATGTCAGAAAGAGAGGTGACTAGATGTATATCATGTCAGACAGAGAGCGGAGCTTGCCTTCTTCTCTCCTTTCTTCAAAATATCATCAATGTCCTCATCGGAGGTCATGGAGTCCTTGGAAGAGAAGACGATATTGGCACCATGTCTGATCATGGCCAGCATCTCTTCATTTCCCACCTTCTGGTGGGAATCCACCAGACGGCCTGGGAAGGGGGGGGGGGGAGGGGAGGAGGGGGAGGGGAGGGAGAAGGGGACCAAGACTCACCACCACTCTAAAGCCTAAAAGCCACCCACCTTGCTGAATGACAACCTTGTCTAGCCTCAGTTTCATCTCAGCTCTCTCTACAATCCTCTCCTCTACAGTATTCTCGACAATCAGTCGGAACACACGCACAACTTGCTTCTGCCCAATGCGATGTGCACGATCCTGCAGATGAGGGTACAGTCCAACTGATGTACTACCAACACACTACAGTAGGCTAGTCTGCTGACCTGTGCCTGGAGGTCAACCTGAGGGTTCCAGTCGGAGTCAAAGAGAATGACAGTGTCAGCACTTGCAAGATTGATTCCTAGACCTCCAGCTCGTGTTGACAGCATGAAAACGAACTTCAGACTATCTGGACTGTTGTAGTCATCAATGTAGGCCTTGTGGAGAAGGTGTCAGTTATCAGGAGGTAATAACTACTAATTACAGGGGCTCACCTGCCTGTCCACGTGGGCAGTATTCCCATCAAGGCGGCAATACTGGTACTCCTTCCACAGGCAGTAGTCCTCAAGGATGTCCAGCATACGAGTCATCTGACAAAATATCAGCACTCGATGCCCCTCCTCTCGTAACCGTGGCAACAACTTATCCAGCACCATCATTTTACCCGAGTTATTGACAATATGTGCATCTGTCGTATATGGGGGGCCTGTGAGGGGGGTGGGGGTGGGGGTGGGGGAGGGGGAGGGGGAGGGGGAGGGGTAAGAAGGGATCATGTCAGTGGACCATTAGTCATACCTGGTTCAGCTCCATCGAAGAGGTAGGGATGGTTACAACACTTGCGTAATTGCATGAGAATATTGAGTAGCTGCATCTTCCCAGACTTCCCAGCTCCATTTACCACATCAATGTCCTTCATCAGGATCTTAGTGTACCTAGAGCGGGGAGGGAGGGAGGGAGAGAGGGAGGGAGAGAGGGAGGGAGAGAGGGGGGAAACAGTCAACCACAGGAGGTATCCAGTTTCTTGTGGTCAGATTTGACCTACCACTCCCTCTGCATTTTCGAGAGGCCGACATAGATCTTGACTTCCTTCTTTGGAGGCAGCTTCCTCTCCACCTCTGCCTTGAGTCGACGCAGGAGGAATGGCCTCAGGACAGTGTGCAGCCGATCCACAAGACGTTTGTCCTCCAGCTTGCTCTGGTTAAACCAGGCATCAAAATCCTGGCAGATATAGAGACCATTTGACAGTCATATCCACTATGCTAGTCTATAGTAACACACATCTGATGAGTTGAAGACATCTGGTAGAAGGAAGTTGAGCAGAGCCCACAGCTCGTGAAGATTGTTCTGCAGTGGCGTGCCAGTGAGCAGGAGCCTGTTGGTGGTACGGAACTCCCTCACTATCTCTGACAACTTTGACTTCTCGTTCTTGATGCGGTGGGCCTCATCAATGACAAGGTAACGCCAGTTGAACTTCTTGAAGGTAGCCTTCTCTCTCAGTACCATCTCATAGGAAGTAATGATTACATTCCACTCCCCAGGCAAAATCTCCTCACTGATGATCCGTTTCTAGAGAGCAGAGGTGTGTACTGACACAGAGAAAAGACACTCTTGGACCAGTATTTCCTCTCACCCTCTCCTCTGACATTCCAATCAGACATATAGTAACGAGCGAGGGACACCACCGCTTAAATTCTCCCACCCAATTACTGAGGGTTGATTTAGGAGCAATGACAACATGAGGACCTGGAACATCCCTCATTAACACCATGTAGCCAAGGAGGGCAATGGTCTGTAAGGTCTTCCCCAGACCCTACAAGGAATGGAACAGCCACTAATGACATGTGTGCCAGTCCTCACAGTCTTACCATCTCATCTGCAAGGATGCCATTGATCCCATTCTCATAGAGAGAGATCATCCAATTCAGCCCTCGGATCTGATAGTCCCTCATCTCCCCATTCTTGATGTACCATGGGTTGTCTGAGAACCGTGTAATGGCAACATCATCTAGTTCAGTGTCTGTTAGCATCTCCTCATCCTCATCAGCCTCTGAGAGACGATGACGCCTAGAGGGAGAGAGGGAGAGAGGGAGAGAGGGAGAGAGGGAGGGAGGGAGGGAGAGAGGGAGGGAGGGAGAGAGAGAGGGAGGGAGAGGGAGAGAGGGAGGGAGGGAGGGAGGGAGAGAGAGAGAGAGAGGGAGAGAAACAAGCATGACACTACTTTGTAGTAAAGAAAAACAGAGGGCACTTACGTGGAGGCAGAAGGATGTCTGCGTCTCTCCTTACGAGGGAAGCTGGAGGGTGGGGTGACCTTGAGGGGTGAGGCAGGAGTCTTGCCTCCAGGAGCATTGATGAAGTGTGAGAAAATCTCTGTCTGCTTTAGGAGGAAGTCAAACCTCCTCACTCTGTCTTGCACCTATTTTAAAGATCATGAAAACACACGTACACTGAACTAAGCTTCAACCGCAGAAGCCTTAGTGTGCGCTCTAATTGGAAACTCACCAGTTTCTGGTCAAATTCTCCGGTTGCCTCTGTTTTGAGCGGGCTAGTCAGAGAGGTAGATTGGCGACGCTTTTGCTGTTGTGCGGCGGCCTCTTCTGGAGGTAAGTATTCAGAATCGCCTGCAGGAGGGAAGATATGAAAGTGACAACAAAACATCTTTAAACAGTCACCGCTAACCCTTTGGCTCTGCCTCTTCCTCTGACATCCTCTCCTGCTCAGAACCCGACCCGCTTTCCATTTCTTGACTCATAATGGATAAAAAGCTAAGAGTTGAAAGTGTCCCGCCGACTTTTGAGGGTACCTTCTGCGCTTGCGTAATTGAAATGTCTATGTGCCACTCCTACGTTCAAGTTGTAAGAAGTTACACGCTGACACTCACTGTCATAACAAGGCTTTGTTCAAGCTTTAGCAGCTCAATCAGTCATCAAGGTAGTTGAGATCGTTCCGACCGTGCGGCGTGTTAGAGGAGACGGCAGCTGGCGGTACTCCAGGACTCAGGGCAGCAAGGCAGCTCTAGGCGTCAGATCCCTTTACTGAAAGGTTTACGAGTGACTATCTGGTAAGCCGATAAGCTCAATAATTAGCTCAGAAATGTGTTTACTACGGCCAAGGTTTATAGGATGGGTGTAGGCCCTAGTTGTGTGGAGCTGGTGCGGTGTCTCCAGGCACGATGGAACTGCTTCCTTGCCTTTGACGTCTGTCAGCTGTTCTGCTTGTGTAGCATGTATATTAGCCGTGACTGTGTGTCAACAGTGCGTGTGGCTAGGGCTGGAGGCATGTAAACAGAGACACTCTCTCACAATGTGATGCCTGTCACATGACAGTACACCAGAATTGGATATAATGTTGACAGTTTTGCATAGTTTAGTGACCAGGCTGTGTGTTGTGGTGTGTGGCCAGGAGACTCTCTCCATGAATATATCCTCCCACTGTCTGTGTGCATAACTGATTGTATCACATTGTTTCCATATAGAGGTCACTAATCTATTGTTGTGCTTGTTTCCTGTTTGATGTACACTACCTGTTCCCTCCACCACTGCAGGCAGCTATTCATGGAATGTCTTCAGTGGTGCCGTTGCTGGCTGCTGCTTGCCGTGCTGCAACTAGGTGTGCTGACATTGTCCTGTGATGGTGAGTGCAGCTTGTTTGCACATTCCACCATGTACTGCTAGTCTCTGTACAGGCACTAGTACCACAATATCAGCTGCTGTCCATTAGGTGGTGGTATACAGTTACATTGTGGTCATAGTGATTGACCAGCTTTGGCTCTTGCCCACTAATTACACCCTATATGGAATTATGGACAGTGGCTAACTGCAGGGTGGTGGTATTCAGTTTATATGCCTCTTGTCTGAGGGACAAACACCAGAATTTCCTGAGAAGTACTTATGAAACATGACTCCCTCTCTCTCCCCACCCTCTCCCCTCTCCCTAACAGGACTTTCAGTGACTGCCACCTTCAACCAACGAGGAGTGAGTGGTAGCATTTACTTCAACCAAACATACCCTACAGACTCACTTAATATCTCAGTAAAACTGAGTGGACTTGACCGATCGACCTCTGACTCCATTGAGTGGTCTGTCAATTCCTTTCCCTTCGTCCCTTCTGACCTACGTCCCTGCCCCTCACTTGTAGGCCCACTCTTCCAAGACCTGTCTTCTCACATACTGACACCATCTGGGAGTGTGCAGACATTCTCTGACAGTAACTTGACACTCTTTGGCAGAGAGAGTATAATTGGGCGGTCCCTACTAATTAAAGTTAATGAGAGTATTGTCGTGTGCAGTACCATCGGATATCCCAGTCTTGAGACTCAGCTCCTCTGGGCACCCTTTAGAGCGAATGATATAGCCACTGGCAATGTGTATCTATGGCAACACACCAACCAATCAGTTGCTTCAATACTGGTCAACGTGACAACCACCTTACCACCTCCAGTTGTGTGGTCCATCTTGTCTGCTGAAGGGAACTCTACAGTTGACAACTTAACTGCTGTGGAGGGTGTGGCCTGTAGTCATGGTAACTGGACACACTGTGCAGTGGGTGATTTGAGTGGCAGGAATGGTAATCTGTCAGTTGCCAGTGATGGGGCAGTGCAGCAGTTCCTGACTGACCCTGGTCTACCCCTGGACCAGGTGGGAGGGCGGCCACTGGCTCTCAGCTCTGGAGAGAGGAGAGTGAGTGCTGTCATACAGAGCTACTTACCAGTGAAGGCTGTGGCAGAGGTAGCAGAGGTTGGGGGGAGGGTAGTGTTCAGTCAGCGTTCTCCCCTGGAGGCTACCCACGTGGATGTGACTGGGTTGGAGGGTATGCAGTATGCTGTTCACACTCTCCCCCCTACAGCTGACTGCACTGACACAGGAGGCACATTTGACCCTCGTGCAGTTGGCAATACCTCAGACGGAGACACATTAGACTTTTACCAATTTGGAAACCTTAGTGGGAAATTTAATCTCTCTCAAAAATATTCTGATCCCTACCTACCTTTGTCAGGCAGAGACAGTGTCATTGGCCGAGCTCTTGTGGTCACTCGTGGTGATGCGGTCAGTGGGTGTGGTCTAGTCCGTCATGCTGGTGATGTAGTTGAGATGAAGGCCACACTATCTGTCTCTGGCTTCTCTGGGACCATCACCTTCACCCAGCCTGCACACGATCCATTTGCTGACACGGTTATCACCATAGAGACTGATATTACAGCAGAGGTGGAGGTATTTACCAGCAGTCCTGCCAGTGTGGTCTCCACGTCATCCTCACCTGCTGCTTCCAGTCCAGTTTACCTAACTCCATCTCAGAGTGCTGCTGGAACATCTGTAACATCATCCTCCCCTGTGGCCACTCAACTTCCCCCATCCTCCCCTGTGGCAACTCAACTTCCCCCATCCTCCCCTGTGGCAACTCAACTTCCCATGGAGACTTCATTTCCCTCTATCCTTCTTCCATATCCCACTCCCTCATTGACCTCCTCTTCTTTTCCCTCCACTCCAAGCTCTGTCCCGTTCTTCCTTCTACCATCTCCCACTGTGCTGGGACCAGATGGCAGTGGGGACAGAGAGTCCACCATTCTCCTCCCACTGGAGACTATGATGAATATGATGGGAGGAAGGAGGAGGAGGAGAGAAGCTCCTGCAGCTGAGTTTAGATGGAGCCTGAGGCAGTTGAATGGCAGTACACTACCTGATGACTGTAGTCAGCTGGACGTCATTGGCAGCCATAAGGAGAGGTAAGATGGTTGTGTGCAGTGTGTGGACTGTTGTCATGGCCCCTCTCCCCTTCAGTGTTACCACCAACTGCTCCCCAGATAGCCCTCTCTCCTGTGCTACTGGAGACCTGACCTCCAAACATGGCCCCTTACCATTTGGAGGGCACAGGGCTGTCATCCATGACCCCTACCTCCCTCTCTCTGGTAGCGATGGAGTACTGTCTGCTGTCCTGCTTGTCCAGCCTGCCAATGGTGTTGGGGACTCAGTCTGTGTTGAGGTGACCATGACAACTACAATAAGTGCCACACCTACTCCCACACCCCAGACTGGGCTTACCAGTATTGCCACGGGACCCCAGACTCGAGGTCCCAGCACTACCACAAGTCCACCTGGATCCAAGAGGACTGGTAGGCTGTGTGTAGTGATCACATGACATGTCACATGACTATTGACATGTTTGATGGCAGGAGTTGACACTACTGTTCTTGTTGGGGCTGTCGTGGGGGGTGTGGTTTGTGCTGGCTTACTGCTGGCTGTGCTGGTGCTGGTGGTGTGTGTGTGCCTCCGTAGATGGCACAGCGGCCAGGTCAACTTCAGAAAACAGGGCAAGAAGGGAAGAGGAGATGTAGAGTTGGGCAATATTCGACCCCATGTGGAACCTCAGATTGGTTCTGACCAGTACCGGGCTCTCTGCCCCTACCACCCACAGCTATCAGGCACAGGTAAGGTAGTGGCAGTAACTACTGCCGTAGGGGACATTTCTGATGACAGATGATTGTCATGTTCCAGATGACTTGCCACTGGAGAAGGGAGAATGGGTGACCCTACTGGAGGCTCCATATGGGGGACAATGGTGGAGGGGGCAGGCTAGTGCAGGCGAGGGGTGGTTCCCAAAGACCTACGTGGAGTATGTTGACAGAGAGGCTGAGAGGAAGAAGGCAGAAGAAGGTAAGTAGCTGACAGACTAACCTCTTCCATGGACCAGAGGATGTTCTTACTCACAGACAACTTCAAGCTGGCAGCAGCAGCCATTGTGGCTGCCAGTAGCTCCTTCAGCCTACGTCATGGCTCACTTGCCACCACCAAAACTACTAAGGCCAACTCCATCAACAGGAAACGTTCCACTACCATCAGCAAGGCTGACATTGTCAGTATCCCTGTGGAGAGTACCATGGTTGAAGTTGCACCAGGCTCTGTAGTGATAGAGAATGACAAGACTGTGTCCCCCAGTACACCAAGTAGCAGTCGGCCCAACACCCCTCACAGCCCCAGTGGAAGTGATGGTGCCAACTATGTGACTGGGACCAGCCAGGAGAGCTCTGACAGCAGCCATGCAGAGAGGATACTGCACCTTGAACCCTATCTAGCCAAGTATAACTACGTTGGCGGGACAGAGATTGAATTGCCTCTGAGAAAAGGTGAAGTTGTGAGTGTGATAGAGAAGGCATCAAGTGGGTGGTGGCAGGGTGTGTGTAGAGGCAAGGTTGGTTGGTTCCCTGCGTCATATGTCAAGCCAGTAGTCACAGAGGAGCAGAAGAGAGGAGAGAAGCAGGAGAGGGGGGCTCTGTTAGGTATGGAGGAGAGCCTCAGATCTGAGACCCTGGAAGCTACAGGTGAGGAGAACCTTTGTGTCTGCTGCACTTGTCACTGGTCATCTCTTCCTCTAGAGTATCGAGCTGTTCACACCTTCTCCTCTGATCAAGAAGGAGACCTTCAGTTTGTGAAGGGAGACTCCATTCTAGTGTTTTGGGTACATGACAGTGGCTGGTGGTATGGGTCAAAGGGCAACATGCAGGGCTGGTTTCCTCGGACATATGTTGAGGTATATACATTACAGAATGATGTCATCATGACCTAATGTGTGCTGGCCTCACAGCCTAGTGAGGAGGGATCTGAGGTTGCCAGTGCAGTACCTTCCCCTGTTCCCCAGTCTGAAGAGGAGGTACATGAAGCTGCTCCCAGTGATGAGAGCAAGTCGCCACAGAGGAGACGGAGGAAGAAGTGGTCCTTCAAGAGAACCAAGTCCCAAGAAGAAGGGGCAGAGGGTGAGCTAACTTGTGATGACATGTCACTACATGAGTGAGCCATAATACGTGTGTATGTAGATGGCCACACCCCTCTGATAGGGGAGACAGGTGGAGGTGAGACTGGACCATCACCATCTAGGATGAGACGACAATCCAAGCCAAGAAGGCAAGCCCCTCCCCCTCCCACAACAGTGAGTATATCCTGTTAGCTCCTCCTGTATACCAGTGATGACTGTGGCATGTTCTGTAGGAATCTTCATCAACACGAGCCACACCCCCTCCTCTGGCCACACCCTCTCTCACTCAACTTACCTTGACTACAACTAGTGCCAGTGAAGTAACTCAACCACAACAACCAGTTGCCATGACACGTAAACGTCGGACAACAGCCAGTGGAGTAGATCCACACAAGCCCCGTCGTCAACCTCCTCCCCCTCCCTCCAAAACCACACCCCAGGCTCCACCCACAATCCCAGAGGCAGTTGCAGATGTGCAATCTCCGCCAGGTGATGCCACACCAGTTGCACCTCCACGACGGAAACCCAGGATCAAGAGGGTGAAGCGACCGTCTACGAGACTGATCCCACCCCCTCCCAGTATCCCCCTCCCCCCACCCCCCACCAGATCAACAGCTGCATCACCTGAGGCACTACCTCAAGCCAAACTACAGGATACAGCCCGTCCTTCACAAGAGGCGGCTCTAACTATTGAACCTGGCACAGGTGTAGAGGCAGAAGGAGCTACAGCTGTGCTGGAATTGGGTGATAAGAAGGCTGGAGCAGGCCAAGAATCAAAGACAGTAGCTGTGAAGACAAAGCCCCCTGTTAAACCCAAGCCAGCTCACCTCTCAAAGCGGGTTACAGAGCCCAGCCTCAATCCCAGCACCCCTGACGTCAAACTAATATCCCAGCCTCCACCAGTACAGGGCTCCCCCAAACCAGCTCCCCCTGCCCGCAGGAGCAGTCTACCAGCTAACCACCCACCACCAGCCAAATACAAAAAGCCAGCCCATCCTCTTGCCACTGTTGCAGACACTACAGAAGAGACTGACTCCCCTCAGCTGCAGGAAACAGCAGAAGCAGCACGCAACTTACGGTCAGCTCCTCCTCAGCACCCTCCTCCCCCCAGACCACTGACAGATGATAGCACTACACGGAGCAGCCAGAGGCGGCGTTCCAACCCTCCCTCCTTCCCCCCACCTCAGAGACCTGACAGTACAACCACCCAACAGGCAGCTGCTGTCCCAGGAGAAATCAATGCGTCGCGGTCCAGCAGCATCAAGGCAAGGGGAACACAGCTCATGAGATCATTGAAGAGGATAGTTCAAAGATCAGAAGAGGGGGAGGAGTCAGAGCAAGGGTCAAAGGTGATGGTACAAGAAGGAGAGATAATCCAGAATCTTCAGACAGACTCACCAGTACCCCAACACAGGAAGCTGCCTGAGGAGGCAGGGATGAGTCCCCCCGCTCGACCACCTCCCCCACAGCTGGCCAGAACAGGCTCTGGTGACCATAACAAGAGGACCCCCAGCCACCCCCCACCCCTCGTGCAGCAGTCAATTACTGCCTCTGCTAATGGCACTACACCAACAGGCCACACACCCCAATCACTTCCTGCATCAACAGGATCATCTCCAGCTCATTCCGCCATGTCTCCATCCCGTTCCACTTCCCCCCAGCTTCCCACCACCTTCTACCGAGCCAAGTGGGACCACACAGCTCAGTCACCCAGTGAGCTGACCTTTCATGTGGGGGACATTCTAGTAGAGATTGACCGGCCTACCTCTGGCATGTGTTATGGCATGTTAGATGATGGCACCACTGGGCTCTTCCCAGCCAGTGCAGTAGAACCAGTTATTACCCCATCCAACATCAAGTAGCTGACTTGTTAGTCCATAGTAATTACTGCTCTATTTTCATTATATTTTTAACAGTCATCATTTTCTTATTCTTTGTCACCATTAACATTGCATTGGATATACAGTCATTAGTGAGAATATGAACAACACTGATTTGTCAGTCCTCAGAAATGATGTCACCATACTTGTTCCTATGTACACGTACAGACTTCCCTGGATCTGAACAGGACATGATATAACACTGCATGATGGGAGGCTCAGCCTGCACGTGCATAGCTAACCTTCACGGGCCCTTGATCTGTCCTGAGGGTAGTGACGCTGTAGTTGCTTACGACGATTATCTTCTCGGATCTCATCAAATGTCCGGCCCCTGGGGAACAATGCTATAATTACATTAACATCTATAATATACTTTCAAATTCACCTTGTTTGAGTGGGTGTGGCTTGATAAATACCCGGAACTCCTGTTGATGGCGTATCTCCAAAGGCATCTGGCTGGTCACTGGTGCCCTCCCCTACACCTGTAGCTACACACACACACACACACACACACACACACACACACACACACACACACACACACACACACACACACACACACACACACACACACACACACACACACACACACACACACACACACACACACACACACACACACACCGGCAATATGAAAATCAGCTGTATCACAATCAGTCACTGCTTACAGGAAAAATGTTGATCGCTGGGCACTGTATTGTCACTAGGATGTGAGGATGCACTTTGTGAGGTGTGAGGAGGGGGAGGTGTGGCAATGGGGAGTTGTGACGAGGCACCTAATGCCTCTTCTGTCCACCCCTGCCTAATGAGAAGAAAACAAGGAATGGGTATGCTGTGAGACTCGGGAGGTAGACCTACTGTTTTCTCTGGTATTGGCGGAGCTGATCAGCCAGGACAGAGTGGTCCAGAGCCATCAGCTTGTCCACACAGCGTTGGCGATAGGACCGCAGGCCTGCCAGGAATGACACTGCTCCAACTGTAGCATAGTACATTGATGACCATCGCTGCACATGAAGAGGGATGCGGCCTGGAGAGGGGTGTGGCCAGCAGTGATGAGGGAGACATGCTAGTCACGTGCTAACCTGTTGCTATGAGGGTCCTGAGGCAGATGACAGAGGAAGCTGTAAGCAGAATACCTGCCGAGAAGGAGCTGACACACTCTCTTAGCAGAGCATGCAGCTCTATCAAGAATACCTCGGGCTAGGGAATTCTTTCTGCACTCCATGAGCACTGCCTTCTCCTCTTCACTGAACTACATATCATTAGAGAGCAGTGTTCTACGAAGGAAATTAGTTTAACACCATTTCTCCCACCTCTAGTCTCTCCATTCCTTTCGACTCTGTACGGTCTCCCTCTTGCCGGCCATGGCCACCCTGCACGGGCTGCTGGTGGTAGGCTACTGTCGGCGTCACTGGCTTGCTCATGGCGAACTTCGACCTCGCTCGCACTTAACCCATGCCCCGCCCTTCAATTCATAACGTCATGTCATGTGGGATCACGTGGGACATAATTCAATTTACAGCCTAAGAATTTAGGATAAAAATTTAGTAAGTTTTCACGAGAAGAGCTAATCTTTTCCTGCACCTGCTGTGTGTGTGTGTGTGTGTGTGTGTGTGTGTGTGTGTGTGTGTGTGTGTGTGTGTGTGTGTGAGAGAGAGAGAGAGAGAGATCACGAGGCAAAATATATTCCCCAGACAGAAATCACTGACCCTCCTCTTCAGCAGTGGTTTCCTCCTTCTCCACTGTCACCTGCTCCTCCACCGTTACCTGTTCCTCAACTGTCACTTGCACCTCCACAGCAGCTCCACTCTCGCCAGTCTCCTTAGCCTCAATCTCCAGGGTCTCTTCAGTCTGCACTGTCACCTCACTCTCAACCTGCTGGGTTGCCTGTTCTGTCTCCTTGGCAACTTGTTCTGTCTCCTTGGCGACTTGTTCCGTCTCCTTGGCAACCTGTTGGCAGTATTATTAACTCTACAGTATAGGGAGTGGCTTGTGTGGTACTACCTGCTGAACAGTCTGCTCCTTCTTCAGTTCCTTCTCAGCATCTTGTACGGCAGTGTCCAGGGACTTACCGATCTGGTCAGTGGAAGTTCCATGCTCAGCAAGAGTTTGATCAGTCTCACTTTGGGCTCTTGCTATTTCTGTAGAGATGGCAACCTACACACACACACACACACACACACACACACACACACACACACACACACACACACACACACACACACACACACACACACACACACACACACACACACACACACACACACACACACACACACACACACACACACACACACACACACACACACACACACACACACTAACAGCCAGCCATAACCAGCACTCTGTGTACATACTTTAAGAGCCTCCACAGAGAATAGATCTACAGACACAATCTTGACTCCCTCAGTATTGTACTTGGCCTTAGCCTCCCTCAGTTTGGCCATCCAGTCCCTGCCCAGTGGTATAAGTCACACACTGTATAGCCCACAACGTGAGCTGCAACTTACTCCTTATCCTCCTTGGACTCAGCAATGATGTAATGGGCTCTGTTTGGACTGCACACAACAAAGCAGCGATCCTCCACTCCTTCGGGCCACGCAGTAGTGATGGTCTCTTGTGGTTCACACACCTCAGCACATTTGCTGCAGTACACAATATGAGCTAGACTTCTAGCCTATCTAGTTCAAGCTGGGTTATACTCACTTCATGTAAAGTGTTCCATCGTTGCCTGTTCTGGCATCAGTCTTGTACCACCGAAGAGCTGCCCCGTCTTCATCCAGTGTCATCCACTGCCTGTTCCACTTCTTCCACAGCTGACCTACCATATACACAACACACACTTTAGCTACATCCTCTCCTCTTTCTCACCACACACCTTGCCTCTGTACATAACCTCCCTTCACACAATGAAATTCGAGGGTAGGGGCAGGAGCAGGAGCAGGAGCAGGAGCAGGAGCAGGAGCAGGGGCAGGCTCCTTGGTCTCAGGGGGAGTGTCAGCAGGGACCTGCTGAGTTACTGGCTCCTGGGCAGGTTCCTCCATAGTAGAAGTGCCTCTGTTTATACTCACAACTGTATGGAGGAACAGTGCACTGACCACAACAATGGCAGCCTCTCCCTCCACCAACACAACAATCAGTCAAAGGGCACATGAGGAATGGCATATTCACAGCAAGGGAGTATAATAATGAAATACCTGCCAGTGAATATCGCTAGGCGGCCAGAGGGAATGGGGGGTGTAATAGTACAGACCACCTCCACATGCAGTCACATGGTGTAGGGCTCCATACGACTATACCTTCAGCTAGCACACCGCCGACTACGTATTATACCCAACAAGTACCCATGGCTATTTTTAATACAGTACAGGGTTTCATACAGGATTTTAAGTTGGGGGGGAAGCATCTTTGGTCACCAGTTGGTATACATTTAAATCCCCTCCCAATTTGCATATAATTTAAAGTCCAAAATCTAGGGGGAGCTCTGGCCAGGGGGGATATCCCCCCTTCCCCCCCCCCCCCCCCCCCGTATGAAACCCTGCAGTACCTACGGCGATATGGGGTACACGTATTCCAGCAGCAAGCTAAGGGTTACAGGCAAACGAAACTCCACCAGTGCGGCACAGTAGGCCTACAGGAGTACCACGTGGTTTACGGCGCATCTTTTGCGTGGGAGGTACTGGGAGTCAAACGAGATCAGAATCTGCAAGCTCTTTTCTAATACACGAAAGCACCAGACTCCACTAGACCTATAAACTGATAGCGCCTGCAGCCATGGAACTAATCTGCACGTATACGTACATATACATCTACAACAATACGCAAATCCCACCTCACCTCACGTTTCTCGCAATTCCAAGAAGACCACGCCGCTAGGCTGGTTGGCTGACGTAAGCTTAAGCTCACGTGCTACCGTTTCAGATGCTTTGCCATGACTACAAGTAAGGGGGTGTGGTTCGTAGTAAGGCAAGATGGAGCTGCAGTTCAGTCCAGTGTTCTACATCAAAGTGAGCTAGTCCTCAGCTGGCTAATGTGTTCACAGTGTTCTACATCAAAGTGAGCTAGTCCTCAGCTGGCTAATGTGTTCATTCCATCACACTTTCTCTCTCAGGTGGAGCCCACCAACACCCAGACCATGGCAGTGCTCCCCAGTGCCAAGAAAGCAGCTCAAAAGGTCAGCCTCAGTCAATGTCATTATAAATGTTATGGAGAGTGTTGGGGTTAGGTTGCCGTGGGAGACCAGTCTGGAGTGTTGACCTGCTTTGGTGTCAAGAGAGGCAGTGCTAATGTGAGTTCACTAACTGCTTCACACAAGAATTTGATGCCATATGTTGAACATATCATTGTCAGTTGTGCTGCCTCTACAGGTTGTATTTAAAACACTGCCAGGAGCCAAGATATCCTGTCTCAAACTGGGTAAGTCCCTGCCTATTAGCCCCCACTAGCTGTATGTCTCTACTGCTCTGTAAATCTGTAGGTGGCTCAGAGGGATCTCAGGGTGATAAGATATTTGTTAGTTGTGAGACGGAGGTGAAGGGATTCTCAAAGAAAGGCAAGCAGTTCTTGAACTTTGACACAAACCTCACAGATCACATCAGCAGCATGTGAGTACCATGTGTAGCTCAATAGAGGGTTGTCCAACCCTCCCCCTTCCCTCTCCAGGTGTGTCCAAGACAGCCATCTCCTGGTGTGTGGACCATATGTCTACAATCATTACATTGACTGCAAAGATGCTGATTATTACCTCTGCTCTGACCACATTAATGACGTACTGTGTCTACCTCCTACCTCAGCCAGTGGACAGCTGAGCCCCATCCTAGCCTGCCAGGACTGCTCTCTCAGACTGCTGAAGGTGACTATCTCCACCACACCCCCTCCACCACACCCCCTCCACCCCTCCTACAACACTGTAGGACTCTGAGCTGCAATATGAGGTGGAAGTGGCTGGGCCTCCACTGTGCATGGCCTTATATGGGGAAGAGGGAGGGGATGAAGTTCTGTATGGAACTCAGACTGGCCGTCTGGGGCTAGTGAGGCTCACACCACAGGAACCAAACTACTGCTGGGACATGCTCAATGAAAGAAGGTGACGGAGGTTGTCTGTCACTGTCTGTGTTCTCTGAATGAGGAGACTCTGCAGGTATGGGGGAGTGTCTTGCCTATCGACCTTTGACCTGAGTGGAGATGGAGTAGAGGACATAGTGGTTGGTCGTGACGATGGAGTAGTTGAGGTTTACTCCATGGATGACTCCAATCAACCCCGGCTTAAGTTCACACATGTAAGTTTAGCACTATGAGGTGTACATCTGGAAAGCCTGTGTGTGTGTGTGTGTGTGTGTGTGTGTGTGTGTGTGTGTGTGTGTGTGTGTGTGTGTGTGTGTGTGTGTGTGTGTGTTAGGTGATGAACGAAAGTGTGACTGGGGTCAGTGGGGGCATTGTTGGCTCCACCCACTATGAGGAGGTGGTGGTGTGCACGTACAGTGGTCGTCTCATCGGACTCACTAGAGAGCCGCAATCACATTACTCTATATCTCAGGAAGTAAGACTGATACATTGTAAGTGTGTCCATGACCACGAGCCATGTATACCTCTAGGTGCAGGAGAAGCTGGATACACTGAGGCAGGAAGTGGAGGCCCTGGAGTCCCAACTGGGTGTGGCTAAGGAGCAATATCAGAAGACTGTGAAGGATGGACAGGTAAGACTATGACACTGCCCAATAACATGTGTTGCACTCACTCTTCACTGCTAGAGTGGATCCAATGCACTGTCAGCTCTACCTCAATTTGAGATCAACGATAAGTTTGTATTGAACCAAGATGAGGCCTGGTACACTCTCTCCATCGAGCTCCAGTCTCCCATTGACATGGTGGTCATGCAGGTCCGCTGTAGGTGATGTAACTTAGTGCATCATGTGATCCCCTCTCTGATCTGTCTGCCATAGAGTGATGTCCCTGTGGACCTTCAGGAGGTGGATAAGAGCTCGGCAGTTGTCAGCCATTCTCCACCTGACCCTGAGGTAGGTTCTCCTTACATGGTGTGTGGGGACATGATGAATGATGGTATATTGTGACAGAATGGCAGTTTCTTGCTGGCAACATTCAGATGCCATGACACCAACAGATTGGAAGTCAAGGTACCCTCCCCTCCTCCTCCCTCCCCCTCCCTCCCCCTCCCTCCCCCCTTACATCATTGTGCACTGGTGTAGGTTCGGTCCATAGAAGGTCATCAGGGTCACCTACAGGTGTATGTAACTCCACGGCTGGAACCCAAGACATGTCGCCTGCGGCAGTACCCAATTAGACCTCTCTCCCTTCACCAGAGAATACATGCCTTTGATGACAGCAGGTTGGCTCTACTGACCACATTCAGTGCCCCAAGAGGCAATGTACTACTGTATGTGTTCCAGACCATACAACACACTCTGGATGACAGGACAGTTCTCCCTGGCGCAGGCCCACTCCTGGGTGGCCCAGTGTCTCCCTGATGTACCAGAGAGACCACCAGCAGAGGACTCAGCAACACTCCACTTCAAATCAGCTTTCATTGGAACACAGTTGGAGTGCAGCTACAGGCAAGTGGCCAGTTACTTAACTAGGGAATGGTATGATAGTCCTCTTCCACATGTAGACAAGGGGAAGTGGTGTTTAGGTCAGACAACATGTCCACTATATCAGTCCTCAGAGAGGTGCTCTCCAAAGCTGCAGCTCAGAAGAAGGTTTCTGTCAAGATTACTCACGGTACCAGCATACAGTCATGTTATATCCTGAAGGATCCAGTGCCTGTTGTCCCCTCAGAGCTAGATGAAGGCTCAGTGGACCACATGTTACGTCTTATCCACCCTCAACTGGAGGCACAGCTGATGCTGGCAAAGAATGTTCAGCTCATTGAGGGTCTGCAAGAGATTCAAATCCATGAGCAGAATGCCTCCTCGTGCCTCTCTCCACAGTGCCAGTTCATTCTAGGTAGACCCCTACTGTAAGTACCCTAGATAGGATATGGACTAATGTATTGTGGTGTGCAGAGAATGCCAGTGCAATGCAGGAAGAGTTGAAGCAGCAACCAGCCATGATAGAGAGACTCTATGGTGACCTCCTTACACCACTCACTACTGCTGTGTGTGTGATCACCGTCCTCTCCCTCTCTCTCTCTATTGCAGCGTTAGTCACGGATCTACTCATTGACAGGGCCAACTTCAAGGTCAGCCACACACAGTACATCTGGTGACTATCTGTACTGTGACTACTGTCCCACCCTTGCAGGGTCAAAGTGCACAGAGCCTGGTACCACAGCTAATGGAACTGATGGACAACTGTGACCTCGACTCTTTAATTGCATTCTTTCACTCCTGACTGTTACATGTATAACAAAATGACTGTCGTACATAAACACAAACAAGAGACAGACATATGTTAGTCTCTGCCCCGGGCAGCTTGCAGGATGCGCAGAATGTAGATGAAGAGGTTGATGAAGTCGAGATAGAGATTGACCGACGCCATCACGTACTCCTCTGGAGATAACTTGTGCATTATGAGGTGGGTATCAAATAGGATAAACCCACAGAACAGCATAGCCCCACCAATGGAGATGACAAACTCCATTGTCTCACTCCAGAAGAACACCTGCAATGACATATGTACACTGAGGACAGCCACTGTGATGGGATGTGCCAGTCCCTACCTGTAGCAGTCCAGCAAATACTAAGATCCACAGTAGAGAAAACAGACTACAGAGAAAGAGAGAGTAGGACACTGGTACATGTGTTCCTGTTCCTACCACAACTGTGTGTGGACCACACTGGCTCACCTGGCACCCCATGTACTGAAGTCATATCTGCTCTGCATTGTGTAGACAGTGAGGGCAAGGAATACAGCAGTTGTTATAACAAATGCTTTGATCACAAGGTCCAGGTCAAAGTACGTCACCACTGTCCCCACAGATAGCCCCTGCATCAAGGTCTGGGGAGAGAGGGAGGCAGACCATATAGCCAGCCATGGTGGGGAACATGACATGACTTACAAAGGCAATGAGCAGGTAGTAGTTGGTAGGAGTGTCATGTCTCTTAATGATGAGGGCAATCAGAGTCACTATTGTCCCCACCAGTAGGGCCAGACTCAACAGAGGGCTGTGAGGAACACACTTACAGTATAAACCTCACAGAACTGAGAGTGAGACTTCATGTTGCATCTGACCTGCCATGGACAAGAGCCTTGCACTGTGGCACTGCCAGACACACCACCACCACCAGCACTGTCAGGCCGAGCTGGGCCGTCAGAATACCGTACACCTTACGAAGAAAACCTGATACGGAAAGAAGGGGGCCATTTGATAATACAAGGAGCCAATTTGGGCCTCCGTGAGTCTTACTTAGCCTCAAAGCTACCTCGGCCTGCCACACAGACTTCCCTTGCCTCTCTCCCGTCACTGCAGAGTTAAACACGCTCTCAAGATCCATTGTTGTTCCCTGTACAGTAACTGACGTGCAGTTTAGGGGGATCCCCGTCTACTACACAAACGGAGGGGCGCGCGCGATGACCTTAGCATGGCTGTAGCAGAGGCTCTAAAGCATTTGAGAAAAGCCACCACAGACAATGAAAAGATCGCCACTTTACTCCTGGTCAGTTAGTGCCTGTGGTCCTGTCATTCACTTGTTGCTGGCACGGCCACTGCAGGTATCTAAAGTGGTGCGAGCAGGGGAAGTGAGTGAGGAAGAGAGAAGACAGATATTTAGTGCCATTGGATTCTCGTTTGTCAACCGCCTCCTGAGCACTAGTGAGATATGTGGCACCAAGACAGAGGCCTGGGCCTTATTGGATACTGTTTATATACACAGCAGAAGAGGCCACCTCGGATGGCTCGGTGGTAGTGAGTGCCTACCAGAGACTGGCCGTCACACTCCTGGCCTGCTTTACTACTGACCCTCAACTGGTCTGAGGTAACACGACCTCGTACATGTAGGTGATGAGGCATTCTCTATGTGCAGGCCACTCATGTGGAAGTCACCTCAAAGATTCCTCTCTTTCTGGAGTTCATTTCTATCAAGTAAATTAATGTACCCCTAGTCCCATTCAGTCTCTACCTCCAGCAGCTCATCTCCCTACATATCCAGGTGTGCACAGTCTGATCTGGAGACTGTGGCTATGCAGGAGGACTGCCTGCAGATCCTTCTCTCTCTCACCTGCTCCCCAGCAGGTCTGCACTTGCTGCTGTCCAGTGGCTGTATGGTGGTTGCTTCCAGACTACTGGTGGCTGGTGGAGCCTGCAGATCATCAGTCAGAAGGCTGGTGGAGGCTATGGTGGGCCAGTCTGCAGTGGTAGCCAGACACTCTGAGACGGTTGGGGAAGTAGTCAGCATACTAGCTTCTGAGTTTAGAGCCAACCAGGTAGAGGTAATTGGGTGATGTGAGGTGTACCGTTGTAGAAGTCACTGGTATCTGTAGGGAGAGCTGAAGTTTGAGCTGTGTGATGTTCTCTATTCTGTTCTCAGTGCAGTTGAGGAGGTAAGTGTCCCTGTGGCATATCATGAGTATTTGTTCATCTGTACAGCAGGTAATGACGCAGAGGGAGGCACCATGGCTAAGTGATCTGGCAGCTGGACTCCATGACATCCTCTCCAGCAAGATAAGTCAGCCCTTCAGTGCCATTTCTCTATCTGTCTGTTCACTGCTAGTGATCTCCTGCCCTGCAGGCTCTGTGATGCGTGCATCAGCCCTGCTCCTTTCAGCTCAGCTCTGTCAGAGCTATGGAGTTGAGTGGACTCTAACCTCCGGAGATAACAAGCTGTTCAGACTATTGGCCAACCTTGCTGCTATTGTAGGTAGCTATTGAGGAATTGCATGTGTATTTGTGTGCTATATCCTGCCTAGGAGGTCCAGTTGTGTGTGGAGGGCCTGAAGCTGGAGGCTGTGGTACCTCAGTCTCACCTGCTCTGTGGCTGCTGTGCCATCTTAGAGACCAGCCTAGTCTTCACTGCCACTCAGACAGAGATAGCCAGTAACCAGAGAGGTATGTACATACTGAGTACAAAGTGGACCACTTGTGTCTCTGTGTAATACAGTGTTAACAGAGGAAGACATGCTCCAACTGCACTCTGCTTTCTCTGAGGCATTCAAGTCGATCACTGAATTCCTAAACTCTCTGTCCCCCCACCCCCCTTCTCATACCCCTCTGGTTCTGGCTACTGTACGTGTGTTGGGAGCCTGGCTTGCCGAGGAGAGCCTGACATTAACTTCTGAGCTGTACCAGCTCCTGCCCAACCTCCTGGCAATGTGCAGGGCCCACCTCCAGGAGGAGCATGCTGAGGGCACTACTGCTGAAGATAGGTGCTTGGAGAATCCTCTGAAGTTCCTGCTCCCAGGCTTGTCCCATTTGGTGGCTGAAGACACTCCTCGCTCCATTGTAAAGACACTTCTGCCTCAGCTCCTGCTGGAGTACATGACAGCCCTCTACAGCAGAGAGAGCATCCACGAAATGAGGTGGGTGGTATCAGCTCTACACATCACCACTTCCTATGCACTGTCTATAGTTCAGAGGCAGTGTCTTCATTCACTCTGAGTGTAGAAGTATTACTAACAGTTTGTGTGTGTGAGAAGGAATTAAGGAAAGGAGAGGTGTTCTCTGACGTGGCACGACTGCTCAGCCGACTGCTGGGTTCAGGTCAGTCAGTGGTTCATGCCCTCTCTTGTAGTGTCCAGACTGTCATCATGTGTGGATGTAGGATGTCCTGATGTCAGACTGGCATTACAGGCTGGACTGCTGTGGCTAATGATTGCTCATGAACAAGGTATCATTGTCAGTGTAATGAATACATGATGGTCTATGAGATGGGTCTGTTAGGACTAGTGCATGACTCCACTATGTGTATACACTGTTGCTCTATCTGAGGGTGCAGCTCCAGGTACATGTGCAGGGCATGTCTCTGAAAGGACCCTCCACCCACAAACAAAATGCACTTAGCCCTTGTCACAATCAGTTGCTGTAGGCTAGCAATGTATCCAGAGTCAGTGGTCCTGCTGACGTGCTCCAGGGTGTGTTCAATGTCAGACATAGCCATTCTCCCTCGGTGTACCTTCTTCACAAACTCCACCATCTCTGGTAGGTGATGGTAGTACTTCTTCTTGGAGAAGCTACTACTGCCATACTTGCCTATGTCTATGGACAGGAATGTATTTTCAATGCCAGTGTCAGTGCGTAGCTGGTCGAGGTGGGAGAGAGTTTTCTTGATGCAAAGAGGAATTTCTGCGTGGGTGTCGTTGCTGAGCTGGTGCTGTCTGGAGAGACCTGTCATTTCAAATCTGGTGATCACTGCAATGTAGTCATCAGGCCCCAGGAACTTCTCCTTGTAGATCTGAGCATCACGAATCAGTCGGTCACTGGGCTGGACTTGTTCTCGAAATGGGTGCTCCTCTCTGCAGATCTTGTCTGTAATTAGCACTCTTTGTGGTTCATTCAAACCTCGCCACATGTCAAGTATTACACTGACACCTGATGGGCTAAAGCTTCCAAAGAGATGCTCTTTGAATTCTGTGAATGAAAACCCATCGCCTTTTTGGAAATTAAAACAGACTTTGCGTACAATAATGAAACCTTTGTCTTTGAGCAACATCAGAGTTTTTCCAGAGATAAACTTAAATTCACAACCTTTGTTAAAGGCATCCCCCGAGTGAGGGTGAGGGAACTCAATGCCTTGCTTCCTCTTCTCCTTGACTCGGGAGAGGAGTGGGTGTTTGAACTGGACAACGATCACCTTGCGAGGTGCTTTATTGACCCAGTCTCCCCAGTCCACTAGAGGCAGATAGCCATGTGCCTGTGTGTGCTTGTGCCAGTGGGTCTTGTTGAATGTGTCCCACAGAGACAGGTACGTCCTCTGTCTGGCCTCATCTAGTGGTGTGAGGATGTTGGAGAATTTCATGAATGGTGTGACTACTGACATGTTGAGCATGCTAGCCCAGCACTGTAGCTGCAGCAAGTTCCCCGAGGCCATGGTCTGCTGCTCATATACCTTTAGCACCACAACATATCCGCCCCCTGGGGTGCGGGGAGATAGAATTTCGTTGGGGGATGAATGAAACTTCTTTGAATGGGCTATCTTTGTGTGTTTGACTGAGTGAAGTGAACTGATTGGTAAGTTTGTGTCGTGAATGGCTGGAAGTTTGCTGGACAGCATAGATCTGGTTTTTGAGTGTGGGAGGAAGGCAGTTTCATTGCTGGTTTGAAACAGGCTGTCAATATTGAAGTGAGGCAAGGGCTTGGGTATCCGGTGTACCATAGGGACAGTGGCAGTAGTGGAAGAGGCTGCAGTACTTCTTGCTAGCTCTGTATCATAGCTTCTATCTTGTTTCCACTCTCCAGTCTCCTCAATAGTCACAACTCCAGCCCCACCTTTCTCTGCCATAATCCTGCCAGTCCAGCTATTGCTATTACTAGTCAGTACTCTTTGTGGCACACTCCCTCTGTCCTCTAGCCTCCACTGCACTATACCACCGTGATCCATCATCTCATCTGCTGTAAGAGAGGTGTAGACAGTATGATACCTCAGTGTGTAGTGGAGCAGTCCCATCATTGTCAACAATAAAGTACATGCACACAACTTCATAGCCTTATAGATGACAGGCCAAGGAGCCATCTTCACACACTACCTACACTGTCACATTCTGTAGCTACATGGAGTGAGGTTTGGAATGCAAGATTGGAATGCACTTGTAATAGGTTGCATTCCTCTCAGTCAATATTAGCAGATCATCTGCTACTATTATAACATGGGCAGTAGGTATATATATGGTAGAATGAAGTGTGGAACATATCAATCTAATGCATATAAATTTTTGACAGGAGTACATTCATGGATAATCTTGATACACTGCTCTGTGGGGTGTGCCTCTAGGTAGAGAGTCTGTGCATGTTTCTGGAAGGAGCCCCCTCCAATGAAAACCACACACTTGGCCTGTACCACTAGCACTTTCTGCAGTAGAGCCACATGGCCAGAATCTGTTGTGTGTGCTACACCTTCAAATGACTCTTCCCACTGGTCCATGGAGAGACCAGGGCCATAGAGAGATCTGAAGAACTTCCCAAAATCTGTGTTCAGTTCACTTCCTCTTCCTCCGTCATGTATACTGTTACTGCCATATTTCCCCATGTCTATAGCTAGCAGAGTGGCATTAAGTCCACTCTGATGTTTAATGTCTCTCCAGGCACTCAGCAGTTTTGAAAAACATTGACCTAGACTGGGAAGGCCTTTCTTCCTCTTCTTCAAATAGGACTTAACTTTCTCCATTCTAGCCATGATGGCTATATAAGGTCCTCCCCCTAGGAACTGCTGCTGGTACTTTGCTGCAGTAAGCAGCAACCTCTGGCTAGGCCCCACCTCCTCCTGGATGTGAGTATTGCCACACTTGACATCATGAATCAGAACACGAGCTGGGGGACCAGTTCCCCTCCACTGTCTGAATACAACTGTTGAGGAGGCGGGAGAGAGATGGCCATACAAATAGGATTTGAATTGGTCATTACTCAGTCGGTCTCCATAGTCAAAGTTGAAGCAGACTTCCCTCACCACATGAAAGTGGTTCCTGTCGAAGAACTCTTTGGCTGAGTTCCAGTTGGTTGTACAACCTTGTTTGATTCTCTCTGATGGAAGTGGAGGTACTTGTTTACTATTAAGCATCTTGAGACTCTGTTTGATTTCATTAGGATATGCATGCTTGAAGCTAACTAGTATCACATCACGGGGGGCAGAGCTGAGGAAATAGTCCCAGGCCACCAGCTCAGAGTGGGAACTCCTGGAGCTGAGCCTATTCCACGTGGCTAGGTCAAATAGATCCCTAAACCAGAATCCTTTACTAACTGGGCGGTCATTCAGTGGTGTCTTCAGTACTGATCCAACCATTGCTGGTTCCACCACTGAGAGGTTGTGCTGTGCTGCCCAGCACTGCAAGTTCTGCAGATTGCGTGAGCCAGAAGTCTGCTGCTCCCAGTAGTCCACTGCCAGAACATAGCCTCTAGACTGAGATGAGTTTGTCATATGTGGTACTTGTACTCCTTTGGCAGAGATAAAGCCACTCTGCTCCACTGTCTGCTTATGTCTCTGCTCTGTGGCCACGTCAGTGGATGTCTTCTCTCTCACAGTAGTTCTGGCATATCTCTGCCACTCAACTAACTCCTTCATTTGAGAGATTGACTCCTGAAGACCATTAAATGTTGGCAAGTGCTGTGCAGATGTGTGTTGATAGTTGTTACTCTGTTGTCCCATCACCACTCCCCTAGTACTGGTGGTAGTTACACTAGACTGTTGGTGAAGGGAGCTGGGGTACTCAGAAGGAGACTCAAAACTTGTTCTTTCTCCAGTGTCTCTGCATACATTATAGAAGGTGCCTACAGCAGATAGTCCAGCCAGCAACATGACAAGTAATGAAGTTCTTAGTCTACACACTCTTCTTAACATTATCCCAATAGTGTCTCTGACTATAGTACTACACTACCTCTCATAGAGACACTCACAGATGAAAGGAATGTATATAGGGATGTACATCCAATACATACCATGTTTAGGGCAGTGTTGTTATGACACTGACTGTAGTATGGACACAATCTGGAGAGATGCTGGTTCGAGTAACTAGGCTCTATGCTGGTGTAGTAGTACTAGGCTGTCTAGTTACAGTAGTAGTGTTTACACAACTATATGCCAGGAACTTAGTGTATGTAGATGGAGGAACACACCCTCCATTGGAAGCAATGAACCTTGTACTTCGACACAGAGACTCCAGCAATGAACCAGTGCTAACTTCAGCTGAACATCAAAATATGTCCAAAATCAAGTCAGCTTCTGAGTCAATCTCAAGTGCTGGTAGACAGTCTTCTGTACAGCCTACAACCATCAATACTACTAGCTACTACTCCAATACTCATCCCACCAACCCTACTTCCTTCAACATCACCTTTTACGACACTGAGAACACCTCAACATCTATCATCAGTTCAGCTCACTCTGATGCATCTCATTCTACTTCAGCTAGTCTCTCTTCAGAGCCGGGTATATCGTCACAATATTCAGTTCATAGTAGCTCTATAGTGCACCATTCACCAGTACATGGGAATGGAGCTGTGTCTACCTCACTACCACCCATATCTCATCTGACTACCAGTACTCTTCATACCACTACAGTCCCCAACCACTCCTCATCAATACAGCAAGGCTATGTACTGGCAGTGAACTACTATGAGCAGCAGACTATGGGCCTTAGGAACATGATGCAGCTGCAGTGCTGGGCACAGAGCCTCAAGCTGCAGGTAGTCCAGCCTGTGATGCATGACTCCTTCCTTCGCACACCTCTAGACATCTCCCGACAGGCACAGTTCCTTCACTTTGAGGACTCATTTGACATAACAGAGTGGAACCAACATGCAGAGAGGCTAGGATATGCTCCACTGGTTCAATGGACTAACTTCCTCGCTCATGCCCCCAGGGATGTAGTGTTGGTCTTGTTTGAACATCCATCTGTGAGCATGCTCAAGTCCCGTCAGAAATCTGGCCAGGGACTGCTACACAGCCCTGCTTCTCTCCAATACACCACTGGCTGCTCTAGCAAATGGCCCACAACTAGTGAGTTAAACTTTCTGAAGTCGAATGATTTTCGTATCATTCACAAGGTTTGCTTCAACTTCTTCTATGGAGATCAGCTGAGCCTGGACACATTCAACCATCACATATTGGCTGGTCGTAATCCTGACTCAGTGACAGTCATCATGGAGACATGGCGTGGCATCAGCTCTGCTCAGCGAGTGTTACTGAAGGACATTTGTCAAAATACAGCACTAGTGCAGGAGCACATATCCCTGAGTCCCCGTCTCATCCAGCAGGCAGACCAGTACATTCACAAGTACCTGGGTGGCAGGCCATACCTGGCCATTATGGGGAGGCTGGAGATTACTCAGCTCACAGTTCACAAGAAGGGGCCAATAGTACCATTTTGTCTGGATGAGACACTGCTGCAGTGGATGGACTTTAAGAAGGAGACCCATCTGGACAATACGTTCCTCTCCATTGACATAGGTCGCTATGGCAGCAAGAAATACCGTTCTAAACTGGACCCTGGAATAGCAACAGCATTTCACAAATTTTTTCAGACACTGTTTGGTGCATCTGTAACAGTGAAAGAATGGGAGAAGAGGTTTGAATTAGTAGCTGGCAATAAAGATGCTGGTTATATCGGTCTATTGCAGAAGGTGCTAGTCACTAGGGCTCACTGTATCCTGTTTGTAGGAGGAGGAGCTTTCCAGCGACATGCACTGTATCTGTACAAACAGTTACACCCTGACCCCAAGAACCAGTGCTATCGTATTGTTAAGAAATGCACTCGTAGTAACAAACTTAGCTAGCCCACCATCCAATCACTTCTTATATTAATTTATGTATATCATTTCCCACAAGAGAGTGATGTACATGTTTCTCCGTGTCCTTTAGGTCAACAGTGCTGCGAGGTCACGTGGACTGACCTCTGGCACAGGATAGCTGAGGTTCTCTTGACATCATTAAAACTGATAGTCCCACCAGACCACATACAGCCAAACACTAGTAGGGCCTCTCCAGCTGGCATTAGGGAGCCACTAGCAGAGCTGTGGCAGCTGACAATGAGAGGTTAGGAATCTCAGGTGGGACTATCCTACCCCAAACATTGCCATTCAGGCGTGCATGGGTAAAACTTCAATAGTTATTGTAAGTAATGTTTGTTACTGGCACACACAGAGGTAACATCATTTGCTGTGTCTACACCTGATGTGCGGCAGCTGCTGCTGGACTCCAACAGTGTATCTGATCTCATTCACTCCACATATGGTGGTTAAAGGGTTGTACATCTATATCTGATGTGTATATTGTAGGGGGAATGTAAACTGAAGAGCTACTTTATATAGTTTCAGAGTCAAACTTTCTATTTGTGTATTTGTAGGTGAACATAAGCAGGAGGCGGCAGCAATCAGACGACTAATGGAGGTTTTACACTGAACGTTCTGTGTACATTCCTTGTTGTGAATGTATGATTGATCACTTATAGCATGTTTGGCACAGACATTACATTACATCATATACAGAAATTCTGTGTAAACAAAAATGAAAACATGACCTGCTGTTATAGTTTCGTTAGGTCAATGTCCATGTTCCTAGAGCAGGCTTTGACTATGTGGACACAAGGTCTGAGCCCTCTTTTCTTGTTGGCAGTTCTGTGCAATAGAATTGTGTGCTTCTGAAATGAACCTCCTCCAACCACCACCAGACAGTGTCCCTCAGATACCAGCACTTTCTGTAATGATGCAATGTACCCCGCCTCCCGTACTGATGTCACCGTCTCAAATGTCCCCTCCCACATCTCTGTGGATGATCCCTTACCATATATTCCACTAATAAAATCATTGTACTCTGCTTGGAAGTCAGTATTGTTTGGACCAATGCTATTGCTTCCATATTGGCCAATGTCCATGGAAAGAAAAGTTGAATGAATTTTTGTTCTATTCTGTACATATGCCAACAGCTTAAGAGTTTTTTGTAGACATTCGTGCATGCCACACTTTATGAGACGTATTTTCTCAGTGCGGACTATCACTGAAATATACCTCTTGTAACGTCCCATGGTCAAGTACAGTTCCTGGTACTTGTGGGCATCACAGTACACACGCTGACTGGGTCGCAGGTAGAGGGAGGATCGTGTAGTGCTTCGAGACCAACAGGCATCATTGATCAGAACCCTCCTTCCATTGTCTGCACTGGGGGCAAATCCTCGCCACTCATCCATTAGAATAGTAACATCACGAGGGTGATAGGAGCCAAGGATGTGACTATTGAACTGCAGTAAAGTGATTGCATCACCATGTGCAAAATTTATGCATACTTCTCTCACTACTTTAAATCCATACTGGGTCAGGTAGCTTAGCTGAGCAGCAAATCTTTTTTTCTTTGTGCAACCTTCTTTATATTCATCGCTGATTGCCAGGTGGGTAGCCATCTCACCTGACTCAATCCTTTGGTGGATGGACATGACGGAGCTATACTGCAGGTGTACTACAATCAGATCACGGGAAGCATTGGCGAGAAATTGCCTCCAAGGAGCTAGCGGAGCGAAGCCCAATTTCGTAGTGAGGAGGTCCCACTGTCGCAGATTGAAGAGATCACTGAACGTAAGCATAGCTTTCTGAGAAGCGTCGAGCGGGACTACAAATCTCGAGTCGTGCAGAAACGGCTCCACGACATTAACCAGCAATGTCTTAGCCCAACACTGCAACGAGAACATGTTCGCTGCACCCCTAGTTTGCTGTTCTCTGTACGTTAAACACAACACATACCCAGTCCTCCTACCATGCTTGGCGTCCTTGGCTAGCCCGCGAGCACGATAGTCAGTCAAACAGCTAGGTAAGCGCAGACTGGAGTTAGCAGTGAGAGCCGCAACAGGCGCCGCAGCGCTCCTGGTCTTTTGTTCTGCAACTTGGATTCCGACAATTCCAACATAGTTTGATGGGCAAACAAAGAGGAAGATGGCTGCTAGTAGGATAACGGAGACCAAGAGAGCAACACCTCGCCTGCTTAGTACTCTTGAAAACGTCATCCCAGTTTTTTCGTATTAAAATAATATTGTTATTATATTATTGCTTGCCGGAAGTTTATCTACTGTCATATGATAAGCTAGCCCTCAGATGCAATTGTGAATCTTTGATACCAATTTATGTAATCTTGGCATGAAACCAAATCTTGTTTGTGGTCGTCAATCCAAATTCCCTGTCATAATGGCTAGCCTCGTTCCCAAGATAGCATTCCACGATTAGCGCATGATATGATGGAGGTACATGCGCATATGATGACGCGACGCACGCGCGTGCTCTCTGATTAACCTGTATTATCCGGGGGGCCATCCGCGGGGGGGGAAGGGCCCTCGACAACATTAACAATGAGCGAAAGACGGAGAAGGATCACACGCTCTCGAAGTGACTCAAGAGCCAAGTTGGAGTACTATGACCGTCTCCTGTCCCTGACTATACTGAAATATCAGGTGAGAAGACGAGAGGGGGGAGGGAAGTAAACAGGACGTGTTCTCATGCTGTCATCGTCATACAGAACCCTGTGACGGGTCTGTTGCCAGCGTTTTTGTTCGAGGACGGCACAGCAGGCTGGGCTGAGAACCACGCCTGGGTCAGGGATAATGTATACTCTGTCTTAGCAGTGTGGGGCGTGGCCATTGTGTATCGTAGAGGGGCTGAGAGTGAGGAGGATAGAGAGAAGGCATACAACTTGGAACAGGTAGAGAAGTGAGAGAGGGAGGGAGGAAGAGAGGGAGGCATCTGATGTGATGTAATCTTGTTGGACCAGACTGTGGTGAAGCTGATGCGCAGCCTGTTGATGGCGATGATGCAGCAGGCAAGCAAAGTGGAGGACTTCAAGAAGACCAGGAGCAGGGCAGATGCTCTGCATGCCAAGTACAGCATTAGTGAGTGCCTCCCCTAATACCGGCTGTGTAGTTACCAACGCTGTTCTGACTTGACTCTCCCTTGCAGGTACCTGTGCCACTGTAGTTGGGGACTTTGAATGGGGGCATCTCCAGGTTGATGCCACTTCTCTCTACCTACTGACACTGGCTCAGATGATTGCTGGGGGGTTGCAGGTGGTGTCCACTCTAGATGAAGTGGCGTTTGTACAGAACTTGGTGTTCTATGTGGAGGGAGCCTATCGTATTGCGGTATGTGGGTACTGGGGAGGGATGGACACTGCATTAGATGATGTTTCTGCTGTGCAGGACTATGGGATATGGGAGCGGGGAGACAAGACTAACCACGGAGAGACAGAGCTTAATGCTACCTCCATTGGAATGGCCAAGGTCCTATCACAACTAACCCCGCCCCTCAAGTAGTTCATGTGACATTCTGTACAGGCTGCACTGGAGGCCATCAATGAGTTGGACTTGTTTGGTTCACGAGGTGGCCCGGCCTCTGTCATCCACGTCATGGGAGATGAGATAGCCCAATGTAACGTGAGTTGGCCATGGTTCAAGACTGATACCTGGGTCATTCTCTCTTCCCCGCAGACCAAGCTCAGCTCCCTCCTTCCTCGTGAGTCCAGCTCCAAAGAGGTTGACGCAGGTCTGCTGACCATCATTGGCTACCCTGCCTTTGCTGCTGAGACCAGAGAGCTCAGCGACAGGACAAGGAATGAGGTCATCACCAAACTGGAGGTCAGCCCCACCCATCAGCCCCACCCATCAGCCCCACCCCCACCCATCTCATATTGTACTGAACACCTCCATGCCCACACAGGGTCGCTATGGCTGCAAAAGGTTCCTCCGGGATGGCTATCAGACCATCAAAGAGGTACTGAGACCACTTCTGCTAGTTGACAACTGTTCATTAACCTAATTACTGAACAATGGTACTGTATTCATTGACCACAGGACCCTCATAGGCTTCACTATGAGCCTTCAGAGCTGAAGGTGTTTGAGAACATTGAGTGTGAATGGCCACTGTTTTTTGAACTGCTCCTTCTGGATGCACTAATCAGAGGAGACACTCATGTGGTTAAAAACTACCGTGAGAAACTGGAGAGTGTAGTGTTAAGAGATGAGGAAGAAGATGTTGTAACTGTTCCAGAGCTCTACTTTGTCCCTGAAGACAAGGTTTGTGATGGCTACTTCCCCCTCAGCTGCACATTCACCACATCCTCCATGCCAGGTGTCATGGGAGTACCAAGCCCCTCACAGCCAGGACAGGGTCCCGGGTCACAAGAAGCAGCACATGTGGTCCCAGTCACTGTACATCCTGTGTGGACTGCTGGAGGATGAGCTGCTCAATATTGGAGAGATTGACCCTCTCAATAGGAGGTTGTCTATGGTGAGCCATCCTGACCCTCTGGTACAAGGTGAGGAGATGTGGAGTCAGGTGAGGGCTGATGGCACCCTCCCTTCTCTCTCTCTCTCTCTTTCTCAGTTGTACTGCTGTCAGAGGATCAGAATATGTGCTCGCAGCTCAAGAAAAGAGGTGTGGCCACTGAAACTGTACGTCGGGCTGAGCATGACCCGTCTTTCCCCATCAAGATCCTCCCAGCACGATACCTCACCAAGCTCTACCAGGAGTTAGGTATGATACATACATATATATTGTAGTCCCTCATACATCTATCCCTCCCTTGTCGCTGTGTGTTAGGAGTGAGTAAAAAGATGGGCTTGAGTGGTCGTCCGATCCAGTCAGTGGGTGTGGTCGGGACCAGTCAGCTGTATCGTATCCATGATGCCATCATGGCCTTCACTCCCCAGTTTCTTGACCATGAGTCGTTCTACCTCTGCCTGGACAACAGACTACTGGTGGACCTCATTCGAACTGACCTAGCCTACCTGAAGGCTAATTGGAAGCTGATGGGTAGACCCACCATTGTCTTACCACTAATGAGGTGTGTGCTGCTTGTATGGTCACATGATAATCATCATGGTGTCATGTGACTCCTGTTGTCAGGGTGATGTTAGGGGAGGAGGGAGTGTGGGACAAGTCTCCAGTGTTTCGCCTGGCTCAGGCTATGTGCTCTGGCTACATAGCAGGAGTGAGGTGAGGGCTACTGTGTGGTGTGTGGGATGGTTGGTATTATAACATAACTGTCTACAGAGTGCAAGTGGGGTTAATGGCAGACTATTTGGACACTGCTTCAGTCAAACAACTCCACTTTATTAACCCTTCCAAAGCTGGTATGGCCCCTATCACCCATTATCTATCCCCACTGTCACCATCACCCATCCCCACTGTCACCATCACCCATCCCCACTATCACCCATCCCCACTATCACCCATTCCCACTGTCACCCTCCACAGCCAGTATCCTGGACATCCCACAGATTGATATGAAGATTACTCGGTCCAGCATGTTGGGCAGAGTTGGACGAAAAAGTTTTGTGAAGGTAAGTCTTCCCCTGCTAGACTGTGACCTGGTGTCCCAATTCCATTCTACAGATAATTGATTCCAGTTCCAGTTTGGATTCCATCAGAAAGTCACGTAGGATGACCCCGCCCAGCAAGCACCGCCCATTTCCTGGTCTCCTTCATCCCTCATGTATGTCACTGACACCTCATTCCACTCCTCACTAACCCCACCCCCTCTCTCCATCAGCTTCCCTTACTCCACTGACTCCACTCTCTCCCCAGCCTCTGGAGGGAATCAAAGAGCTACTTGCCTCAGCCTATAACACCAAACGACGATCCTTTCAGAGTGACCGCCTCCCAATAGGACAAGTGAGTACTCCGCTCGGTCTTCTGTCACCGAGGGTTATCTGGGACTGCCGTCAAAATCCCGGGATGTCCCAGGATATCATATACATCTATATATATGTATGTATCATCTTCCGCGTAGTCTTCGTCGCGAGCCCAGCCTCCTCCCCATCAAAAGGGGGTGGAGCCTCACCATGCATTCGGCTCCACCCCCTTTACTGATGGGGAGGGGCTGTGGCTGCTCCTCAGACGGGGTTAACTAGTTGTCAGATAGGCGACATGGGACATCCCAGGACAGTCCATGGCAATCCCAGATATATACCCTGTCACCTCCATCCCTCCCTGTCCACCCACATGGTACTAGGTCCCCTCGCTGGTGCCAGGTACCCCTCGTCATGCCAGTTTTGACTCAGGCAATATAGAGGAGTTAGTTCAGAGGCTGCAGAGGGAGGAGAATGTCTATGTCCAGGCAGACATCCTCAATCACCTCTACAATACCTGGTGGGTAGGAGTTACTGTATCAGTGTCTTATCTCCCTCTCCCTCTCCCTCTCCCTCTCCTCCTCTCCCTCTCCCTCTCCCTCTCCCTCTCCCTCTCCCTCTCCCTCCCTCTCCCTCTCCCTCTCCCTCTCCCTCCCTCCCTCTCCCTCTCCCTCTCCCTCTCCCTCTCCCTCTCCCTCTCCCTCTCCCTCTCCCTCTCCCTCTCCTCTCCCTCTCCCTCTCCCTCTCCCTCTCCCTCTCCCTCTCCCTCTCCCTCTCCCTCTCCCTCTCCCTCTCCCTCTCCCTCTCCCTCTCCCTCTCCCTCTCCCTCTCCCTCTCCCTCTCCCTCTCCCTCTCCCTCTCCCTCTCCCTCTCCCTCTCCTCTCCCTCTCCCTCTCCCTCTCCCTCTCCCTCTCCCTCTCCCTCTCCCTCTCCCTCTCCCTCTCCCTCTCCCTCTCCCTCTCCCTCTCCCTCTCCCTCTCCCTCTCCCTCTCCCTCTCCCTCTCCCTCTCCCTCTCCCTCTCCCTCTCCCTCTCCCTCTCCCTCTCCCTCTCCCTCTCCTCTCCCTCTCCCTCTCCCTCTCCCTCTCCCTCTCCCTCTCCCTCTCCCTCTCCTCTCCCTCTCCCTCTCCCTCTCCCTCTCCCTCTCCCTCTCCCTCTCCCTCTCCCTCTCCCTCTCAGTGGTCGTAACTTTCAGCTAAAGATAGGAGAGCAACAATGCTCATTGGTAAGCCTTCTTGAGGAGGTCTACCAGAAGTCAGGCACTCTCCAAGTGTGGTACCTGGTCAGACACATGGCTGGACTACTGGAGAAGACACTGGAAGACCTGGGAACGGTAGGTGGGTGGGAGTGGTGAGTATCCATCTCCCTCTCCTTCTCTCTCTCCCTCTCCTCTAGGCTGCCACAGATCTTCTAGTCCGTCAGAAAAACTTCTCCGTAGGCCAACCAAATAATGAGATTTACATCACACAGTGAGTACCCTCTCTCCCTTCACTCCCTACAACATCCTCTGTGTGGTCTCCTTAGGCCCCTCCCATCCTCAGAACTGAGGAGGAAGATCCGAGAGGTGAGTGGTACAGACTACAGCTCCGTGGCCCTCACCCAAGAGATACTCATCTACCTTGCTATGTTCATCCGCTCAGAACCAGAGCTGTTCCAGGTACCATCAGTTGACATGTATGTTACATTGTGTACCACCAACCATCGTTTGTGTGTGTGTGTGGCTATGAATAGGAAATGCTACGACTGAGGGTTGGGTTGATACAGAATGTAATGGTACTGGAACTGAGTCGTGCCATGAACTGCACACGTGAGCTCTGCACCACAATCACATTGCAATAACTGTCACATGATTGTCACATGATCCATCCCCCAGCGGAGCAGGGTCAGGAGCAGCTACTGGATCTGAACCCCTACGATGTAAAGAGATTACTTCATCTGATTTTCTCCCGCAAGGAATTCACCGTCTCTGAGAGTGAGCAACACA
>OZ019958.1:88013-290513 GCA_963970385.1 Theonella swinhoei
GAGAGAGAGAGAGAGAGAGAGAGAGAGAGAGAGAGAGAGAGAGAGAGAGAGAGAGGTGGATAATCAAGTGGATGTGACTAACTATCAGTATAGCTGAGAGGTAGTAGAGTTCACAGGGGTCAAGATTTAAAACAATCATGTGCAATACTTCCTGCTGCTGCCAGCCTGCATGAAGAAATGATGTCATCATGTCAAGCAGTGTTGAGACCATATACCACCTGTGAGATCAGAGAACCAGACGAGGAACTGAGAGGCATCACATGGGAGTGAATAGAGGTCAGGGGACACTTTCCTGCTCCCAGATATCTGATTGTGAAAATTGTGTGTAGTCGGTGTGGTCATGTGTCGACGAGGAGTGGTGAGTGTACGGGAGTCGGGGGAGCTCAGTGCTGTAGATGTGGCATACATTCTCTCTTGTAACTATGAAGTAGCTGGAGACTCTTACGTCTGGGGGGTGCTGTACTGCAACGACCACTGGGGGAGGTGACATGTGGAGATGGGGAGAGGTGAGTGGAGATGTGTGGGGAGGAGGAGGAGATGAGTGCCAATGGAGAGAGGAATGGAGTGTGAGTATGAGTGTGTGGAGGAGAGAGATGATGGTGGCTGGTCAGAGAAGGTGTCCTGTAGCAGAAGAAGAAACTGACTACACAGTCTGGCCTCAATAGATATAGCCTACTAACAGTGTGGGATGTCTGGTGTGGAGTTGTGTGATGTGTGAGGATGGGGAGGGGGTGGGGGTGGTCTGATAGGAGCCTGCAGGAAGTGAGACAAGTACCACAATATGAGTATAAGGCTATAGCTAGTACCGGCCTTACATCCTCGTGGATGACCACACTTTGTGATCTGTAGAGACGCCTGTTCTGTAGAGGGAATGGACTGCTCAGTTCCCAATAGGAACTAATGGTGATGGCTACTCATGCTCCCTTCAAGCTCCACATGCTACCAAGTGAGTCCCAGTACCTGTGGTCTTCGTGACTTCCTGAGCCGCACACGAACCTGCCGAGACAGTGGAGTAGAAATTGGATATAGTTTCAGCCCCGAAGACACGCCCACCGTACTCAGCTGTAGATCACGGTGAGGAACACACTCCAGTGACTACATGAGGGAGATGGAGGGGAAGATGAACATCCATTAGCATTTAGTGAGCTAGCTTACTGTGCAGAGGGTGTCCAGCTGAGGTCGTCTGCACCTACATATCAGGTGGTAGAGCACGGCACACATCTGAGGACACGAGACTATCATCAAAGGTACACTATCTGACATGCACCATTATATCTACCTCTTCACGACTCCATTGGCTAATCCAGAAGGCCGCGCGGTCTTTGCCGGTCTCATACCCTACTTCAGTCTCTCTCCGTCTCTCTCTCGAGATGCTGCCACATTGCAGCAGAGGTCCAGGCTCAGATACAGAGCGTGTTCGCTCGAGACCTTTCTGCATAGCTATCACAACATGCGTTGCCTAGCAATGGTGGGAGGGGCATAGGTAGGTGTGGCTCATCATAGTTAGACTACGGTAATTTTAAATTGACCAATCAGGTTGCGAGAAACGCGGGATCTATTTTTCATGCGTTGCCTAGCAATGGTGGGAGGGGCATAGGTAGGTGTGGCTAATCATAGATAATATATACGTCGTTGCCATCGAACTTTGACCTCTGTCACTTACGGAGGGCTGGACGGCAGATTTGCGTGGAAGTACCATCATAGATCATATAGCACTATATTATCTATGGTACCATCACTGCTTTTACGTTTCAGGGATGGTGTTTGTAACACTGGGCCATTTATAATCACTGGACTGGACTGGCGGACTCGTTGAAATCGCATGTTCCCCAGGCATGAACTATGATAGGTTAGATCTAAGAAGACAGTGACCCATGAGATAACTGTACTTGTCGTTGTAATACTCGGCAATGTTTATATGTACATGTGTACTAAGGCCTGTGTCTACACACACTGTACCAGCACGAATCAACAGGCTACATGTAGCTCAGATACACCGACCCCTGCAAGATCATCACACAGACCTATGTAACGTCAGCACAAGCTTATAGCTTAATTAAAATTTGGAGTCACTAGTCTTGCTTAGGTCTAATCCTGTGAGTATTCTAATTCATGCCTGGTAGCAACAATTTCAGCAAATCCATCTATATACCTTCTGGAATACACAGCAATAGACTTTGCAAGCAGTGTTCAGTGGCGGATGTAGGATTTTAGAAAGGGGGGTGCCAGTACTCTCGTGTCGCCGTGAACCACACCTACTTTTCGTTAGTCACGCCCATGCACGCGCGTAGATCTAATTGGCTTATGACGCGGTCTTGTGTAAACTATGCGCGCGTAATTGGCGCTGTGAACGCTAGCGCTGATAGACTTAGGGTCGACCGGTCACGTACACAATTGCAAGAGCGCCAATTACGCGCAAGACTACGACGAAACCTTCGTAATTACGTAATACCCTGCCAAAAGGGGGGTTCCATTGCACCCCTGGATCCCCCCCTAGATCCGCCACTGGTGTTACTGCATTCTGTTCAATCAGAAGTTGTTTAGAGAGCTGCCGCATGATGTGAAACAGTCACACATGCTTATGTATGGAGAATGCAAGCAAGCCCGAATTACAGTAGTAAATACATCCAAGAGTCAGGCAAGTGCATCATATTGGCTTTTGTGAAGAGGTCAAAGTTCGATGGCAACGCTAGCCTACAATGGCCTTTGCAAGTCGGCTGCGCAGACTGATTACTCTCCCCTGCCCCGGTCATCTGAGGTAATCATAAGTTAACATCGCTAGTAAGATGGTATACTTCAAATCTTATAGGACTACCCAGTGCCTTATACAGCGGTCCAATCACAGTCTTCCTTGGAGCGAGATCCTGCCCTTCCGGTCTGTTAAGATTGACTTGGTATCGGCATGGAGAGGCGGGTGGAGGCCACAGGAGAGGGAGGACTTCACTGGTCTACTGCACAGTCAGTTGCCCCATGGTCTTTACTTACAAGACTACCTCGTACTTGTACAGACCATTTTCAGCAGTGGTGTAGAGAGGGTCGCAGTGGGGTGTGGCTCCACTTGCCCCTCCCCCTGGCCCACCTTGCTAATGAGGCTGTGGCAGCTGGCTTTAGGTTGCATCACATATCAAATGAGGAGATGAGCATAGTTCTGTCTGCATGGCTGGAGGACTCAGCTAGCAGGCTCCCTCGCTATGCTACACACTATGTGGGAGTGTCAGGTGAACCTCACTCTCCTATTTCACAAACACAGAGACACGCACCTATTCTCTGCAGGTATTGTCTACAGAGAAGATACTCAACAGATTCTAGTTGTACAGGATAAATATAGGGTAAGTAAGGTTATAGTATTTAATGGCATTAATGACAGGGTTTTCCCCATGTAGTTTGTCCATTGGAAGTTTCCAGGAGGTCTGGCGGAACATGCAGAGGACATTGGTGAGTGGCCCACACTGTACTCCAGGAGTCAGTGAATACCCTCCCCTGACAGGTGATGCAGCTGTGAGAGAAGTGAGGGAGGAGACGGGCATCCATACAGGTCAGTAATGGCTGCAGTTGAAGTAGGCCCAGATCCCCCTGCTGGTGTCTGTCCACTAGTCAAAGATGTCTCCATACCCTCTCAAACATGCAATGTCCTCTGTACAGAGTTTCGTTCCGTGCTAGCATTCAGACAGCACCATCACATGCCACACTACTTTGACTGCTCAGACCTGTACTTCATCTGTAGGCTCCACCCCCTCACCTTTGACCTCTACCCCTGTGAGAAGGAAGTGGTGAGGTGTGAATGGATGAACATACATGAGCTGGCCACGTCCCAAGAGGTACTGTCCAGTGTACATACCTACTGTATGTACCTACAGTGGATGTCCTCTGCAGGCCACTCTCCTGACCCAGCAGATGGCAGGCCTCATTATCAACAATCACAATGACTTTTCAGAGGTGGATATCACCATGGAAACACTGCCCTCAGTATACAAGGGACAAACTTATAGCCTGTTTCTACGGCGACCATTAAACCCATTGTGATATAAATATTTCTGTTACAATAGCTCAAATTTTCAGAACAGACAAAATAAGAGAGAAAGGTCAGTAGAGATATGGCTAGCCCCACGGATAGGGAGGAATGTTCACGATGAGGCGTTCAGTGGTGTAGTGACTGAGGTAGGCATGGAGATTTGGACCTGTGCTGTAGTCTTATCTCCATAGAGACGCGAGATGGCATCCAGGGTGCCAATGATAGAGCTAGAGGGGAGGAAGGGAGTGTCATTGGGTCTCAGTAGTAATACGTAGCATGGCTTACCCTATGACTCCCAGAGAGATGAGAAATGCATGGAAGACCTTCCCACATAGACCCAGGTCACTGCACAGGAAGACATGACACAGACTGACAGGAACTGTCATAGCTCACACATGGAACACAAGGGCAGGTAACTGCTGTCCCCACACACTCACTCTCTGTAGATGATCCAGTGGAAGACAGCAGGGAGGATGAACCCCAGCATGGTGCAGCAGCCAGACCCCACCAGAGCCATCAGAGTGGAAAAGTTTGGGATGCAAATGACAACCAGTCCAGACACCAGTACCAGCAGTCCTCTCATAAGACACTGTGTAATACATGGCACCCATCGTACCTGGGGTCACTGGACCACTGACATCACTCAGTGCCTTACCCCAAGGAGATAGGAGGTTTGTGTGTCAGGAGAAGTGAAGAACATGCGCTCTATGATGGCTGACACAGGGAACATCATGACTGGGAGGGAGGGAAGAGGGGATTGAGTACATCTGTGAGAGAAGGGGATGGGACTTACTGGGATAGGTGAAAAAGAGAGAGAAACAAAGAAAGCCTTTGACCACAAATGGAAATAAACCTGCAAAAAATAGTGAGGAACAACACAGTCGTGTGTATGTGTGTGTGTGTGTGTGTGTGTGTGTGTGTGTGTGTGTGTGTGTGTGTGTGTGTGTGTGTGTGTGTGTGTGTGTGTGTGTGTGTATCCACCTCCAGGTAGATTTAATGTGATGATGCTTTCTGTGTCTGGTCCAAATGAGAGGTAGCCACACACTCCAAACCCAATATAGAGTGATGTCACCAGTACCATGGCAACCAAGAAGATAGTTTTGAAGCTGCCCCGCAGCTCCTTAGTAACAGAGCCCTCCAGAGAGAGAATAAGCCCCGCCCCCTCATAGCAGTATATAGCCACACCCAGGTAGAAGGGCAGCCCCTCTAGAGAGTAGTTACGTACATGGTAGCTGGAGTGGATGGAGTGTGCAGACATTAGTGGAGGGAGGGGGTGAGGGGGAGGGAGGAGGTGAGGGAGGGGGCAAGGGACGAGGGAGGGGGGTGGGGGAGGAGATGAGTGAGGGGGTGAGGGAAGGGGTGAAGGAGGGAGTGAGGGAGGGGGTGAGGGAGGCAGTGGTAACTTACTCCAGGAGGTGGAAGTGCTCCATGTCAAAGTAGAAGACTATTCCATAGGCAAAGATGGTGGCAAAATCTGCAAAGAGACTGTAAAGAGAGGATTGAAGTTGGTGAGAGTGGTGAGGTGTGGAGGGTGTGTACCTGAATGGTGCCAAGTGCTTCAAGTGACGCAGGTTACAGAGGAAGACAAGAGGAAGCAAGAGAGAAAACAAATAAGCTAATCTGTAACGGGGAAATAGAGAGAGGGACTGTGGTATGTGGAATGGCTGGAAGCAGCTGCCTTACTGAGGGATACGAGGGTATATGCTGTGTAGGTTCTCTGAAATGAAGATGAGGTAAGCACAGCAAAACCCTGTGAAGATATAGGGGAGCAGTCACTAGTGACAGTGGAGCATGTGAAGGGGAGTCACTGACCAACTTGAGAAATGAGAATGTTGATGTCTACCAGCCAACGTCCAAATGGACCAAGAGCAGCAAGACCTGTACATTGAGGAGAAGAGGAGGAAGTGTGAAGGTGCTGGTGAGGGGGAGGGTGTGATGGAGAGACATACCTACATCTCCATAGTCAATGGACTTGGGGTGCAGGGGGGAGGCCGACTGAGAATACAAACCAGTTAGAAATTGGCTCCAAAGAAATGAAGGACACTTACTCCATTGGGCAGCTTTGTAGCCAAAGTTAGTGTGGCCTTGGTGGCCATTCTGTTCTTACAGTCTATCAGCAAGAACATTGCCTTGATACTGGCACACACCACCACATGTTAATCCACATACTACCGAAATACACACCTCACTTATCTCACCTGACTCCTCCAACGAGCGACATTATCATCGTTCCCTCTACGATGCCACTCTGTACAAGGCGAGAAGTGATGAGTCATGAGTTACGGAAGTACACATACGACCCACCTCCTTGAAGGCGTACGGCAACCCAAGGATACCCGCTCCTATGAAGGAGATGAAGATGTTGGCGAAAATCTTAATCCGACTGTCTGTACCGTCATCGTGCATGGCCCCGACTCCACCACCTCTGTAACGGCTATCAGAATATCAACGACATGGCAAAGGGAATATTAATTGTATTCTAATAAACGCACTTTAAGAGTGCTTTATTTAGAAGATTTCAACATTTGCAGCCGTCCTCTGTCATGTAGTGTATAGTGCAGCCAGGAACTAGGCTTAGAGCTCGTCTTCAGCGCCATCTGGCTAGAATGCAGGATAATGGTGCCGAGGAGCCGCAGCTGGCTGGAGGTGAGTGGTCATGTATAACTGAAGTGTGCATGCTGACTGGTATGGTACCCCCAGTGCCGTCTGGAGAAGATGTTTCCGAGTTTGACTTAATGTCTTCTCTGTTCGGAGCCTCCCCTACATGCAGTCCAGACCTCTCCCAGAGCCACCCCACCACCAGTGGCCTCCAGGACACCTCCACACCACTGAGGAATGAAGACTTGACCTGTGAGCTCTCTCTGTTACCACGCTATCACTGATCCATGCTCCTCTGACCTGGCAGGCATTGCTCTCTCAAGTACTCCGGTCAGAAAGGTAGCCTTTGTTCCCTGTGAGAAGGGACAGTTGAGATATACACTTTTGGCAGGTCTCGACTCCAGGAGACATCCAACTGGATATGGACAGTGGGGATGATTGGTCGGCATCGATGGCCACACCCACCTTCGTCCAGCTTCCTGTCAGATCGACCCCTGTGATTACCACTGCTGATGAGGAAGCATCAGGTAACTGCCAACACCCATATCTCTACTCTAAATGTATATACACTCTGCTATGGCAGACCCTGACAGGAGTCTGCATGCTGCAGAAGGAGCTCCAGTTACCAGCAAACGCACAAATGAGGTGAACCATTTTGTCAGACCATAGTACCTGATGCTATGGTTTCATTTGGTGCAGCCAGTGCCCAGGACACTCTTCAGAGATGGAGGCCAGCCTCCTGCAGCTGAAGACCCTCATTCCACTGGACGAAGAAATGGAATGAAGAAGATGCCCAACGGAAGGTTCGACCTCTTCTCTCCCATATCTGCCAGCCCTCTGTTGTCCAGCCACCACCAGCAGCAGAGCCCCCCCAGCAGTGGGGGCCGTCATCTGCTGTCCAGCCCCCACAAGCAGCAGGGCCCCCCCAGCAGTGGGGGCCATCAGGAGACGAGTATCTCCCTCATCAGCACACACACCATAGTAGACACTCCAACAAGACTGGACAAGGGCAAGAAGAGAGAGGGCATGAGACTGAATAAAGCATTCTGTGATGAGAGTGGCCAGCAGGTGGCCTGCAGTCAAGAACTGTTTGGTAGTCCTGAGCTGCCCACACAGAGAGGAGACGACAGCACTCTAGTCAACAGTGTGCCTGATAGCCCCATTCTACAGACCCCACCACCTGACGGGAATGAGCAGACTTCACCAGTCTTGAAGTCCCCCCAGTCTCCAGAGAGTCCCACCGAGGAGACAATGGTAGCCACTGAGGATATCCCTGCAATCATTGGGACTGGTTGTGAACAGCCTAAGGTCACCTCCAGCACTAACCAACCTACCACAGTGTCCCCTCCTGCAACAGTGAAGGACAGTTCAACTGCATGTGAATCTTTTCTGCCAACCTACAAAGAATCTCTATCTAAGAGAAGATGTTCAACTAACACATTTCTGTATCCTTCAAGCAGACGGCCCTCCATTAGGCCATGTCAGGCAGTGCAGGAATCCTGTAGAGATGTGAAAGGAGTGGAGTGTTCGGTACAGGGTCTACCTCGTCCTCCGTGGCTCAGAAGTAGACGGAAGAGAAATGCTAGCTCCTCAGTAGCACCTCCAGAGAAGAAGATCCTGCAGAGCAGTAGTGGGCAAGATGGAACTGGGGGTCCTGGGGGTCAGGAGCAAGAGAGTACCACAAGAGACTGTAGCAGCCAAGAGACAAGTACACATTCATCTGACACAGTGCAAAATGGTGACTTGACTTCAGAAGAAAATGTCGCCGTCACTGTAGAGTGTACAGTTGTACAACCTGTGGCTGATGTAAGAGAGAGCCATGCTCCTGAACTACATGGGATGTCTGGCTCACCTCTCAACCAGCCCCACCAACAGCCTGTTGCTGCAGGTCCAGAACATGTCCCAATGGAGTGTGACTATCCCTCTCCTCCACCTCCCAGGCCACCGCAACTTGTGGGATTCACCACAGCCTCTGGCCACTCCCTTCAGATCTCCACCCAAGGAATGAGGAGAGCCAGAGAGCTCATGGCAGACTCAGAAGATGAAGTACCCACTCCAGTCAGCAACAGAGAGGACCTGGCTAGCCCTGCAGTTGTGCCCCCACCAGACATGTCAGTAGCCCAACCATTTACTGGGTTCCAGACAGCCTCGGGTCGTTCCTTATCTATATCGGAGAAGGCATTGCAGAAGGCTCACCAGTTTCTTTCAGAGGATGGTGAGGACCAGCACAGCAATATCGCAACTCCTCTTACCTCAAAGACAAAGACACATCAGTCAGTACACACACCACATCTTCCCCCCACTCCTCAAAGTGTGCCCACTGATAAGAAGACTGCTCTCATAACTCCATCCTGTACTCTCCCTCCACGTGGTACCCTCTCAACAGGCAAGCTTAGAACAAGAGGGACTGCTCGTCAGACAAAGCCATTTAAAGCCCCTAGACCAGCTAACAGTGTTTCTAAAGAGGAAGAGTCAGCCAAGATTGCCAGACTGTTGCACGGCATGAGGAGAGCTGGAGCTGGCTCAGACTTAGTAGCCACACCCCCAGCCCTGGGAGGTAGGGAGACACCCTCACTGGCTACTACTTCAGGTGTGGAGTTCTCAACTGGTAGTGGGAGGAAACTCAGCATATCGGCAGCTTCATATCAGCGTGCTCAGCAGTTGGTTAGTGAGGATAAGGAGAATGGAATAGCCACACCAGATCTTGGTAGACCCCCTCCTCCTCTGAACTGGGGGTTCCAGAGTGCCTCAGGCAAGAGGCTGAAGGTATCTACCCAGGCCTTGGAGAAAGCCCACAGTCTCTTTGCTGGGATGGATGATGAGAGCAACTCTCTTTTTGTCCCAAATGAAGCAGCACCAGAGGGACACCTCCCTGGCCCATCTGCTGTACACAGTGACCACCAATCATACACTGGAGGGGAGCTGGGTCAAGATGACATCGATGAATTTGCAGCTTTTACACAGGTTCATTTCCAAGGCCCTGGTGGACAGGCACTGACTGTGGATGAAGGGACTGATGTTGGCCCATTGACCCCCACTACTGCAGTTGGTGGTGGTGGAGGTAAGGGAGAGCACACAGAGAGAGAGGAGGAGATGGACCAAGAAGGTGATGACTACTTCTCCACTCAAGTTGTGAAACAATTCCTGAACTTCTCAGCAGACGAGGAAGACAATACACAGCCAGTTGGCAGTCCTTCTCAAATAGAGCCCACCCCTCCATCATCATCACAGGGCCACCCATCCATCCAGCATTGCTCTCCTGAGAGAGAAGACGGCGAGGTATTGTACCATACTGATCCTCTTGGTGGAGGGCCTCCCATCTCGTCCATAGCCTCTGGTGGCACTAGCGGTGATGACAGTTCAAAGCATGACAAACTAGCTAAAGAGACACACACATCTTTCTGTCAACAGACCACAAGTGCTTCTCTGATTGATGAGCTATTTGGAATAGTGGACAGTGAGGCTTGTCCTACAGACCCAGCTGAGGTAGAGTCTGCCTTCCATGATGGTCCCTCTAGAGTTACTGAAGTCGAGTTTCTGGAAAGAGGGGGAGTGAGTGAAGGAGGCTGCAGTGGAGGTGTCCGTTTGGACCCAAAGGATGGGATAAGTGCTGGCATTGTGGAGAGTGTGGCTACCATGGAGGAGGTGTGTGGAGAGCAGCCAGGGGCTGATAGCTCAGTGACCACTGCAGAGGTAGAGACATCTTCTGTGGAGGGAGCAATAGCAGATCAACACAGGGAAGAGATCTCCGTAGAGAGAGAGAATCACGGCCAAGATGATACTGTTGGTACCTCTGTTGTTGACACTTCAGAGAGGCCATGTTCTGGGCTAATGACTGCTAGTGGTAGGAAGATAACTGTGTCTGAGAGTGCTCTTTCTGCAGCCAGAGCTGCCCTCTACAGCAGCTCACCTCCTCCCACCACCACCCATGGCACTACTGCCGAGCCCAGGGACCACCTCTTACTTCCAATTAGAGCACAGCTGCAGACAGCTGGTGGAAGACCAGTCAGCATATCAGAAGAGTCTCTGAAGACAGTAAAGTTTGTCCTGAACACCAGCCACTCTCCTTCCTCCTCCTCTGGCTCACAACAGACCACTAGCCCCAAGGCCACAGATGAAGTCACCACCTGCCGAGATGACCAGAAACACAAACTTCCCTCTTCTTTTCCAGGCCTTCAGACAGCCAGTGGGAGACCAGTTCCAGTGTCAGAGGCAGCTCTGAAGGCGGTCAGACAAGCAGACAGTACTGCCCCAGACAGAGAGGGTAGCCCTGATCTGCAGCAGCAGGTGGCCACATGTACCTCTACTGATGACCCTGGTACATCTACTGATGGAGAGGTCAATAGTCAGCCCAGCTCTGTCAGTGGGGTAGCCCCTAGATTGACACCTCATTTCAGACCACTTACCACACACAAGACACTCGCCTCTTCTAAGCTGACTGTGAGGTACAAACCTGTCTTCAAAAGTGGTCAGCAGACCCACCCAGCCCCTCCCCCTCCCTCTCCCATCCTCCCCACCCCCTCCCTGACAGTCAGCCAGCCAGTAACAAGAGCCCTTCACTCCACTCCAGAAGGTTAGGCAGTTACCTCATCTTTTGATCAAGTATAACAATGACATCATTATGACATCATTACCATTGCAGGTGTTCTCTATGATAGGGCTCCACTTGCAAGTAGGCGGCCTTTGACCCCAATGCAAACCTACCTCGCTCCAGATGGGAGCTATGTGTCAACTCCAGTTCATAGGTAGGAGGACATCAGTGTGGAGTGTGTGATATAGGGTCCTTCTGGATGTAAACTGTCCTTACATTACATCATTATATTACATCATCTGTAAACTGTCCTTACATTACATCATCAGGTATCAACTGAGGAATGTGAGGTCTGCTGGAGTGGCAGGGCTGACAGGGAGTAGAGGAGGCTTCAGAGTGAAGTGTGGGGAGAAGAAAGAAGTGGACAGTCAGAGGAAGGAGGGAGAGAGTGGGGAGGGGGGAGGGATGTGTGAGGGAGGAGGTGGTGGGGAGGGGGGAGGGATGTGTGAGGGAGGAGGTGGTGGGGAGGTGGGAGGGATGTGTGAGGGAGGAGGTGGTGGGGAGGGGGAAGGGACGTGTGAGGGAGGAGGTGGTGGGGACCAGAGCGAGCGGGGATGTGATGAGGATAGAGTCAATGGTGGGGACCAAATGGAGGTGGAAAGTGTTGGTGACCACATGGAGAGGGGAGAAGAGGGTGACCTGGTGGAGGAAGTGAGGCAGGCAGGCAGTAGCTCTGGGACTCCTGACCCAGTAACACCACTGCCAGTCCAGTCTGAGGTAGAGAGAGAGACTAAAGAAGACATAGAGATGGAGGAAAGACAGCCTGTCACGAAAGAGGAGGAACACAATGTGTTGGACCAGCTGAATGACAGTCTGGAGGAGTGTGGTGAGACTCTGCTACCAGTACCACCAGAGGAGGTGGAGCCACACACTCGAAGTGAGCCCTCAAGATTCACTGAGGTTTCCAAGCGCTCCAGAGGGCAGTGCGTGACCTCTGCTAGGAGGAGACAGAGAATTGCTCCCCACTCCTCTGCTGGTAGCATACTGAGTGCCCGTCTCCAGCGGCAAGAGGAGAGGGTACCCCTCAGTGCAGTCACCACCTCCAGAGTTCCAGGACGGTACACAGAGAGGGAACTCTACCAGTTTGGAGTCCCTCCTTCCACAGTGGCAGTGACTGCACAGAATGCTGCTGAGTTTCAATTCAGTGGAGACCTCTTCTTCAGCTCTGCTGTGCTGGCAGGTACCCCTGTCTGTGTAGGAGATGGGGCAAGACTGACGGTCACAGAGGGACGTGTGGGCAGTAAGGAGCTCTGGGAGGCATTTGCAGCCTCTCCAGGTGTTGAGAGAGAGCTGGTTTCATTTCAGTGGTTCTTGAACCATTACCGGTGGGTTGTGTGGAAACTGGCAGCTATGGAGGTAGCCTTCCCTGTGGAGTGTGGGAGACACTACCTTACACCAGACTGGCTGATGAAACAGCTGAAGTACCGCTATGACCGTGAGATAGACGCTGCAGAGAGACCAGCACTGCGTAAGATCTGTGAGAGAGACGACTTGAGCACTAGGAGGCTGGCTGTGTGTGTGTCCGCTGTCTACCCCAGCCTGCTCACCTCACCCACTGCTGATGATGATAAGGAAGAGCATTCCAACAGGCCCAGTGTGGAGATAACCGATGGCTGGTACTGCCTACCTGCCATCCTGGACCCTCCATTGAGGTACATGTTACAGTCTGGACGTATTGGGGTTGGTACTAAGATCATCACCTGTGGGGCGGAGCTAGTGGGGTCACCTGAGCCCTGCCACCCACTTGAAGCACCACCAAACCTCTGTCTACGTCTCTCGGCTAATTCCACACGGCGAGCAAGATGGTACACCAGACTAGGCTACCAGCCATGCCCACATCCATTCCCTGTGCCTCTGTCTTCTCTGTTTCCTGATGGTGGTGTGGTGGGGTATGCAGAGGCTGTAATTGCCAGGGTCTACCCATTAATTTACATGGAGAAGTTAGCAGACGGGAAATATATCTTCAGAAATGCTCGTTCAGAGGAGAGAGCCTCACGTCACCACCAGGAACTGAGGGAGAGAAAGATTGAGGCCCTCTCTACCAAAATTCAGCAACAGTTTGAAGAAGAGGTTACAAGACAAGGTCTGCCCCTAACATGACTTAGTAGTGTTGTAGCCACTTCCTCTGTGTGTGTGTGTGTGTGTGTGTGTGTGTGTGTGTGTGTGTGTGTGTGTGTGTGTGTGTGTGTGTGTGTGTGTGTGTCCCTATAGAGAGGTCGTGTACATCGTGGAGGAGGTCTCGCAGGCTCAATACTCTGCAAGTGAAGCAACTACAAGATGGAGAGGCTATTCACTTGGCTCTTGCCAATTCTCCTGACCCTCAGGCAGTCCAGGTGAGGGGTGAGGGGTGAGGTGTGATGGTGTGATGGTGTGCTATTTGTGAGCTTTTCTCCTCCCAGGAAGTACTGTCACCGATGCAGCTGGCAATGCTGGAGAGCTATCGTCAGTGTCTGGTTGACAGTCGGCAAAGTGAGATGCAGCGACGGATGGAGGAGGCAGTGAGGAGGGAGGAGAGTGAAGGGAGACTGCCTGGTCACCGTACAACCACCACTCTCCTCCGAGCCCTGTAAGTGGGCGAGGGCAGTGGGGGGTCAAGTACTTAATATTGTGTTTTGTGTGGAGTCTGGTCCCCCCAGGGCCTGGCCACACCCCCTTAGAGTGTCACCTGTCGGTATGGCAACCACGTGATGATGTGTGTAGGGTGCTAGTGGAGGGGCAGGTGGTGAGGATGTGGAATGTGAACACTTCCTCAAAGAGAAGCAAAGGACTGAGGGGCATCCAGCTGTCTGCCTCACGGGCCACCAGGTTCCAGTCTGTGGACATAGACAGTGGTGCCCTGGACACAACTCTGGCAGGGTATAATCCCCGTGAGTGTGTGAGCATTGGGAGACTGGGGAGGGAGGGGAGGGGGTGGGTGAGGTTTGGTGAGGTTGATACAGTGGGACTTGTGGTGTGTGTGACAACTGAACATGTACAGGGAGCAGCTCATGATAAGTGAGTTGCAGCTGCCTTCCCCTGCTACACTCTGTAACTGTCTCTGTCTTCACTGGCAGGTCAGGTAGTCAGAGAGACACTGTCTACCTGGCAGACAATGAGGGGAACCTGATGGCAGTCAGGGTCTGGCAGGGACTGGAGGTAAACTGTGTGTGTGTGTGTGTGTGTGTGTGTGTGTGTGAGATGCCTCTATCCCCCCTCTACCTAGCATCATGCTCTGCAAGGATTGGTCACACCCCTTGCCCTAGTCTCAGCTACCTCACTGACTTATAAGGGACAGCAACTGACCTCGGGGGTTGTTTTAACCAATGCTGGGGACCGCACACATTTTTCTCAGGCCCCCTCTCAGGCCCACATGAGACAGGGCCTTAAGCAACTGAAAGAATCATTACCTAGCAATATGCAAGACTATCTTCATTCTTTGGAGGAAAAGGTTATTAATATTCATCTACCATGACATCATAATGACATCACTCAAAACTCATGATCGTCAATCATCTACATCACTTCATCAGTAATTTATTGTTTTTGGTATGGAGTAATAGATGGTGCTAGTGGGTGGAGCCAGTGGGAGGAGCTAGTCCAGGGAAGGGGACAATATGTTCCTGGTCAATTGTCAAGGAATTCTCTCAAGAGGTTGAGTGGGACACTAAGTATACATGTAGTAATGGTGAGAGGGATACTGGGAGAGATCCAACTTCTGCTTCAGTGCTCCTGTTAGAACCAGCTCAGCATTGTATATGGCTACAGAGGGAGAGTCATGTGACTGTCATGTGACTATCCATGAGTTGTGTATGTCTTACGGATGTTGTGTGAGGTGAAGGGGAGGCAGAGGCCCATGGCCAGGTCCTCTGGTGTGGAGAGAACCAGTAGCCTCATGGCTGCAGAGGACTGGCCCCAGAGAGGGACAGAGGTATATTGGTAGCCATGGACATGTTAAATACATACCAGTTTCTCTAACTTCATTCCAAACAGATTCTGAATTTCACCAAAACTGAGCAGCTGTAGGTGGTGAGAGAGCTGATATCAACACTCCACACCATTATCCTGCTCACCTGACCCCCTGCACACTCAATTATCTCCCTCAGGCTGTCCTGCAATGGCTGCACATTAGTAGTGGCATGGACACAGTATCCCTGGACACAATCACAAGTCACATCTCACATCATGTGTACATGAGTGTGACATCACCTTCAGTAGCTTGCCAGCCTGGGCTCTGGACAAGGCCGTGGGTATGTCCATTGAGAAGGTCTCCTCTGCATCTGTGTCTCGCAGAGTGAACCCCTCCTCGTTAACCAGCTCCCCCTCCCTCTCACATTGCTCCACCCACTCTGGAGTGACCACGTAGCGGCACACCGAGATCCCACTCAGGAACTTCACAGTTCTAGCAACCTACACACACAGTCAGCTATACACACTCTATACATGTGTATAACTGTTGAGACCTACCCGTGGAGCCACTAGGTGTGTACAGTCTGCTGGCCTATCAGTGACCACGCCTCCAAGTTGCAGGATAGTCTGTACCATGACATGTACATCAGATGTACATGCCAGAGATTCTCCACATTGTACTGATATCAATCACTTACTGTTTTGAGTTTCTTAGCAATGGACTGGCTGATTCCTGTTAGCATGACAACTGGACAACCTTCCCTCTGGGCATCCACCTTCTGTCTCTTTACCAGTGATCCCTCCTCTCTCCCTCCTTCCCTCTCTCTCCTCCTCACACACCCAAACACCAGTTTGCTGGTATCTCGGTCCACGTATTCTCCATTCTCCTCTGAATACTGCTGCAGGAACCTCTCCCAGGGTCCTGGGGGTCATGGAGACCACACCCATCATACATGGTGTGATTGTGGTAACTCACGGAGGAGACGACTGGCCTCAAAGCAGTGGGACGGTAGGAACTCATGGACCTGGCCAAGTTGAGTATGTCTGGAGTAGAGGACTGCTGGGATCTGTCCATCTGGACGAGGGGGGAGGGGAGGGTGGGGCTATATCTATTAATAGACACACTATACATACAGTGAATGATGTCTGCTAGGAAGCTGGCATTGACAACTGTCACTCCCCACTCCACAGCCTTCTCATATTTCTTGCCACTTGCACTGCACACACACACACACACACACACACACACACACACACACACACACACACACACACACAGAGAGAGAGAGAGAGAGAGAGAGAGAGAGAGAGAGAGAGAGAGAGAGAGAGAGAGAGAGAGAGAGAGAGAGAGAGAGAGAGAGAGAGAGAGAGAGAGAGAGAGAGAGAGAGAGAGAGAGAGAGAGAGAGAGAGAGAGAGAGAGAGAGAGAGAGAGAGAGAGAGAGAGAGAGAGACCATACAGTAACCAGACATATCAGAGATGAGGTCTGTACCTCTTGCATATAAGGTAGGTAGTGTCTCGACAGAGGTGTCCAGTGTAGTGTATCCCTGTGAGGTGGATCATGTCCTTCACCAGCTCACGTTCACTACCAGTGTAGTTAGTCAGAGTCATTGTCTGGGTGGGTGGAACATCATGTGACTAGTACATAATGTCACATGACCTGGTGGAACATCATGTGACTAGTACATAATGTCACATGACCTGGTGGAACATCATGTGACTAGTACATAAGGTCACATGACCTCCATGCTCTCACATGTTTGTCAGCTCCTGGTATCTGCCATTTGAATGCTGTTGGGAAGTGCAGGGCACAGCGTGGAGGGAACATCTTCCCATCGGTCAGTACGTCATTCAGCCAGTGAGCACTCGAGATACACTTCCCATCTGCATATGCCTGTAGAGAGGTCATGTGACTATTACATAACCTTGACCAGAGGGGACACAAACCTTTGCAAAGGTGTCACTCTTCTTGTGCAGTGCCAGTAAGTGAGTGCACTTGTCTGGGTCATAGCTATCGACCACAGAGCCACCATGCTGGACGATCACCTGTAGAGGATCATGGAAGGTCACATGATGAGGTTACTAACAGGAGTGAGGTCACATGACAAGGTTACTAGCAGGAATGAGCTCACTTCTTTCCACTTTGTGAGGGTGTCCTCTTCCATACACTCCAGGTAGCCAGTGAGGTGGAACACTAGTCCTGCCAGTAGTCGTGATGTGAGGTGTCCCCCAGTCCCACCAACGGGCTGGGCACTGGTGTCCACAGCTGATGTGCTGGTATGAGGTAACCCATTCCTCACTGTGATAGAGGGGATGGTAGTGATGTCACTGGTGGTGGGCATGGCCTTTTCCTCTAGAGCAATAACCACCTGCAGCTCCCCTTCTCCACTCATCACCTCCATGTCCTCCTCCCCTCCCTCCCCCTCGTCACCCATCCCCTCTCCTCCCCACTCCAATGCAGTAGTAGCCACTCCCACACTACCCTCGGCAGTCTCCAGTGGTGCCCCACTGACTGTGAGGACCTCCTGGACCTGCCCATGGTCCTTTGTGTCAGAAGTAGGCGTGGCAGGTTCACCAGCTGGTTCCATGGTCACATCCTGGAATGGAATAGGCACTAGAGGGTCAGTGGACAGTTTGTGGCTGTAGTCCTCCAGATGGACTTCAGTGGTCTTCTCTTGGCTGCCTTTGGTCTGGCTGTGGTCTCCAGTGGTATCAGTGAAGTCACCATTACATTGGACGTCTGTCCCCTCGGAGAGCGCTCCCTGCTGTACCAAGTGGCCATCACGCCCTCTCCCTCTCGGACGGTACTCTCCCTCATCAGCCAACCGCTCCATATTGATGGAGTCAACCACCCAATTAGGGGTCACGATGTTTACTGCATGACGGACTGCACATTCATACTTGGCCTAAAGGGAAGAGACCATGAGGGGAATAGAGATCTTGTACCAAAGACAGCTGGCCTACTCCATTGACATCTGATGTGATGAGATGTGTCACAGCTGAGTCCAGCCTCTGCTGCATACGTCCCCCATAGTAGAACACCAGGCAAGCCAGCTTCTCTACATCACCTCGAGGTAGCTGAGAGAGGGAGGGAGGGAGGGAGAGAGGGTATGATTTGTGTGTTGGGTGACAGTACCTTGGAGGGACAGAAGACCATGTTGGAGAAGAGTTTCTCTCCACCAAGAGTGAAAGGAGCTGTTCTGGGAGCTGAGAGTCAAGAAACACACAGCAAGCTACATGTCCACCATAACAGTGGATGGTAAGTAATGGAGGATACGGCAGGAGCACTCCACACCTTGCAGACATGTAAACCCAATCAGACTGTGGAATGGATAGAGAAGTACGGAGATGGATAGGCTAAAGATGGTACTTACATGTAGCATGAGACTGCCTTCACAGCGAGACAGACCGAGGGACGACGGAGGGAGAGAATCAGCGATGACATGACTGACCAGTTCACTGGGGTAGAACTCCCTCTGGCCGCCTCCGCTCACCAGCACACTCTTCAGCTAGGCAGTGTTAGAGTACGTGATTTTCATACCTGCTGGATCACTATATATCTATACCTGCGAAGCGTCTTTTACTAACTTCTCTGCTATATAGAAGTTGATCCCTTCGAACAAACCCATCGCTTTTGAGACTGGTAGGCGTGGCTAACACCTTGAGGTGCGCTTCATTTGAAGTAGTCTCACTTTGCAGTTCGTGTTGCGATGGAAGGTGGCAATAGGAAGAGAAAGATAAAGCAGGAGAGAGAAGAACCAGCTGAAGAAGAAGGTAGGGTAGATAATGACCTTCAGTCTCTGGACAGTCCGATATTACCGCCGTTTCCACACACTTCCAGCTGCAGTTCCTCCAAAGAAGAAGTACAGAAAAGACAAACGTGTGTTATCAATCAGTGATGGCTCGTCCAAACCTCAGCCTTCCTCTCTATCCATCCAATGCAGCATGGGACAGTGAGGATATTGACCACTGGAAGACTGTCGAGATCCAACCAGGGGACATGGCTGGCCCTCTCTTGACAGAGAGTTCCTTTGCCACCCTCTTCCCTCAGTACAGAGAGAAGTACCTCCAACAAGTATGGCCTCATGTGAAGAGGTGCCTGAAGGACATGGTAAACCAGAGTACTAGCAATGACATCATTTCACCCCATCCCCATCCCCTGTTAGGGGATAGGCTGCCAGTTGGATCTGATTGAAGGGAGCATGACTGTGAGTACAACCAGGAAGACTTGGGACCCATACATCATCCTTAAGGCCAGGGACTTTATCAAGCTACTGTCCCGAAGTGTGCCTTTTGAGCAGGTGAGGCATTCTCTAATATCACCTCATCTCTCTCTCTCTCTCTCTCTCTCTCTCTCTCTCTCTCTCTCTCTCTCTCTCTCTCTCTCTCTCTCTCTCAGGCTAAGAAGGTTTTGGAAGACAACGTAGATTGTGATATTATCAAACTACGTTCCTTTGTGAGAAATAAGGAGCGATTTGTGCGTCGACGAAGGCGCCTGATTGGACCAAATGGAGCCACACTGAAGGTGTGTTCTATCAGTGAGACTATCACTGTGTTACTGTAGGCTGTGTCTGCAGGCGATAGAGCTACTGACCCAGTGCTACGTGTTGGTTCAGGGGAACACTGTAGCCGGGGTTGGGCACTTCCGAGGGCTCAAACAGCTGAGGAAAATAGTTCAAGATACAATGAAGAACATCCATCCTATATACAATATCAAGGTGTGTCCACATACCATTAGGTACTCAGTGGCAGGGATACTGGCAGGGATACTTGTATTGTGCTATAGACTCTGATGATAAAGAGGGAACTGATGAAGGATCCACAACTGGCCAACGAGTCTTGGGATAGGTTTCTGCCCAACTTTAAACGATCCAACGTTCAGAGAAGGAAGCCTCTGAAGCCGAAGGAGAAGAAGAAGTATACTCCATTCCCTCCTCCTCAACCTGAGAGCAAGGTACCCCACTGATATGATGGATGGGATAGTCTTCTTCCAGTCAGCATGGGTAGAGGGTGGATATAGTACATCATGGGAGGTGTCCTCCTTGTACTAGAGGTGTTTCCCTGCATGTTTTGTTGTCAGGTTGACAAGGAGCTAGCATCTGGGGAGTATTTCATGAAGGAGAGTGAGAGGATGGAGAGGAAGAGGGCACAGAAAAAGGTTTGACTGATAAGAAACTATTACGGACTTTAGTGTGAGCTGTACTGCAGGCACGGCAAACTGAGGTGGCGAGGAAGAGACAGGAAGAGAGGAAGCAGTCTTTCCAGCCCCCAGTGAAGCAGGAGAGAGAGGGAGAGAAGGGAGAGGGAGGGGGTGGAGGGGAGGAGGTGGACGTAGGGGAAGTGAAGAGAAAAGTAAAAGAAGCCATGAAAAGAAGAAAGAAGTCGAAGAACCATTAAATTATTTCATGATCATTCAGTCTATTGTCAATGGATAACGTCACGCACGTGCGCGTATCTGCACGAGTACGAGTGAAGAGGCTATACCATGGCTGGCCGGTGTGCGTGGAGTGGGGGGCTACGGGTCGCTAGAAGCCTGTTCCAGCGGCCAATGCAGCAGACATGGCGCAGCGCCCACCACCAGACCCGGCCAGCTTCAGACCCTGCTAACAAGTGGCTGATAGGGGCAGCTGCCGGGGCCACTCTTATTGCCGCTTACGAGGTACAGTGGTACAGTTAGCTATGTCAGTGTATTGCCTACTAGCAATGTCTGGTGCTAGGTATACAGTAGCAGCCGCCCTCCCAAACCCCTAGTGGAGCAGAAGAAGGAGGCATATGCCAAGGCTGGAGCAGTGCATCCGGAAGGTGAGGTTGCTCTGTTGGAGCAGCACTCGGAGAGGAGAGCAGAAAATATTTTTCCTTCCTTTCTCAGCTGTGGCTGAAGAGCAGCTAACCCCTCAGGAGTCATCAGCTCCCCCTGGCCCTCCAGAGCTTGTAGTCCCACCACCCACCCCTCTTCCAGGTATCTGTATGTGCATGTGATGGACACACAGAGGTAGACCACTGGACAACGTGTTCCATTTTAAATAGGCAAATGGTGTGACCACCAAATATACAATTAAAGCAACATTTTTGAGTTCAAATGCATGAAATATGCCCTGCACTTTGGCTAAAGTTCCTATCAATTCCTTATGGCTGCATTTGGATGTGTAGGAAAATTTCCTGCACTTTTCTTCAAAATTACAACCAAGTGTAGGAACCATGTATCCTGCACTTTTAAAGTGAAGGGTATGATTTTCATCAAAGTGGTCTGTGATTTAAGATTTCCAATAGAAACAACTGTTTCCTATTTATTTTGGAACATGTTTGGAGTGATTGATGGCATTGGAGGTGTACATGTCATACCTGCTGTGAATGGAGTACAAAATGTATTGTTGCCGGTACATGTATTCATGGGGCAGGTGTTACAATATATTCTGGCTAATCACGTGACTTGCATGTGACTCTCTCCAGACAAAGTACCATATGTGCTGGTAGGAGGGGGGACAGCCTCCTTTGCTGCAGCTAAGGCCATTTGTGAGAAGGACCCAGCTGCCAGAGTCCTCATAGTGACAGAGGAGACCTATCATCCCTACAGCAGGCCCCCTCTCTCCAAACAGCTCTGGGCCAGTGAGGATCACGAGGCAGCAAGGCACCTCCGGTTTACTGCACCTTGGTCTGGGGGGAAGCTAGTGGAGTGAGCACACACACACGCGCACACACACACACACACACACACACACACACACACACACACACACACACACACACACACACACACACACCTCATTGATGGTTTTCATGCACAGTGTATTCTATAAAGCTGACTTCTGTGCTCCTGGGGAGCTAATGACAAGGGAAGATGGAGGGATTGCTGTACTCACTGGTACAAAGGTCAGTTCTTACTACTACCCCAAAGGTTAGACCTGCACTCACTTCTGCCTTGTGTGTGTGTGTGTGTGTGTGTGTGTGTGTGTGTGTGTGTGTGTGTGTGTGTGTGTGTGTGTGTGTGTGTGTGTGTGTGTGTGTGTGTGTGTGTGTAGGTGATTGGCCTGGATACTAAGAAGAACACCATCTCATTGGACGGTGGTCATGTGATCACCTATGACAAGTGCCTGCTGGCCACTGGCGGCCGACCCAGGACCCTACCACTATTTGACAGTGCTCCAGACACTGTCAAGAAACATGTCTCTGTCTACAGACAGGTAAGAAGGGGAAATAACTGGTCGTCCTTGCACACACTTGAAAAATTTGGTCTAGCTGTATCAGAGTGTGAATGTGAGAACTGTTGCAGATTCCAGATTTCCTAACTCTGGACCAGCTGCTGGAGAAGAAGGAGTCAGTTCTGGTGGTAGGTGGTGGCTTCTTGGGCACTGAGCTGGTTGTAGGCATGGCTACCAGATGTGAGGAGAGGGAGGGAGGATAGACCAGTATCATTCACAGTGGTCTCTCTCTCTCAGACAAGAGTGGAGGGTTGAAGGTGTACCAGCTGTTCCCTGAGTCAGGTAACCTTGGACTTGTTCTCCCTCCTGCCCTCGCAGCCTGGACCCAGGAGAAGGTTAAGAAAGGTAGAGACCATCTTCTCACCATGGTTACGACACTCACTGGTCCATATCCTTCCTGCTTGCAGAGGGAGTGGAAGTTTTTGCTAATACTGAACCGACGAGTGTGGAATGCAGTCAGAAGAAGGTTAAAGTTACCACCTCCAGTGGCATTGAAGTGAGTTGGTAGTAGTTCATGTGATTTGTCATGTGATAGTCATGTGATAGTCATGTGATAGTCATGTGATGTCCTCTCCAGCTGGTTGTAGATCATGTGGTGGTAGCAGTTGGCCTCGATCCCAACACCCAGCTAGCCCAGTCTGGGCGTCTGGAGACTGACACACAGTTGGGTGGATTCAGAGTGAACTCTGAACTCCAAGCCTGTTCCAATGTCTGGGTGGTAAGAACACACTGTCACACTCTCATACTGTCATACTGCCATACTGTCACACTGTCATACTGCCATACTGTCATACTGCAGTGGAACACCTCTAGGACTATAATATGTCTCTCTACCACTCTTTAGGCTGGAGATGTGTCGTGTTTCTATGACCCTCATCTTGGTCGTCGCCGTGTAGAGCATCATGACCATGCCCAGGTGAGATCAGGTGGTAGTCACATGACTTCTGCATAGTGTCACATGCCAGTTACATCATAGGTGAGTGGTACACTGGCGGGATATAACATGGCAGGAGAAAACCAGACATTTGACCATCAGTCCATGTTCTGGAGTGACGTGGGACCTGATGTAGGGTTTGAGGCCACAGGAATCATTGATTCTAACCTCCCAACTTGTGGCATCTACCCCAAGAAGGAAGAAGAGGTGCACACACGCACACATGCCTGCACACACACTGGAACCTGTTTATGACTGTCGCTGCTGTGCAGTGTGTTTACTAATGTGTGGAAACAGTACCGATGAGCTAATGCTCCCTTGCTGCAGGAGGGAGGGATGCCAGTGGATGACTACTCCAAGGGTGTGGTGTTCTATCTCAATAAGGAGGACAGAAGGGTGGTAGGTGTCCTCACTTGGAACCTCTTTGGCAAGATGGACATTGCAAGGAAGATCATCGCTGAGGAGAGGAAGGAAGGAGATATAGGAGATGTCATAGCGCAGTTTGAACTTCAACCCCAGCCTCAGCAGTAGTCACTAATTTTCAATGTGGGGGTATTTACAGGTCTTTTTGTATGTACTTTTGTCACTTGTAACTTGTGAAATAATAAATATTAAATATTAAATATGTGAATAAATATTCAAGTCAACTGTGATGCTCTAGTGGCAGTATATTTTGTCCACTCAGTATGCATTGTACTGCCAGGTAAGGCCCACACAACCTCTCCTGCAATGCAGGTTGCCTGAACATAGAGGTCTTGGTTGAGAATGACCATGTCAGCCCATGCACCTGGCTCCAGCTTTCCTCCTCTCTCTAGCTTTAGGGCCTGTGCTGGGTGGAAGGATGCTGCCAGCAGTGCCTCATTTGTGGAGCAGCCTGTGGTGAACTTGAAGTTTCGTACACACTGGTCCATGGTGGCCACACTGGGGGGGAGAGAGAGAGAGGGAGGGAGGGAGGGAGGGAGGGAGAGAGAGAGAGAGAGAACTGTGGCTGATATACTGCAACTACTAGTGGTACATTGATCTAACCTGCCAGCCAGTGTAGTGGTACCAGCCAATCTGGGAGCTCCTCCCACCACCTCGACCATCCCATGTCCAAGGGAGAATTGCCTTCCTCTCAGTCCCATTGCAGACACAGCATCTGTCACTAGAACTGCTCCTATAGATGTGGGGTTACCTCCTGCTATATCCACTACACGGCACAAACCCAGTTAGCTTGCTTACCACTTGGGTTAGCCTTGTAGGCTATCCTCTGCACAGTTTCATGAGTGTGCTTACCATCTGCAATTAAGCTATAATAGACAGGGACATCCCCCAACGACTGGCTCGTCAGCAGTCCAACAATACCAGGGTCCCTGTGGTGGAACTATAGAGCTCCAGTTGTGATGTGACCTACATACACAATGTGTGCCTACTGGCAACATGGCGTTGAAGAGGTGGGTAATGAGAGAGGCCCCCGACCGAACACTCTGCTCTGCAATCTCCACATTAGCCATGGAATGACCGACGGATACAACTATATTTTTCTTTCTGTGAAGAGAAGACAGAATGTAAGAATATAATGGCACACTCTTAAGGGGAAGACCCTGTCTATCACCTGCTTAGCCACTGGATTGTCTGTAAGGCTCCAGGAAGTTCCGGAGCCAGAGTGATGATACGAACATGGTCCAGGCAATTGTACATCTGCAATAGAGCACTGGGTGATAGGTGGGACTGGATCAGTTTCTCTGGGTGGGCCCCTTTCTTTTCCAAGTTAATGAAGGGTCCTTCCAAGTGAACTCCTGGGAAGGTAGGTACACATTTGATCTTCAATAGTAGTACTGTAAGGCCCATGACCAGACTGTGGAAGGCACCTCAGTCCACTCACCTAATATGGCTGCCCCTGCCTGGCCACCATCCCTGGGGAAGATGTTGGACACCACCTGAGTTAGAGGGACACATCACCTCAACACTACTTGAGACATCTTACGTACTCTAGCATAGTATTCTGGTGTTGACGTGACAATGGTCGGACAAAATGATGTCACTCCATGGGTGAGTAACCCCTTAGCTACTGTGTCCAGTCCCTGGACCACATTCTCTGGTTCCAGCATAGAGAAGTCAATTCCAAATCCACCTGCATTCCAGTCCACACATGATGGCAACCAAATAGTGAGTCCACATACTAATACCCTACCATGGTAACTACCGAAAATGTACACACCATTAATCTGAATGTCAATAAACCCAGGAGATACAATGTGATTACTGCAATTGATGACATAGTCTGGAGACTTGCGTTCCCTAAAGAAGAGCTGCTGGGGGTCCACTATCCTTCCCTCCCTCACCCAAATGTCTTGTTTCTCAAGCTTTTCACCACAAGGAGTGAGCCCTCCCTTGTAGCAAGTCACTACAGGACTGCTCATCTCTAAACATACATGGAAGGCTAAGCTCTGCTGCAGAAAAAGACAAGCAGTTTACAGAACACACATAACAGCAGCTCCTATCGTAATTAGAGTGGTATTTACCCAACTTGGCCGATAGACATCCGGATATCCCGCTGCACTGCACGTGAGCGTACATATGTTTGTTTAGTATACGGAGCAATAAAACGGAGTTGATTGTTTTTGGGATATTTTCCGTAAAATTCTCCGCCCATCTCGTAACACTAAAGATCATTGACGAGGAACGCATCCGGGTATGCTCACTTGAAATTGCAAACCACAAACAAAATGGCTGACTTTCCCTCACCGGGAAATGAAGATACAGTTTGAGTTTTGTACCTTGAGAGGTGTTGTGTACGAATCAAGATTACCTTTTAGCCAAGAGTCGCCTCTTGTCAATAGCATATTTGTGGCTTGATCTGATCCGTTCGCTGGAAGACTTGTGAGGAACCAGTTTCTCCGGACGGGCGCTCACACCTGTAACGAAGTGATCGCTCAACTTTGTTTTTCGAGTGACTCTCACAGTACGTGTGTGGACCTGTCGTGTGTAGACGAGCAAGAAGTAGTCAGCCATAGTTTAAGGAAGTGACAGAAAAGCTTAATATTGTGTTGGAAAGTTAGAATGTGAGAGAGGTGTTGCGGGCAGTGGTGAAAAACCGATGCCAGAAGCTCCCTGGGATGACGGACCCACTCAGTACCCAACTACCGCCCGCAGGGAACGTTCCTCCCTCCAAGAAACTCAAGCTAGACTCCGTTAGCGACGGAGGTGAGCCGTGCCAGTGTTTTGCCTGCCGTGGGAAGGGAGATGGGGTGTAAACCTTTCGCGGGAAGACGCGCTTTCCCTTACCTGGGTCCCCCCAAATCGCCCGAGGTTGCTTTCGTGTTTCACGAAGGCAGCAGCGGCCCTACGCTCAGTAGCTGGGAGCGTTTTGAGCCTTCTAGCGCGCGTTGTGTTGGTTCTAGAGGAGGGCGTGTCTCTTGTATGTTTAGGGTCTGTGCAGCAAAGGCTTGCTACACTGGTCTGAAAGCTGTTCAGAGGCCATTATGCCACACAGACTTGCTCCCTAACACTGTTTTTTTTGTCTTTGCGCGTCAACTCCTTGAGCTATCTCCTCAACCCCTCCCACTCTCACTCCCCCTTTGTTGTGCAATCTGCTACTTCTCTCTTTACCTTCCCAGATTTCCTCCTGGAAGATCTTCCAGATGATCTCCTAGTTACTAATATCGACCTACCAGCCCTTGATGGGCCATCCACGGCAGACTTCACTAACATGCCAGGACTCAATTCAGCTCAGCAACCGGTACCTGGTTTGAATTCAAGTCTGCCACCCAACTCACAGCCCCACCCTACATCCAGCATGTCTCAGTCATTGACACAGCCTCCCACTAGTGTCAATCCTGCTGTACCCAACCCCCCTCCCTCCAGCACTCCTGTTGCATTACAGAACAGCAACATGGGCACCCTGACCACCACTGCTGGTGCTTCCCCCAACACTACTGTGATCAGTACATCGGCCGACCCCACCCCTTCTCTCCCTAACATTAGCTCCACCTCTGCAACCCCGTACCCTGCCAACGCAGCCATGGCTTCAGTCCCTCTGTCTGCTGCCATGGGCACACATCCCAGGATGCCTTCTGCGTCGACCCCTTTCTCGTACAACTCCTATGGGATGACCTCCTCGGCCCCTGCAATTAACTCGCAAATGAACCCCATGCAGCCCCAGCAGCAGCAAATGATAAACTTTGTGGGAGGGGGTGGAGGTGTGAGGCACCCGTCAGCCAACCCCAACATGTCCCGTGTGCCCGTGAACATAGCCCAACAGCATGGTATGATGTCTCAGCAGCCTGGCATGATGCAGGTCAGGCGGCCGATGATGCACCACGCCCCCTCCATGATGCCCGGACACCCCCAGCAAGGGATGGGCATGCACATGGTGGCGAATCGTGTACAGCAGATGAATCCGGGGATGAACATGGGAGGTGGTATGGCCCACGGACACGGAGGGATGACAATGCATCCAAACATGCATATTACGACATACAATGCTCGTACAAGGATGATGGAACACACAATGATGGCCAAGCCAGGAATCCATCACCATCGAATGCAGGGAGCCCCTCACCAGATGCAACACCATCCGATGCATGCTCATGGGATGAACCCCATCCGCCAGCAAATGCAGGGGCCAGTGATGGCTCCCCAGCACCATTTTTCAGGAAACCCCTCAGGCTACCACAGTCAGGTACACCCAGGTTTTCCCATGCCCATGGGCCAAAATCCAGGTGTGGTCCCTCCGCCAACACACCCTGTGTCCTCCCAGATGCTCCCCCAGCAGGGCATGGCACTAGCCACATCCAACACTGCCACCATGCCCCAGCAGAATATGCCGAGTCAGCAACAGCAGCCCCACCCACCTACAGAGGGAGTTGGGCAAGGTAGCCCATTGCCTGGACAACTCCATGTAGCAGGTGGACCAGGGCCACAGCTGCAGGTGGCCACGCCTCCCCAGCAACAAGCCACACCCCCTCAGCAACAAGCCCAGGGAGTGACTGCTATCACAGTGAGTTCACCATTTATACATGTGTGTAGTAGAATGTATGGTTACTAAGGCATCTTCTCTACAGCAACAACCACCTCCTACTTCGAGACCTGCCACTCCACAGCAGCAACATCAACCTCTGAATGCCCCTGCCACCCCAGGATCCATCCAGAGAGGCAGTCCCGTTACATCCCAGCAAGTGACTCCACCTGCAGCTCCTCTCCAGGCCAGCCTACAACAGTCTCCCATACCCCTACAACAGCCAACACCACCCCCACAGCAACGACAACAGCCAACACCACCTCAGAACACACAATCACAGATACCTCTACCACCACCACAGCAGCCAGTATCCTCAGCCTCCTTCCTGCCCCAGACTTCCAACTCCCTGGCCCTCTCCACTGACTCCATGCATCCCTTCCCTGGAAATCGGGGGCAAGGTGGAGTCCAAAATCAGCAACAATCAATGGGCTCCTCCCCAGGGAGACCTGGGTATATAAATGCAGGTTTATCACCAGCTGGTCAGCAGGGCAGCACCGACCCTGAGAAGAGGAAACTGATTCAACAGCAGTTAGTACTACTGCTCCACGCTCACAAGTGCCAACGGAGAGAACGTGAACATACGATGGGAGGGGGAGGAGACTACCAGCCTTGCTCCCTGCCTCACTGTCAGACGATGAAGAGAGTGTTAAACCACATGACGGAGTGCCAGGCTGGTCGCCAGTGTACATGTAAGTTGAAGGTTGGGGACTGGAGTGAGTTGTGTGATAACATTTGTGTGTTCTCATCCCCTATAGATGCACACTGTGCCTCATCCAGACAGATTATCACTCACTGGAAGAACTGTCAGAAACCAGACTGTCCTGTCTGCTTGCCTCTCAAAAATGCAGCATTACCACGTAAGAGAGAAGGTGAAGTACTCCATTAGTGTGTGTGTGTGTGTGTGTGTGTGTGTGTGTGTGTGTGTGTGTGTGTGTGTGTGTGTGTGTGTGTGTGTGTGTGTATTTGGCTTGTTATTAGCATACCAATGACCTCATTCAAATGACATCATTATGATTACATCATTTCCTATTGCTGCTTTGTAGTGTTTTCAATTCATGTACCACCTTCCCCTCCCCTTCCCCTCCCCTTCCCCTCCCCCCTCCCCCCCTACTCTCATTGTGCTAACAGAAAATCAGACTGTGAGACCCAATATGCCTGGAAGTGTGGGCAGTCCCTACTCACAACCTCAGGCAAATTCTCCCCAAATGGTGGCCTCAGTTCAGCCCCCCTCGCGACCCATTGCTCCTCCTAATCACATGATGAGGCCTTTGGGTCACATGATACCAGGTACATCACTAGGTCACAGGTATTGCTACTGTTGTGTCCAATATGGCTACTTTCTGCCAGTGGCTTTAATTCCAAGTGTGTGTGTGAATGGCTTACATGTATCATATCTGTGCTCAGGTGGACCAGGTGGACCAGGTCGGCCTTCACTGGAAACTCTCTTTGCGAGTGAGACAGCAGGTTAGTCCCTCCCTCCCTCCCACTCAGGGGTGGTGACTCACACACACACGCACACTCTCTCTCTCACACACACACACACACACACACACACACACACACACACACACACACAGGCTCATCCTCTGACATGGGTGACCCAGCAAACCAGTCCAGGGTCCCATTCCCACTCTCCATTCCTAATATTCCAAACCAACAGACTCAGCCCTGGCACCAGTTAGTGCAGCCTGAACTTAGACAGCATCTGGTCAGAAAACTGTAAGTTCCCAGAGAATGTCAAATGAAGTACTACCTGCTCTCCATCCTCTTATTGAATGTCCTCTCTCCCACAGAGTGGAGACCATCTATCCAATTCAAAACCCCAATGCTCTTCAGGACCAGCGAGTCAGTAGCCTCATCCAGTATGCAATGAAAGTGGAGAAAGCCATGTTTGAAACTGCATCGAGTCGCGAGCAGTACTACCAGCTGCTGGCAGAGAAGATCTACCACATTAGGAAGGAACTGGAAGAAAGGAGGAAGATAAAACTAGAAATGGACAAGCGGAGGCCAATGGTGGATGGTTTGGACAGCTCCATACCCAATGGAGGGGATGGGGTGGGTCTTTCCCAGGGGTTCTTTGGAAGCCAGCGACATTCAATGGCTTCCTCCCCGTTCTCCTCCCAGTCCCCTTTCCCTGGTTAGTCTGCTAGCATCATGTGACTGTCATGTGACCAACATGTGACATCACCTCCTTATAGTGTACATGTATCCAGCAGTCTCCACTGGTATGTGATTCACTCTGTGTCTGTCTCCCCACCCCTAGGACATTCCAACTCACCGGGTGCCTCCGCCAGTCTACCTGATGGTAACCCAGCAAGTCTGTCTTCCATGGACTTTCTCACTGGCCAGGCTGAGGACAAGAAGGACGCCATCCTTCCTGTTACCTCTGCAGCAAAGATACTGTCCCCTACCTCTGCCCAGCCTCCATCATTCTCTGACTGTGAGTCAAGCTACCTCACTAGCTGCTAACTGCATTATCCTCCCTCCCTCTCTCTCTCTCATCAGTGGAGGGTAAGGGTGAGATAAAATCAGAAATCAAATCACCACCCCCCTCAATTCGGCCCCCGTGGTCCCGGCCAGAAGCTGTCCCTCAACCTGCCACACCCTCCGAGCAGAAGCCCATCCCCTCTGTCCACACTCCCAGAGAGCCAGGTTGGTCAATGATATTCATAGTGCACACTTTGTGCCAGTGGCTACATTATTTCACATTCTGTTCCACAGTACCAAGTGTAAAAGCCCGCATGGGGGCTGAAAATCCCCCTGATTCTGTGCCCCCTTCACTCCCTCCAAGTGTCCCCCCATCGTCCCGACCAACCACGCCCTCTAAGATGGACACTGGGTCCATTCCAACCCCTAGCAAGTACAAAGTTGAAGCTGACCCCTCCCTCAGAAAAGGTACACTGTGACTTCCATTTTAGGGGAGTTTGCTTTATTTAGGAGTATCTCCACTCCACTGTATCCATGGTAACATGTTATCCCTCCCCACATTGTACAGTGTTTACCAGAGATGAGATGGTGGAGGCACTGCAGCCAGTGTTAGATGTGGTGTACCAACAAGACCCTGAGGCCTTTCCTTTCAGGGAGCCAGTGGACCCCAATAGCCTGGGAATACCAGTGGGTCACATAGCACACCGTCATACTACCTCGTCACTATCCTGCCTCCCTCCCCTCCCCTCCCCTCCTCTTCCCTCCCCTTCCCTCCCTCCCTCCCTCCCTCCCTAACGTCTAGGATTATTTTGACATCATCAAGAATCCAATGGACCTCAGGACCATCAGAAACAGGCTACAGGGAGGAGACTACGCCAACCCTTGGGAGGTACGTGATAGGAAAGAGCTAATTACTGTGGTAATTGCAGGGTACCCTCATCGTTATACCCTTACTTAACCCCCCAGTTCTGTCGAGACATGCGGCTCATGTTCGACAATGCCTGGGTGTACAACAAGAAGACCTCCAGAGTCTTCAAGTATTGCACCAAACTGTCGGAGGTGTTTGATGCACACATCAATACAGCTATGGTGAAACTGGGCTACTGCTGCGGCATGAGAGTGAGTCCCATTACCACCATTACACTGACACACTTAACCCTCTCCCTCCCCTTCGCTCTGTACAGCATACATTCCACCCTCAAGTCCTGTATTGCTATGGAAAGTCTCTGTGTACCATCCCTCGTGATGGAATCTATTATGGCTACCAAAACAGGTTCATGTGCTACATCTACACAGAGGTCAGCCATTACTGACTCTCCTCTGTTGACTGCAGGTACATTTACTGCCAGAAGTGTTTCACTGAGCTGGCTGGAGACAGGGTAACCATAGGTGATGACCCCACCAACACCTCCGACATTCCAAAGTCATCATTTAAAGAGATGAAAAATGACCACGTTGACTATGAGCCGTGAGTTGGGAGTGACAGCACTTATCATAGCATGTGAATGGAGGGCTCTGTTTAGCAGTATTTATTACCCCCCTCTCTCCTCTCTCCTCTCTCCCTTCCCCCTTCCCCCTTCCCCCTCCACCTCTCCTCAGAATGGTGAAATGTATCCACTGTGGCCGTGAATTTCACACCATATGTGTTCTCTACCATGCTGGCATCTGGAATGAGGGCTACCAGTGCGATGGCTGCCTCAAGTTGAAGGGAAACTCACGACGAGAAAACAAGTTTTGTGCCAAAAGTAAGTTGCAGCAGTAAACTTACCATATGGCCCTAACGTAAGTAGCAGCAGTAAACTTACCATGTGGCCCTAACGTAAGTAGCAGCAGTAAACTTACCATGTGGCCCTAACGTAAGTAGCAGCAGTAAACTTACCATGTGGCCCTAACGTAAGTAGCAGCAGTAAACTTACCATGTGGCCCTAACTATATTGAAGAGTCCTCACTGGGGGGGGGGGGGGGGTGTTGTTCAGTGTGTGTATGTGTCCCCCTCCTGTCCACTGCAGGGCTACCTACTAACAAACTGTCCCAGTTCCTAGAGAAAAAGGTGAATTTGTTTCTACGGAGGATGGACTCAGGGTCAGAGGTCATCATTCGAACCGTGTCCTCCTTCGACAAGGTCCTAGACACTCGGCCACTGATGAGGGACCGTTTTCAGGTAGAGACGAGGGCTCTCCCTCCATCCTGAGTGTTGTCTGAGAGTGTAGTGTACATCATGGACAACTTGGGAAGGTGTGAAGGTCACCAGTTGCTCTCATCTCTCTCTTCTGTAGGGAGATTTTCCAGAGCAGTTTCCATACAGGACAAAGGCCATGTTTGTGTTTGAAGAGATCGATGGCACTGAAGTGTGCTTCTTTGGCCTCCATGTGCAGGAGTATGGATCTGACTGTCAGGCACCCAACACTCGTCGAGTCTACATCTCCTACCTGGACAGTATCCACTTCTTCCACCCAAAACACCTGAGAACACTTGTCTATCACGAGATACTCATTGGGTACCTCCAGTTCTGCAAGAACAATGGGTTAGTGTATATCAATCAGTGTCCTGATTGGAGGGGCTCCCTCCTGTGTACATCAATCAGTGTCCTAATTAGAGGGACTTCAGTCTCCTTCTTGTGTGTGGTTCACCTGCTGTGATACCTCAACTCCAGGTTCATGACGGCTCACATCTGGGCCTGTCCTCCCAGTGAGGGAGATGACTACATCTTCCATTGCCATCCTGTGGAACAGAAGATCCCCAAACCCAAGAGACTGGTGGAGTGGTACAGAAAGATGCTGGACCGTGGCAAGTCAGACAATGTCGTCTACGACTATCGAGTAAGCCATGCATATGTATGTGTGGGTGGAGAGTTGGTAGCCATAAAAGACACCACCCCAGTTCTCAAGGCTGGCCACCCAGGGTCCTGTTCCCATGTGTGTTGTGTGATGTTGTGTGTATACACCTATGTACATGTGTGTGATGGTGGAGGAGGGAATTCCCTTATGTCTTTCTTAATTACTTTATCTGGCTGGTATGCTATTGTACAATAATTCCATGTGTGTGTGTGTGTACGTGTACGTGTACGTGTACGTGTGTGTGTGTACCTTCAGGATATCTTCAAGCACTGTACTGAGGATGCAGTGACTAGTGTCACAGAGATCCCTTACTTCGAGGGAGACTTTTGGCCCAATATTATTGAAGACACCATCAAGGAATTGGACCAGGAGGCGAGGGAGAGAGAGGCGTCTGAGGCTGCCACTGTGGAGGTAAGTGTGTGTGTGTGTGTGTGTGTGTGTGTGTGTGTGTGTGTGTGTGTGTGTGTGTGTGTGTCACTGAACACAAGTAGGGATCTGAGGTAGCCTAGGCCCCATATCTGTCAACTGTTGAAAAATGAGTTGTGTATATATTGTTGTGTTCTGTCTGTCTAGGGTCGGGGTACAAAGAAGGCCGGCAAGAGAGGGACGAATAAGAAGGGTAGTAAGAAGGCAGGTGGGACCCGTAGCAAGTCGGGCAAGGCCAGTGGCATGATGATCAGAGGAGACGACCTGTCACAGAAGATCTACCAGACTATGGAGAAGCACAAAGAGGTCAGTGTGGAGAGAGTAGTTGGAGATGAGTGTACACTCACTTCATGATGTCACATAGTAGTCACTACCATGGTCGGTCTATTACCTTTTCTCCACCTCCCTCCCCTCCCCCCCTCTCCACCTCCCTCCTCCCCCCTCTCCACCTTCCTCCTCCCACATCCCCCCTCTCTTCCCTCCCTCTCCCTCCGCAGGTGTTCTTCGTTGTTCTCCTCCAACCCCCATCAGTGTGTAGCTCTCCCATTGCCAGTACCGTTGACCCAGACCAGCTTATCCCCTGTGACCTCATGGATGGGCGCGATGCCTTCCTCACCATGGCAAGGGAGAGACACTGGGAGTTCTCCTCCCTTCGTCGAGCCAAGGCCTCTACCCAGGCCATGTTGTATGAACTCCACAATCAAGGGGCCAACTTCATCTACTCCTGCAATAGCTGCGGCCGGAGTGTAGAGACACGCTACCATTGCCGGGAGTGTGATGTGAGTGAAGTATCATATCCTGAGGTATACAGTGAGTGTGACAGGTTGGTCTTTTCCTCAGGACTTTGACCTCTGTCTGACCTGCTATGATGCAGCCAAACACGAGCACCCAATGGAGAAGGTTGGGCTGGGGATGATCGACCCGGAGGATCAGGACACGACCACAGAACAGGACCCTCAGGTATGAACCCTCTAGCAGGCTGAGAATGTTTGTTTATTGAAGTGTAGAAGTGCTGGTCTCCTTGCGTTGAAATTGTGTGAATCATTTTTTTCCCACTCTGCAGGCTCGTAAGAATGCCTCAATTCAGAAGGCCATTGAGTCTCTGATCCATGCCAGCCAGTGTCGGAACCAACACTGCAAGATCCCAAGTTGTATTCGGATGAGACGCATTCTGAGGCACACTCGAGACTGCCGCCAGCGTGCCAAGGGCAACAACTGTCAGATCTGCAAACAATTTCTCTTCCTTGTCTACTCCCATGCTAAGAACTGCAAGGAGACCAACTGTCCCGTTGGAGCCATTTGTAAGAGGGTGAAACAGAATATTCAAGATACGCGGGCTCAACAGCGAAGGAGAAATGACCTTTTGATGCAGCAGAGGATTCGCAGCATGCAGGGCATGGCAGCTGGAAGCAGCAGTAGTACTAATGGTAGCTCCAAGCCAGCTAGCGGAGGGTCTCCTGCCAACACATCTCCTCCAACCTCCAAAGCTCCACCCCCCACCCCCCCACAGAAGGGTTCTCCTGCTATGCATTCCTCGGCTTCACCTGCTGGACCACGATCAGTTGGCAAGGGGGGTCCTCGAACCCCTGCGGGGGAAATTGCAGGGGGTAAGGGGGGCACACAAAAGATGATAGCTCCCTCGCCAGCACCATCTAAACCCGATCGTCCTATGCCTGCTCCCAATGTGACTGTCAACCAGGTTCCTAATATGGGAGAGGCAGTCATCCAGAAGATCCCTCAGCCCCACATGCTAGTGTCTGGCGCTGGTCAAAAGGAGTATGAAATGGCCAATATCTTACTGAACGGTAGCCAGGTGGACAAGGAAAAAGTGAGACAGATGTTGAGTCAAGATCCCGAGTTACAGCACAGAGTTTTTACAGTGGCCCGGCAACAGCATCAAGCACGGCAACAGATTAAGGACATGAGCGTCCCCTCTGATATGGCCCCTCATCAACCAGCTGCCTTCAATACAATGCGGCAGCCGGCGATGGGCATGATTAACATGCGGCCTCCACAGCAAGCGGCTGCCTACTCTCATGCACACCCACAGTTGATGCGTGCCATGCCTGCCCAGCACTACTCCCCGCAAATGAACACTTACAGAACAAACTCATCGTTCCAGCAGCCTGTCCACCGGATGGTGGGCCCCCAGGGGCAGGTCTTCTCCCAGCAGCAGCACCAGAGCCCTCAGCTCTCCCGCATGCTCACACAGAGGCAGCCAATGCAGTCCTACCAGTCCCCTCCCAACGCCTACACTCAGATGACACCACAGCCTCATCCTGTTGGTCCTCCTCCTCAGTACCACTCCATGCACATGCCGGCCCAGCCCCAGACTGCTGGCTACCCACACATGCTCGGGCACCACCCACAGCAGGTGCAAGCTCACAATGCAATGCAACCTGTGGGACCACCTATGCAGCCTGGCCACACCCACCAATTTGTGACCGGCCCCCAGACAGTCCCGATGGACCACGGAGTGCCCCCTGACGGTAACTTTGTCTACAACAATCAGGGATCCTTCTCTCTCAATGCATCCAACAACAACAGTAATAACCTATCACAGGCTACGTATCTAACACCTGAAGACAGACTATCTAGATTGTCAGAGCTCTTATGATCTTGGCTTCTCTCTCCTCTCTCTTCGCTCAATGGCTCCACATCTTGTATCTATAGCAAGTCTACTTTTTTGGAATCTCGTTATGCAGCTCTATGTCTGAGTCATAGCCTTTTGCTAACTATTCTCTCCATCTTCTCGACCTCATTCTCTCCCTTCTTCATTTGTCATCTTGCACCTCTCTACAGTCACTGACCTTCTCTACCAATGGGTACTCACACACAGACACACACACACAAACACGTTACTTTTTCCAATGTCACACATGTTATGGTTTTATTCCACAATTCTACAACTACCATATTATCTCAGTCCCTCCTTTTTTTTGTTGGATCTGTCACAATGGCAGGCACCTACACCAGAGCTACTATAGTCATATTAATATATTATAACACGGTGTCCTCTCTCCACTCTGGTCTGGGACACGTACCCCTAGTCTGTACAGTGTGTTCTCCTCTTTATATTTCTCTGCAGCATTCATTGTTGGAATTACAAAATTATTTTCTTGTGCTATGTGACATAATAACTTTTCAAATGTTATGAGAGTTATTTAGTGTATATATATATACAATGCACGGTATTGCAAGTCTTCACAGTTACTATATCAATCAGGTCAGAATTGAAATATGCCCTCCTGGGGGCCAGTGGATATGGGGGTGGGGAATGGGACTGGGGTGGGGCCAGGGTTCGTGCTGGGGATTGGGGACACTATGGGGTCTGTCATAGTCGGGGTGGGGGATGGGGGAGGCTCGGGGCACTCCGCTGGAGATGGCGAAGGGACAAATCTCTCACACATACCAAAACTAAAGTTATCAGGAAATATTGGTCTCTCAACTGCATGGACAACTCCATTGCTCAGAGACCTTATGTTGGGTTCAACTATTGGCACTTTACACACTCCAAGAGAGACGACATCATCATCTCCTACTTCGACCTCCATGAACTGGTTGAGAAGAGTGAACAGGAAAGTCTTCAGTGAGAGAGAAGTGGTGTAATGTGCCTCGTCAGAAATGTGGAACAACAAGAGGTTATTGAACGGAAGGCGCAAGTAATTTGAGATACAGGTCCTAAGATCGTCAGGGAATGCCTCAGTGAATGCATCATCAGGAATAGCAAAGACTGTTCGAGACACGTTGGGGTTGTCAAGGAAACTTAGAAGGCCCACAGTCTCAAGGGCCTCGGTGAACAGGGAGAATCGTGAAGTGCTTTCCAAGAAGTCTGCAATGGTGGAATCTACTGGAACGAGGACCCTATCAATAATGTGGAGAGTCCCGTTCTCAGTGTTGCAGGCATTCTCTATCACCACTTCAGCTCCATTGATGAACGGTTTCTAATGAAAATAGAGAATATTTGCATGTGAAACCATCCCATGGATCCATGCAGGCTGATAGGCAGAGGCTTATAACAATGTCCTACTTACAATGATTGTTGGTGTTGGGTTGAGGCGGTAGGGATTAGGAGGGTAGAAGATAAAGCTACGATCGTCAAATGAGATGGAAACACGATGGAGGTGTCTCCCCTCAAGATTGGTGTATATCTTGGCTCCATGTTGCTTCAGACTCTCCATGGTTACATTACCTTCCACCAAATGGTTCCCGACCACCATGGACAGATTAGTAAAGATTGCGTCATCTGGTCTCTGTATGAGATTCAGATCCTGGGCCTGTCTTAAGGCAGCGTTGGTAGGGACAAATGCAGTCAGATGGAAATCGGTAGTGGTGTTGAGTAGCCGGAGGTAGTCAGACATTGCAGCTGTGACATACCTAATGAACTCATCCAGCCCTTGAATTTCCATACACTCCAACAAGGAGTCTGCCACAGCTGTAGAAATTGGGAGCAGTTTACACAGTGGAAATTGCATAAGTGTTGAGACTTACCCACAGGGCAACCAAGAGGGTCACTGATGATGGGATTGTAGAAATTGTAATGGAAGTAGCGACTGTATGGATCATAGATGCTCTTCGGAGGACGAGCTGCAAAGCCAGGACAACACCGCTCGTAGGATCTGTTAAATTCCTGCGTTTCATCCAGACACACGTGGGTAGGTTGGCAGACGAAATGACTGCAGTGGGGAGAGGAGGGTGGCTGAAAGGTGTGCAATTGAATTTACATACAGTACCTGCACTGCCATCTATAAGTATAGCCATAGTAGGTGGGAACTCGTACCCAATCGCACCCTCGGCTGTAGCGATATTCAGTCACATTTGTCCGGACAGTAGCGGTGAACAGGCAAACATTAGGTCTGTATGGCGATGGCGTGACACAGAGCAGTGAAAGTGTGACATATGCATGCATGCTATACCAAGAGAGCTCACCCATAGAGATACTCGCAGGCGGGCTCGTATACTTCACGGACTGTTACGTACATGCCGCAGCTCCTGGGGCGGAATCCGAACGGCACGCTGCAAAGCCGGTTCTCGAAGCCGCCGCTATGGACGGGTGGTTGTGTAGGGTAAAAGGCAGAGCTGACTGCGGCGTAAGCCAGCAAGAATACCAGTGAAGCTACAGCTGTAGACATCTCCGCTAGCGCATACGCATGCGCACGCACGCGATGCGGCTCATTGTTCGTGTATCATTTGATCAAGTGTGTATATACAACACAGTATTTGTAGTGATCGGGTTGCGAATCATCTCTGCACCAGCCTCTTATTAACTTCATCCCTCCACCTCCTCTGTGATCTTTGCCATCTCACTGCTACTCCGCTTGTGTGGGGGTACAGGCAGGGCAGAGTAGGCGGAGTCAGCGAGAGTGAGATGGAGGAGTGCAGGACACAGTTCTGCATTTTGTGGTCCAATGATGGATGTCAACTGAGCCATAGGAAATGCCTCCCCTTCCACACCTTCCCCTTCATCTTGTAGCGTCTGAGAGAGGGAGAGAGGAGGGAGAGAGGGAGGGAGGGAAGGAGGGAGAGAGGGAGGGAGGGAGGGAGGGAGGGGAGGGGAGAGGGGTAAAAATGCACTCTGGTGTGCTGTTTGAGAGAGAACACATGAGCTGCACTATATGAGGTGTGCCTCCCTCCTATACCTGTATGAGGTGGTATGCCTGCAGGAGAGGGTCTAGTCCCAGCTGGTTCTCCAGGTCCGCTCGGGTCCTCTCCAGCTGACTGAACCTACTTGTAGTCGGGTCCAAATTGGCAGGCTCCACCTCCTCGTTATCTTCATCTTTAAATGTGAGGAGACAGTCAAAGGCATAACACACACACACACACACACACACACACACACACACACACACACACACACACACACACACACACACACACACACACACACACACACACACACACACACACACACACACACACACACACACACACACACACACACACACCACATCACTAATACCTGAGTCAACCCAGCTCTCATTGAGGGGTGAGACAAGTACCAGGTCCTCAGCAATTGGTAGGTGGTGAGGAGGGCTGCAAGGTGGAGGGGTTTCTATGGTAGAGAATAATAGATGATGGAATGTGCCTAATGGTTTGAACTGTAAAACTTACTGGACTCTCTGACAAAACTCTGCAAAGTCTCCACCAACTGCTGCAAATCATCATCTTCACTATCAGATGTAGTGTCATCACTTTCCTCTTCCTCTTCTTCCCTCTCCTCTCCCTCTCCCTCTCCCTCTCCCTCTCCCTCTCCTTCCTCCCCCACCTCCTCATCCTCCTCCTCCCCCTCCTCCTCTCCCTCCCCACTCCCACCTTCAGTGGAGTGCAGCTCATCAGAAATCTCAACACCACACTCGGTAGTGGTAGCCAGAATACATGGAGATGAGACCTCCTCCTCATTGGCTGGTTGATCGATAGGGAAGCCCCCTTGGTCATTGGAGGTTGGTCTATCATCAAGGTCTCCGGCTACTTCTGCAGGCCTGTGTGTGTGTGTGTGTGTGTGTGTGTGTGTGTGTGTGTGTGTGTGTGTGTGTGTGTGTGTGTGTGTGTGTGTGTGTGTGTGTGTGTGTGTGTGTGTGTGTGTGTGTGTGTGTGTGTGTGTGTGTGTGTGTGTGTGTGTGTGTGTGTGTGTGTGTGTGTGTGTGTGTGTGTGTGTGTGTGTGTGTGTGTGAGAGAGAGATTCATGAGTACAAGTGATTGTATATTGCAGCTCACTTAGTGCTGTGGAGATCAGGTAGGGAACATGTCCTCAGGAGTTGGGAATTTGTATCAAACTCTCCATCATGCAGAGACTGGGACAGCTGTTGGATGTCTCCCCTACTTGTGGAGTAAGCTGTATGAAAGCTGGTGGGAGAGTCCTGTGCAGTTTTCACTGGACTCTTCTCAGGAGTGCTGTGAGCCTGCTGATATAACACAGTGATTGTGATAGCCACACCTCCCACTGGGTCCTACCTGAGGTGGGAGGGTGGGGGGTTCTAATATTGAGTCCTTTGGTCCCTGTTGGGGGTCATTCAATTCAATGTCCTCCACTGCTAGGACCTCTCCAGGCTCCCCAGGAGACCTCACAGCAGGATTGTCACGTGGAGACCGAACTGGGGAAAGGTTCTCATCCCATGCCTGGCGAATGGACTTCTCCTTAGGAGGTGTGGTCTTAGCCACACCCACTGGGACATCCTTGGCACCTGTCAATGGACTCCTCTTACTCTCCTCCTCACCAATAACCAGCTCCTCACCAGTAACCACATCCTCCCTAGTAACCACCTCCTCACCAGTAACCACCTCCTCACCAGTAACCACCTCCTCACCAGGTTTGGAGGCCACCTTGTCCATAGCTTGTCCTTGACCCTCTTCTTGATCAACTGTAGCTTCCTCACTATCACCAGAGTGTCCAGCCTGCCCCACATCCACCACACCACCAGCCTGTCCCACACTACCAGCCTGCTGTCCTGTCCCCTCAAACTGTGCCACACTCTGAGACGCAGTGTCTTTGGAGGAAGAGGTGGGTACACTGTATGTGGCTTGGAGAATGGTTGGGTCACTGGCTGTGGGCTGTGACTGATCAGCAGATGGGGCAGCTCCATCCTCAGATGGGACAGATACATCAGAAGGCTGGACATTGAGCTTCTCGGAGGGGGCAGGAGGCTGTTCCTTATTGTCCGGCCATTTTGTAAAAATCACATGAGTCTCAGACCTCACTCCTACACATCCAAACATGAACACACACACAGAATTAAGAGAGACCAGGCATACCATTAGTCTTATTAGTGTATGTGTTATTCTGTATTTCCCTCTGCTGCAGTAGAGACACCAGAGGAGCTCCATCCTCCCCCCACTGTCTGCGATGCTCTGTCTCCGCTGGTGGAGGCTCAAGCTCCTTAATGGGAGGGGCTAAGTGACGTTCAAAGACAATGGCAGATGATGTCTCTGTGAGGACAGACCAGAGTGATCACTGTGCCATTGACGGCAGGTCTCTCTCTAACCTTCACTGACACTGCCTGTACTATCACACTGCTGAGCTATTTGTGGCGATGCATGAGGCTCCACCCACTTTCCTCGAGGCCCCACCTCTTTCCCACGTGGTTCTGCCCACTTCGTACCCTCCCCCTCCTCTTGTTGTGCCAGTCTCTTCTTCTTCTTCTCCTCGACCATCTTCCTCATGTGCTCCGCCTGCTGGTCTGCCTGTGCCTGCCAATACCACAATCCATACTGAAACCAAACACAGCTAGTGACTCTACCTTCAGAGCAGCTATTTTCTTCCTACGAGCATTTAGCTCCATCTCTTCAGCTGGTGTAGGTGCATGCCCAGTGGGTGAGCCCCTATCATTATCTCTTAATACAGCAACATGGGCTTTATCTTGTATTCTCTTTCTCTCCATGTAGTTCTGTCTACGAATGGCCTGAAGCTTTGCAAGGTACTCTTCCTCAGCTGCATTCCTCGCCTTAGATTTAACTGGAGCAGCTGACACTGAACTCTGAACTTCCACTCCTATAACACACACAATGGCAGTCACACCCTCCCTCTCTCTCCCTCCCAACACACACTCAGTACAGCTGCTATCATACCCTGTGATTGAGGAGCTAGTGGAGTAGGGGAGGGAGCCAGCCATTGAGCCTGTCCACGGAGCTTGTTAGCAGCTGCTTCTCTTCTTCGCTGGTGGAAATCTTCCACCACTCTTGCTCTCTCTGCTGCCTCTCTAGCATGTACCCTGGGAGAGAGAAATGAGTCTTCTAGTGAACTGTATAGCCAGACACTACGCACCTGTCTCTACCAGCTTGTACCTGCACTGGTACAACTGGAGGTTCAGGATGGATAATTCCTTCCTTAACCTCATCACCACTGGCTGCACTGGCCGTAGGTAGGAGCCCGCCTCCAGACAGTGACTTCTGCCAGTCTAGAGCCACCTGTCTAGCATTGTGCTGCCTCATCACCTTGAGGCAATACAATACTTAGTGACTGCAGACTGAGTGGAGTGCTCTGCTGAGCTTAGTACATGTACCTTTTGTCTCTGGGCCAGGGCCGCCTGGACTACGTGCTGCTGCTGGATCTGATCTCTCTGCTGTCTTGCCCGCTCCTCGGACTCCTTCCTTGCAGCTGCCAGTGCTGCTGACACCTGCACACACAGTGGACCCACACACACCACAGAGAGAGGAGAGGTAGGACAATGCAATGTGACAGGAAGAAGGACACTCTAACCGGCTTCTTGGCAGCAGCACTAACTTTAACTGGTCTCAGTACAATCTTCTTCCTACAAAGAGATGGTACCATCATTAAAGTAGAGCACCATTGGAGCTAGAGGTGTATACCTGTCTTCTGGTGGTTTTTTCCTCTGTGGTCCACCATAGACACTGGCAGGGTCATACTTCTTAGCTCCTGGAGGTGGTGAAGTGGTGTGAGGGAATGGAGGGTTGGGAGGAGGGCAAACTAACCTGACTTTGGTTTGGAGACGGCCGGTTGTAGTGGTCTCATCTGGCCAGCATTGGGCACCGATGGCCCCCCACCCCTCCCCCCTCCTTGTACTGGTGGTCTACCACGATGCAGAATGGTGTGGCTAAACTCGTCTGCTCTCAACTGTACACCATATACAACCATTAAACCCTACATCCACTCCTCTCTCCCTCTCTTACAGTTTCAGATAGAAAGTTCTCAATCCGCTGCTGTATAAAGGGGAGTCGTAACACACCGTTAATTGAGGGGCGGTCTCGTGGAGAGTGCCGTAAACATGAATCAATAAGGTTCCGAAGGTCTCGGCTATATCGAGGTGGAATTGCAGGGTACGACCCTTTAACAATCTTCAGCACAAGGTTACGCATGTTACCAGCTTCAAACTGTACGTTAGTACAAGGGTAACATCAGGTCAGTTAATATGGTGGAGACATACCGCATGTTTTAGTGTGGCCAGTTCGTACAAGACACACCCCAATGCCCAGATATCACTGCATATCACACACACACACACACACACACACGTCGTACAACAAGAGAGAAGGTAAAGTGGTGAAACTTACCTCTTATTGTTGTAAGGCCTGTTTTCACATATTTCAGGAGAAAGGTAATAGGGAGTACCAATGCACGTTCTGGCCAGCTCCATCGTACTGCAGGAAATAGTAACATTGAAAACAAGCCAATTTCTGAGGGAAGGTATGCTGTCTTGTAAAATGCATTAAAGGAGTGTTCCTACCAGGCTGGTACCTGTTTAGAACTCGGGCAATCCCAAAATCTCCAAGTTTGACCATCCCAGACTTTGTGAGGAAAATATTCTGCAAGAAAAAGGATCTGTTAGCGACCCACACCCAGGCTAGAGCTGCACACACCTGGGTCTTGATGTCTCTGTGAAGAATCTTCCTGTCATGGACGTGCTTGAGAGCCAAACATATCTGAACAAACCAATTGAGGATCTGAAGGATTGGTGAGGACTGACAGTGAACAACTCTCTCTCTCTCTCTCCCTTTCACAACATGGACTAACCTGCTCTTCTGGTAGGAGGCGGCCTCTTTGGGCATTAATCTTCTGGTACATGTCTCCTGAATACAGAAAGAGAAGGGGGAGGGGGGGAGGTGAAGATTAATATTTTGTGACCACACTATCTTACCTCCATCACAGTAGTCCATCACAATGAACAGGTTTCCTGCACCTGGTAGAAGAGAGGTATGTCATAGTCAGCAGTGTGTACATGTGAAGCAGAAATGGGATAGACCCACTCTCAAATGACTCCAAATAGGACACAATGTTAGGGTGTTTCATCTGAGACAGCACCTTGACCTGCACGACATGCATCATGGAAGAGGCCTATAGCGGCTGTCAATACAGCTCACCTCTTTGCGAGATTCTTCTCTTTGCTTGCGAGCCATCTGACAGAATACAGAAAGAGATAAAATATTTTCAAGTGCACACACATATTCACCGTTCACCTTGGATATGTTGATTTCCTTGATAACGAACTGCTTGCCATCCGCCTTTCTCTTTACCAGGAGAGCTTTCCCAAACGAACCTTCTCCTATCTTCTTTACTCTTTCATAGCGGTCCATCTTGATAGAACCACTGTCTGCAGGTCAGCTCCTCCTTCCCGCCTGAAAATGGAGGGCGGAGCTTTGGTGCGCTATAATTCGGTCTATGCGGCGCGCGCTCCATTTAGGCACTAATTAGTTAATTACATGCCTTGGCTGAAGGCCAAATAGCGGCATCTCAAGGGTTCCGTTTATTTAACCAAGGCGGCGACCACACAAGTCTAGAAGAGATCTATATACGTTCCTTGACTATTGTGATTGTGCTAGAGTTTTTCTAAGTGACTTCCGCATTCGTCTATCATAATGATCAGCATGAACAATGTCTAGTTATGAAGGGGACAGTCAGCTAGCAATAGACTTATCGCCTCGCGAGGATAGTCCAGAGTCTCCTCCTTTCTCGGGACACAGCGAATATGGTGACTCGGGTGTCGTGGTGAACGGTGGACTCCATAACAACACATCCACTTCAGCTCGCAACGGGCCGCGCCGAACAGCCGCCTACTCATCTCCGTTGACAGAAGTGCGCCGCTCTTCGCTACCTTTCGTAGACATGTCTGGAAATGGCAACGGACTTACGCACGTTCCTCCCGCCGAGGAACTTGAGATGATGTACGCCTTTCATGCTGGAAACGCCGGCAGACGGAACTCGCAACCTAGTACAGAGGCCGGAGAAGAAAGCAATGGCGGCTGGGCGCAGCAAAGTTCGTTCAGTGCCTCGCAAGAAATACTCCCGCGGCCGCCCAAAACTGTGAAGTGTTTCTCGCCCAACTGGTGGAATCCGAAATTTTCATCGCCTATTCTCGAGCGCCACCTGAAGAAGAAAGTCATCGAGTTTCTACGCCGCCGATTCCGAATCGCCGTTCTCTTCATCGCGCTCTCCTCCCTCCTGTGGATAGTGTTCTTCTCAGTGCACTTGGCTTTCGATCCGCCTCGCACAGAAGAAGAATCCGAAGATCGGGTCAACGATCTCGCTGCAGACAGTGTGCGGTTTACCTGGTGGTACGTGGTAGGAGGTGCAGTAGTGTTCGTCGCCGTGCTCATCATGCTGGTACTAACCTATTCGGACTACTACGGTCGCCTCGCACTGCTCCTCTCCACAACGCTCACCGTTCTCCTCATGTTGGGTTCTGTGGCGCTGAGTTTTGCTCTCTATTTCGACGACAACGTGGAAGGATTCTCCACCATGTGGCTGGTAGCTCAGTTCTCCATTACTGGGGTCGTAACCCTAGTCATATTCACTCTCTCCCAGCTGCCAATCCTCTTCTCTGCAGGGCTGTGTGTAGTGTATCTCATCATCTCCAATGTACTCAGTATCACCTTCACTGTTGTTCTCAATTCAGACACTTACCCTCCCTCATTCTTTGGACCCAGTGCAGTGGGGACACTACTGTTCTACTGTGCTCTCATCCTCATAGGCTGCAGTACTGCATTTGTGTCTCAAAAAAGACAACATGCTACCTTTTGGAAAATTGCACAGTGTGTGCTCTCGCAGAAAGCAATGGACTTAGAGCGAGAGTTGGAGGAGAAGATGATTCTGTCCATTCTCCCCCAGCCTTTTGCACAACGTATGATGAGTGTTGATGTGCAGTTAAGCTACATGATGAAGCAGTCGGTGGGGGGTGCCGTCTACAATGACACAGGTTTCACAATCTCACAACTCAACAGAGTGACCATTCTATTTGCAGACATTGTTGATTTCACTGAGTTCTCGTCCAGTCTATCAGCCGAAGAACTAGTCGGTATTCTAAATGAACTATTCTCCATGTTTGATGACCTTGTGGTTAGACACAAATGTGAAAAGATCAGCACCTTGGGTGACTGTTACTTCTGTGTCTCTGGCTGTCCAGAGCCCGTCTCTAGCCATGCTAATAACTGTGTTGACCTGGGCTTGGCTATTGTGGAGTCTCTGGAAGTGTTTCGCAGACGAACTGGCCATCCCTTGGACATGAGGGTTGGCATCCACACTGGCTCTGTTCTGTGTGGGGTGATGGGCACCAGGAGATTCAAGTTTGATGTGTGGTCAAAGGACGTGACAATTGCCAACCAAATTGAGGCCTGCAGTACACCTGGACGTGTGATGATCTCTGCTGCAACCAAACATTTTCTCTCCAGTGCCTATGTAGTGGAACCAGCACACTTACAAAATCAGGACCCTGATCTAGCTGGTATTGAACTCTATTACGTAGTTGGCCGTCGACATCGAGCACTCTCCCACGGTACTTCTGTGAAGGAATGGAGGAGACGCCTATCCACCATTGACACTGTGGCTCAGGCCCTGCCTGATACACAGGGTGAGCAGGGGAACACCAAAGTTGATCTCTCTCTGTGCTGTTTCTGGAACAAGAAACATACACTGGCAGATCCACAACTACCGCCGTCCGAGAGCCAGTCCTCCAGCTCCATTGCTGAGATCTTCACCATGCAGACACAGCTTCAGAAATGCACCTCCTATGCAGAGCTGGCCAACCCCGAGGTACAGCAACAGTCGATCATGGACTACAAGATTGTCGAACTCATGAAAGAACAAAAAGTTGATTTCGATACGTATTTTGATCCCCAACTGCGTTTACTGACGTTGCAGTTCCACAACCACGACTGGGAGAATGCCTACAGGAACTACGGTCGCAACCTGGACGATGGATCGAGCGGTGAAATGATGGAGACAGAGTTGGGCTACCGCATCACCAAACAGAGCTACATGTGTGACACAGTCACCCTCTTTTTCGTCTTCCTCCTAGTGATGTTTGGTAGTCTGGCTGTCCTCTGCGGTGGTGGTACCTTCTCCCTCTGGCCCTCCTGGCTCTCCATCTTCCTCGTCGGCCTCATCTTGGAGCTCGTTATCATCATACATGTCTGGGCTGTCTATCAGCCACAGCGATTCCCAGCCCGGTTTGCAGCATATGCTCAGTTCATTATTAACTGGTATGTCCGATCGTTTGTTGCACTCTTCATGATCTACTACCCCATGACCATTGTCTACGCCAGTATTGGACAGTGTACTGGTGATGTGATTGAGAACACACAGGACTTGGCTGCCGTCCAAATGGCATTTTTTGTGACCATTGTTGTGCTTATCAGTAGTATTACATTCATGGAAGTCAGCCACTTCGTAAAGCTAATTGGAGGCCTGCTAAGTGCTATTGTGACCATTGTGATGGTGATGACTCTTCACCTCCAGATCTGTATAGGAGGCATAAATATTGACACCAACAGCACAGCCTCATCCGAACCAACTGAGGCCCCCCAGATCAGCCATGAGACTGATCCTCCTGAGCAGTACCTCACTAACTACTACCACCGCCACGTGGCGCCCGAAGCTGTCATTCTACTGCTGCTCATACTGCTCATTCTAGCCGTTGTGAATCGTATGTCGGAGGTGTCTGTGAGACTGAGTTTTATTGGTCGTATTGAGGCAGCTGGGCGCAGACGTTACACTCGGCAGCAAAAAACACAAGCAGAGTGGCTACTCTTCAACATCATCCCTCCTCGAGTGGCCTATGAACTCCGAAAATTAGGCCGATATTCTCGGAACCATGACTGTGTCGGTGTTGCATTCGTTTCCATAGCAAACTTCAATGAATTTCATCGTCGAACCAGCGAGATACAGGGGGAAGCCCCTTATTGTATTCTAAACCAAATAATTTCAGAATTTGACCTCTTACTGGAGAAGCAGTTTGAGTGTATTGAGAAGATCAAAACCATTGGTAGTGTATACATGGCAGCCTCTGGACTGGACACTGAAGGTCCAGACATCACTCATCTCCTTGAGCTCATTGACTTTGCACAGCAGATGTTTGCAGTGATGGAAGGACTCAACGAACAGTTTAGAAACGAGGAATTTTCAGAGCTGCAAATGAGAGATTTTTCCTTTGAGCTAAAGGTCGGATTCAACTATGGACCAGTGACGTCTGGTGTTGTTGGCAGTCGAAAGATGCTCTACGATATTTGGGGCGACACTGTGAATGTAGCCAGTCGTATGAACACCACTGGTATGGTCAAGAAGATACACATGCCAGAGAGCTGCCTGGCAAAGTTGCTGGAAAATAGAGACATTCGTTTCGAACGTCACCGGGAGGTTCATGTCAAGGGCAAAGGGGCAATGAGGACTGTATTTGTATCTCACGTAACCCAACCTACTCCCTGACTCTCACCCAATCTGCATGTTCATATGTGTACGTATGTTACTGTACAGGGTCGATATACTTCTATTTTTTTGGCATTTATTCATACTCATCATCTGCTCCTTTGTATAGCCACATCATATCTCTCACACTAGCCCCTGTATAAATCATCATCATGACTCCTCATTCATCTGTGCAGTATATATCTAATTGTCATTATTTACCACTGACAAGATACTTGGATCTCTAGTGTAGAATACATGGTCAATCAACGTCATAGTGATGGGATGGCACATTCCTGTGTAGTTGCTTGTCTTGGAGGAGCTTATCACTGATCTGCTATTCAGATAGTGAGACCACATCCCATGGAGGAATGCATACAATGTACAAGTACAACTTATGGGATGGGCATTTAGTGTGGGGTGCTGCTCAGAACACACAGCAGTTAATCCATCCCATAGTGTACAACATTCACCAATGCCTACATAAGGTCAGATACGCTGTCAGATAATCAGGTATGTTAAAAGCTTACTACAAAGTCCAGAGTACAGTACCACACACTTCAAAGAGTGTAGAATTACATCAGTAGTGCCGCTCCCTCGTTCTTAATGAGGCGTAAAAAACGTTCTTAGAATTGCACATGGTATACATGTATATAATTTACAATAACTGAGACACAAGGTGACATGTTCTACTGAAGGTGGCAGACAATCTGTCTCAGTGACTAGTGGCTGGACCTAGACCTGTTCTTGTACTGGCGGCTCATAGCCTCCTCTGTCCACTCTTGTCCCACCAGCTCCATCTCCGTGCATCTCCATCAGTTTACCAACTACACAACACAAGGGAGAGACCACCCAATGGTAAGTATACCACACACAGTTCCTGTACCCACTGTGTATACATACACATGTGTATTTTCACAGGCTCAATGGCACTGCTCATTCAAAGGAATGCCAGCTTAACAAACATGATGTCAGCAACTTACTGTCGAATTTGGGCTTCTTTAGGACTTTGACTTTCCTTATGAAGACATCGTGGAGAGGGTATATAGACTGGCAGCGTTTTTCTATGTCCTTACTAATACTGTCTGGAATGCTGGAATGAGACAGACCAGGCACACAGTGAGTCATTGCAACTCAACATCATACAGTGATCTATACTTACAGTTTACTAACAACCTCCTTAAGGTCACTCTGCGATATCTCTCGGCTGATAATTTCGACCATTCTCTTGCGGATGTTCCGCACCTGACTAGCCTTGGCATAGCTGGTCTTCTTGATCTGATTGGGCTGTCTGCGGGTGAAGCCCATGCAGAACATCCTCAGCCAATAGCCATCTGTGGTCTTAACATCGACCGAAGCCTCAATCATCGTCTGTGTTTTGCACATGTGTATATGTTCTTCAAGAGAGGATGATTTATTCAACTCACCTGCCACTTCTTTACTAAGCTCTTAATTTTATCCGAGGTAAGACTCATTCCGTGAAAGTTGGTGAGTACATGTTTCCCCTGGACGTCCTCTGAGATGAGCCGGAACTTGCGATGGGCTACCTCGTCTCCCTGCAAGTCTGCCTGAGCCACCTCAAACACTCGGCCCTTCAAACCATCACTGGCCAGCTCTGAGTAAAAAGGAAGGCCATGTATACTTAGTACACACTCTCCTCCATATGTACTGAGCAACACTGTTACATGTTATGAATGAACGTACTCTTCCCCTGGGTCCTCGTGACTAGGGTCTGTCCAATGTTTCTGGTCTGGAAGGTAGCCGGGGCCTTGACGTCATACCAGTCCTTCTTTGTGAAAGGGTCCACACTGCGGGGCAAACGGAGATGTGGTAAAACATGACTATGAAATAATCCGTTGCCATCCACCCGGCCCCGGCACCAATGCAACTTATACCACGCAGAAGGCTTATTACGGTCCTTCTTTTCCGCCTCCCTAACTTACATCTTCTTCTTAGAGCCTTTCTTGCCTTTAGTCAATCGCTTGTTCTTACCCACCGCCATGCTGATACCGTGCGCGCCAAATAGAAAGTGCTTCGTACTTCCGAGCATGCGCAGCAGAGCAAGTCGTGCTATTATGTATATACATATGAAAGAGATACTATAGCACTACACAAAACACATTGAAGAGGATCACAAGAAGCTAGGGTAGAGGAACTACGACTTTGACCGAGCTAGCTGGAAAATCCCCAAAACTTCCAGTTCTGGCATTTTCTCCACTGTACCAGTCACTGTCAATCTTCTCCAGTAGATTGAGAATATCCCCAGTCTGTATGTAAACAATATGGCATGATTGGCCAACACTACATCTGTACATATTCACTTGTGGTGAATATAGAAGCTGTTATGCTGTGCTGTATAATGATGTGTTCGTTCTTTCACTTACTTTGAAGCTGAGCCTCTGACCGTCTGCAGCTGTGAAGTCATGCAGGGCCTCTGCTCTGGGCAGCAGACTATCATCCAATTTGGTCACATGACTCAGCCCTGTGTGCAGCATCACAACAATCACACCATCACACACACCACCATTATCACAATTATCACACCTCATTGTCACCACTACAAACTGTGATGTGTGTACTGACCTTTATTGGGTTTATTTGCAGCTGGTTTAGGCAGCTCTTTGAGGACTTTGACAAAGGCAACTGGGAACATGCCTTCCTGATCCCCCAGTCTGCCACTTATCCATTCCTCATTCACCCATTCCAATGTCACTATGGTGTCACCAGTCTTGAAGCTCAGCTCCCCTGAATTTTCTGCCTTGAAATCAAACAATGCCTCACACTTGCCAGTCACCTGGAGGATATTACAGTAGTGGAGGTTGTTGATAGACAAGGAGCTGTTGACAACACACCTCTACTTGAGTGGCTTCTGTTGTGGCTGCCTTCTTTGGCAAGTCAGAGGGAAGGTGGTCCACAAAGGAGGCTGGGAACATGCCCGTTTTCCCTGCCATCTGCCCTTCGACCCACTCATCATTCACACGACTCAGAACCTTCACCAGAGCACCAGCCTACAGACAGGAGATCACCAACCACAGTCCAATCATTGCTACAATGTAATAAGCTACATGTACATATGACATATGCTAACCTTAAAAGACAGTTCTCCCTCCTGTCCATCAAAGTCATACAGGGTCTTTGACAGCCCATCATCTCTCTCTGCTGGCAAATCCTCTCTTATCTCCACAAATTGAGATGGAAAAATTCCCTCTCTTCCCCGGAGTCTTCCCCTCAGCCATTCGTCGCCCACTCTCCCTAAAAGCTCCACTGTATCTCCCACAGAGAAACTAAGTTCATCTGAACTTGCAGCGGCAAATTCATACAGAGCCACACAGTGAGGGCCTCTAGAGAGACGAGAGGGGATGGAGAGGTAGTTACTAACTGGTGTGTGTGTGTGGGGGGGGGATTCAGTCACTTACTGAATCTCGACTATACTAGGAACCCCTTCTACTGCATCAGCTGGCAGTTCCTCCTATACACATCATAAAGTATGCATGTACATACATGTACAGCTACAGTGCCACATGCTAGCACACTCACAACAATCTCCACATAGTTCTTGGGAAAGATGCCCTCTTGTCCATTCACTAACTTCCCTCTTAGCCACTCCTTTCCAACCCAGCTCTTCAGCATGATCAGATCTCCTTCCTTGAAAGACAGCTCATCTGATGACTCTGTAACCACACAATAGTTAGTAGAATGAAAGGTGTCCATTATTACTTACCTCCACTAAATGAATGCATGGCTACGGCACATGGCCCCTCCTCAAACCCAGCCACTGTGCTCTGTCCAGGGAGTCCCTTTACAATGCGCATATCACGAGCCGGTATGGCACCTTCTACCATTCCCAAGTCTGCATTGCGAGCAAAGAACCAGTTCTTGTCTATCCTCTCTATCAGTTCAATCACATCTCCCATCTGAGGGTGAGGAGTGGGGGATGGATCTGCCTACAGACAGTGAACCTACTCACATCATATGCCAGTTCGGCTGGATCTGACGGCTCATGGTTAGTCAGTGCTATACCATGTGGCTCTACACACTGTGAACCACAACACATCATCACATTTAATACCACAGAGCCATTGGGCTAGCCTACCACATATCTATAGAGAACATGGCCTGCAGCAGGTCTCGGCGGCAGTGATGGAGTCCCACTTGGATCCTGTATTACGTACAGAGCAATGGGATTAGTGGAGCATGCTACATCACCATTATTGGATGTAACTTACAACTGGCGGGGTCCGGGCTTTAGAGAGCGGGGGTCTGAAAATAGCACACGTGATCAAAGATGGTTATATAAGCTTACCTTCGTAACCGTTACGTATGTATATAGGCTATACCGCAAACCACGTACCTTGACGGACCGTAACCGGGTCGTGTCGGGCCGTGGGCAGGTCTACTCGGGCCTTGGACAGGTTTGGGTGGTTTGGTTTGCCCTGGCGGCCTTGCTGGCGGCGCTGCAGGCTTTGGAGGCTTGCCTGGACGACCTGGTGGCATAGACATGGGTCTGGCCGGCTTTGGACGAGAACGCGGCCGAATATCACTAGTGTCTGCTGCTCTTGCACCGCGCAGGACAACTCCTACGACAAAAACATCGTTCTCTAATTAAAGCGCAAGGTTGTTCCAAATAAGGAATGGCCACTACATTACCTGCACTTTCTTCCGTTTTCTCCATAACAGTAGTATTCCCCGTGCTGGCTTCCGGCTGGGGTTCCGGTACAGTATTCCCCGTGCTGGCTTCCGGCTGGGGTTCCAGTACAGTATTCCCCGTGCTGGCCTCCGGCTGGGGTTCCGGTACAGTATTCCCCGTGCTGGCCTCCGGCTGGGGTTCCGGTACAGTATTCCCCGTGCTGGCCTCCAGCTGGGGTTCCGGTACAGACTGCCCAGCAATTGTAGGCAGTTGCACTGCACCCTCAACATCATCTTCCTTCTTGCAGCTGTTATTTGGCTCTGAGCCTCCTTGGAGGGCATTCTGAAGTCCTTCCACGGGTGTCTCCTTTGTACTGTTCAGTGAGGTGTCTTCTGTGGTGATTGACTCTTCACTCAATAACTGTTTCACCTCTTGCTGTCCAGCCAAAGGCTCAGCTGGTTTAGGAGAGCCGTTCACTGTGACTTTTGGTTCAGTGGTAGGAGAAGGCTTGTCTTCACTGCTCACCTCATTGTGTGCTGGACGTAACACCATCGGACTACGTCTCTTTGGCTGCCTCTTTACAGCTTGAGGAGCTTTCTCCTCCTCCTCTTCCTTTTCTGGTGGTGGTGTGGTGTGCTCTTCATTTCTTTTTCTACTCATTTCCGTCGAGCTCTTCTTCTCCTCTGCAGTGCTTCTTCTCCTTGCCACTGGTGGATTCACTACCCCTTCCCCATCACCTACAGTACCTCCAGACTGGGGCTGACTGGGGGGAGGAGTTTGACTGGTTTGTGCTGACTTTCTCTGTGGAATTGCCACCTCACTGCTTGTGTCAGGCTGGGCATCTTGTCTGTCCTCTACCACCTTCACTGTCCCTCTCTCTGGTACTTGCCTGGGAGGTGGAGGCTTCCTCGGTAGTGACGACCGTTTCTGTGTAGAGCTGGAGCTGGTCTGATGTGGTAGTGTCTGTCCCCTTCTGAGGACCTTGGGGGGCGGTGGCTTCTCAGGTCTCCTCTGAGGCTGTTTAACTACATCTTTTTTAGAAGCTTGTAATTCACTGCCTTCTTCACCAGCAGTATTCCTTGGACTGGCGGTAGGTGGCTGAGTCACTGAGGGGGCAGGGACATGAATGGAGCCTTTTTCTTCCACAGGCTCTAACTGACTTCTTCTCTTTGCTTTAGGAGCCTGTGCTGTCACTGGTGCTGTTGGCTTTTGTTTCAATGGTGGTGTTCCAGAGGGAGAAGCTGGAGGAGGTGGTCTACTAGGCTTTCCTGCAGCACTAAAAGTCGGGGAAGTGCCAGGCAGGTCAACACCGGGTCTTGCTGGGGGTGTGCGAGGTGGCTCTCTTGTCTGTGGCAGAGGATCAGGAAGAGGACTGGGTCTAGATGCAGAGACTGTCCGTGGTCTTGCCTGTGGGGGGGCCTCTGGACTAGCTGACTTTTCACCCTCTGTTTGGAACCCTCTCCTGGGTTTTGGTGGAGGAGGTCTCTCCTGAGTTACCTCTGTCTCTGTGCCACGTTCTTGTGTGTCTACTACTTTAGTGCTCTCTGTAGCTTGAGGTTGCAGCGTTTGGTCCATATTTGCCTGTTTGGCATTTAGTCTAGTCCTCTCTTTAGCCTGAGGTGGAAGTGTTTGGCCTGCACCTCCCATCTCAGTGCCCCCCTTGGTTTCTGGTGTGGTACCCTCTGCAGCCAAAGTCTGAGACACTGCATCATTCTCCTCTACCTCACTCATCTCTTTGTGCACTGGTTTGGCTCTCTCCTTCGCCTGTGGCTTGGTTCTCCTTGATGAAATTATTCGAATGCCACTGCCACTATCTGATGGTGATTCTCTACCATCTTTCTCGTCAACAGAATCACTTTGTACTGGAGATTTCTGTGAGAGAATATAAGTGTCATTATAGAGCTGCTATAAAATGGAGGTAGCTGACAGCCTACCTTTTCTGAAGGTTTATATGGCTTGGGTGCAGGTGGTCTGGTAATGGCTCTGTATGGACTGGGCTTCGGAGGAGCTGGGTTCAAACACATGTACATATTCAATAAGGAGAAATGAGTTGGTCTCTGGACTGGACTGTGGACTGGACTGTGCTATGTCCAGTGCAGAGTCCAGAGACCAGAAATGAGCAGACCTGGTTTGTGTTGAGTAGCTCTCTCTCCTGTGGGACTCTGTGGAGGGGGGGCTGGTTTAGAGGGGAGGGTGTGCGATTTGCGAAGGGGAGGCTTCCTTTTCTCTTCCTGTGTCCTTCTGGGAGGGGCTGCTGGGGCAGTTCCATCCACAGGGGAAGACTCCTTTCCATCGTGGCTCTCCCTCATCCTTGCAGGCTGAGGTGGGGTGGAATTAGGAGCTTTTTTCAACGGTGGAGGCCGTGTTGGTGCCTTTCTGACAGGAACTCTGGGAGACTGAGAGATAGAGGTGGCTGAGGGGGGAGAAGTGGGAGGAGGGTCGGGGCGGGCAGGCGCTGGAGGAGGGCGTCTAGTAGGGACTGGGATCACATCTCCCTCCATCACCTGAGTTGATACAATTTTGATGTCTGGTCTGCCTCTGCAGACACAACCAGACATCAATCAATACATTATCTCCAGTGACTAACACTGCATTACTCTTTAATGGCCGTGGAGTTGGCGGGAGGACGAGGGGAGGCTTTGGCACTTGAAGTGGTTGCAGCACGACGGCGAGCCCTTGGAGGAGCTATCGGAGAAGACGGCTTGATGTGTGGGTCTGGAGATGGTGTGTTGGCTGTGGGTGGCCTAGCTGGCCGACTTGGGGGTGGGCGGAGTCCATCTTGAGGGGTGGGTGGAGTCTAGTGGGGACAGAAATATACATGTAGTGTAGTAGTCAAGGTAACTTATTGTCAGCTATGGATACCATGTAGTTGGAATCACATGATTGGCAGGAACAACCAGGAATAGCAACCCCCCTCAATACACACACACACACACAACAATAGTGACACACACACAGACATACCTCTGGTCTCTGTACTGTATACTGTACTTTGCAAGTCTGCATATGACATACCTGCATCTCTGTCAATGTCTGGGGCTTAGGGTGGTCAGGCACAGAGGGCATGGGGTGGGATTTGGAGGGGCTAGCCCTCCCTCCTTCTCCCTCCGCCGCCTCCTCCTCCTCATCACTCAGTGGAGGGGGAGGGGGGGTGTAGTTAGGAGGGGGGCCTGCATCTGAGGAGGAAGAGATGCACACACTCCCAAACAGCAGTCCAGTTCACTGCTAGTAGTCAATACCCTGACCAAGGTGCCCTCACTCCTACACGCTAGATAGAGTTACTAGCTGAAAGTTTCTAGTAAACAGTCTAAGTACGGTACGTGGGCTATGATACCTGCTACTCCACTGACCTGCAGCCGTCGGTCGAGGCGGCAGCTTGGGCGGTCCAGTGGAGAGGTCCAAGGGAACGTAGGACTTGGGAGGCGGTGGTCTCCTTGGCTCCGACATGTCAGTCCCACTCTACTACACACACTCGCACTCTGCACTCCCACAGCGAGTTTTGGTGTCTTCAATTAAGGTTCATCGGTTCAAAGGTCGTTTATTACCTGCAGTGTATTGGGAAGGGTATGCCTCGGTTCGGCTCTTCCTTCCCGTTCGTCTTTGGAGCCACTTTAATCCTTCTCACTGTTGCGTTTCACGGTCGAAGGAAGCTTTTCCCCGAAGTGTTTGAGGAGCAGAGACGCCAGGCAATTGAAGGACGGCGCAGAGCACAGGAAATTCGAACTGCAGTTGCCGAGGGTGTGCGCAAAGAAAAGGAGAAGCGAGGAGCCAACTAACTGTCGACTCACCATATAACATGCTTTTAATTAGTTAGGTTAGTACCTGTTGTACATGCAATGTATGTATACCGACTATGTTCTAGTTAAAGCACACCATCAGATCACTTGCAATGTCTTCTTTGTAGGATATTATTTTTCTACAAATGGCATCAAATCGAGCAAAACTCTCACTTCGTCGTACCAGAAAACCCACCGGACATGTTGGAGCCTCTCAGCCTATGACCCTCCCTACCTCCTGTGACAATACACCACCCACTGAGCCCCTTCCCTCAGGGGGTGTGGTTTCAGATGATGGGAGCCCAGCCTCTGGAAGTGTGGAGGAATCTGTTGAATGTGGTTCTGTTAGTAGTGATAGAGGTGGAAGAGAAGATCCCGCGGGAGAGGAGGAGGATTTCCAGCCACAACCACTATCCAAAAGTGGACTAGGAAGAAAGAGGAAGCAGCTTCTCACTAGCAGGTAACTACAGGAACCCCCCATCTCTGTGCTTCATGTAAACTGCAAGTCCATTCTTTCCCAGTTACATGTCTGCCATTGGTGAGGAGGAAATGCAGCTTGCTCTGGCACTCTCTGCCTCCCTCCAACCTCCCCATACTGCCCCAACAGACTGCCCCCCTGGAAAGCGGGGTAAGAGGGGCAAGGGTAGAGCTAACAAGAGGGACTTACTTCCAACCAGTGTGATGACAACCTCGTCAGCTGAAGCACAGAGGATCATAGCCCAGAAGGCTAGTGCAATGCTCCAAGAGGTACCCACCTCACCTCAATATGCATGTACTAGGTCTATCCCTCACCATTGTAGGGAATGTCCAGTGGTCAGATCTCCCGTCCATCATCACTTCAGCCCAGCCAATTGGCTGAGAGGTTAAAGGAATGTCGACCTACAGCCAAGGACAGCTCCACACTGTGGGAGATGGCTGGCTATGCTGAGGAAGAAGGGCGGAGTAGGTTCCTTGTCCCTGCTCTCGATCTACCTCCTCATCCCTCCCTACCTGTGTCTTCACAGTCCTCCCTAGCTCCACACACACACCCTTCACCAGCAACCTCCACATCCCACTCAAAACAACCCTCACCCACAACACATACTCCCTCCCCACAACCTTCATCACACATCTCCCATCTGCACCCCTCCCACCCAGCACCCTCCCATCTGCACCCCTCCCACCCAGCACCCTCCCATCCCTCCCTCCCACCCTCCCTTCCACGTGGTGTACAGACTCTTCTCTCTGACCTCTCCTCTCTCGTGGGCTCTCAACTCTGCAGTGATGTGGTAATTACTGTAGCAGATGGAAGGGGCATACCCGCCCACTCAGCCATATTAGCCTGCCGCTGTCCGATACTAGCTGAGGTAAATAGAATCACATCATGTTGAAAGTTATAGTGAGGGAGGATGCTGTAGACATGAGGGTTCCTTGTCACGTGTGTGTGTTTGTTGTGTGTGTTTGTTGTGTGTGTGTGTGTGTGTTTGTTGTGTGTGTGTGTGTGTGTTTGTTGTGTGTGTGTGTGTGTGTGTGTGTGTGTGTGTGTGTGTGCGTGTGTGTTTGTTGTGTGTGTGTGTGTGTGTGTGTGTGTGTGTGTGTGTGTGTGTGTGTGTGTGTGTGTGTGTGTGTGTGTGTGTGTGTGTGTGTGTGTGTGTGTGTGTGTGTGTGTGTGTGTGTGTGTGCAGAGGTTGTTCCACAGTTTGGATAAACCAGTTCACCTGGACTTCAGGCAGTTTGACCGGGCAACAGTCGTCTCATTTCTACGCTATCTCTACACTGGCACCATTCCACACCAGAATGGAATGAACTCAGTCACAATGCTAGCCATGAGGTAGTGTACTAACTGTGCTATGCTAGTTAGTGTGATTTAGTATACTTGTATACTTGCTGTGTTCTCAGCTTGGGTATGACGGGGCCATCACTGCTGGCAGAGAGAGAAGGTTATACCAGCACCAGGAGAGGGCAGGCCTTTGCCTCTCACACTGAGTCAACCGAGCTACCATCCTCAATAAAGACACATGAAACTCCACCATCTCACTTACCTCCCTCTGCACTCTCACCTCCCTCACATCACACCTCCACACCACCAGCTGCACTGCTGTCTTCACCATCTCACCAACCTCCCTCTACACTCTCACCTACCTCACATCACACCTCCACACCACCAGCTGCACTGCTGTCTTCACCATCTCACCAACCTCCCTCTACACTATCACCTACCTCACATCACACCTCCACACCACCAGCTGCACTGCTGTGTTCACCATCTCACCAACCTCCCTCTACACTCTCACCTACCTCACATCACACCTTCACACCACCAGCTGCACTGCTGTCTTCACCATCTCACCAACCTCCCTGTACACTCTCACCTCCCTCACATCACACCTCCACACCACCAGCTGCACTGCTGTCTTCACCATCTCACCAACCTCCCTCTACACTATCACCTACCTCACATCACACCTCCACACCACCAGCTGCACTGCTGTCTTCACCATCTCACCAACCTCCCTCTACACTATCACCTCCCTCACATCACACCTCCACACCACCAGCTGCACTGCAACAAGAGCACTCACACACACCTCCTCCTCTGGAAACACTCCCTCAAGAAGGCTCCCCTCCCCTCTCACATGACATGATGGATGCGTCAACCCCTCATCCCAGCCAGATCCACGTGGTCCATTCCTCACCCCTGCAAGAGGCAGTGACACCACCTCACCAGTCCATCTCTCCCAACAACATGACTCTCTCTTCTCCCCGGCCTCTTCATGAGAGGATCTCCATACCTCTCACAACAGACACGGCTGCCACCCAACCCATCCCCTCACCTAAAGATACAAAGGAAGATGTACCACCTGCAGCAAGTGACCCTGGAGCACGGCAGAACTACTCTTACACTGACAGAGACTCATTTGACTGGAACATCAGTTGGACGTCCACTGTAGGAACCAGTGATCCCACTCAATTAGGCACTGCTAAACCAACTACCAGTGAAGGTACTGAGTATGATGGTATAGTTGCTGTGGCTGTATGTGACACTGGCGTGGGATGTGAGGAGTCACATGACGAGATTGTGACAGTGTCTGCTACCCCAGCACCACAGGGTCAGAGACCAGTACTGGAATCAGACACAGATATCACTCCCATGCCTGATTACCGCAGTATGGCCACACCACATTTGAAGGTAACAAGACTTGGGCCCCTAACAAAGGTGACATACTGTGTATCCTCACTCCTTTACTCAGGGGGAATGTGCAAGGTTTGGAGTTAGAGCTCTTCCAAAGAGAAAGATGATTGCCAAACTTGAAGAGATTTACGACTACACCCACCCTCTTGTAGGTAAGGGGATGTCCCTGCTTGTCTGCACTAACTCAGGCATTGTTGATGACACTCAGATGAAGATGGTAACATACTGGAGAGCGAGGACAGTGCTACTGACAGTGAGAGAGGGAGAGGGAGAGGGAGGGGGAGAGGGAGAGGGAGAGGGGGAGGGAGAAGGGGAGGGAAGGTAAAGGCACCTGAATGTGCACCTCCATCATCAAAGTCACAGGTAAGCTCCATCATAGTCATCTGAAACACTCCATTACGTTTTTATCACATAGAGCTCAAGTCAGGAGGAGCTGGTGAGTAAGGTCAGGGAGGTCATCACTATGGATACACATCTCTATGAGGACATACTACAATACAAGGTGTGTATGTGTATGTTGCTAAAACCTACAGACACATACTGCTACACTACAGCCACTGGAGTTGTCCCATATCCAGTCTCACCTGAAGGCAGGTGGTGTCTCTGCCAGCAAAGAAACTCTGATGGATATTCTGGACCATTTGGTGTGTGGGGACAGCCTCCTTGTGTATGTACATCATGACTGGCTATCTTGTCTCCCTCGCGCACGCACACACACACACACACACACACACACACACACACACACACACACACACACACACCATCTTTCTCCCTCTTTGTGCAGTGTGTGACATTCACGGTACCAAGACAACACAAGACCACATAGACCAGCTATTACATGTCTCCTGTCAGTACCCCAAATAATTTTCGTTCACGTGTGGGAACGAGACTCTTCTCTGCGCAAGCTCGATCTTCGGCGCACGCGCAGTCAGTCACGTGGAGAAGATCTTCCAGCCATGTCTATTGACCCAGCCAAGGTAGAACAACTGAAGGAGTTTGTGAGACTTTGCAAGGCGCGGCCGGAGGTTTTACACGCTAGCGAGTTATCCTTTTTCAAAGAATGGCTTCTCTCGTAAGTTTAACGGTAGCTCAGCCCAGCCACTAGCTAACATTGGGTCTCTTAGTCTGTCAGCGGAGCTCCCTCCAGTCCAAAAGGACGAGCAGGAGTCGCCGCCCCAGAAAACTAAACCAAAGGAGCCCGAGCAAGAGTCGCCTCCCGAGCAGGAGCCACCTCCCGAGCAAGAGTCGCCTCCCGAGCAGGAGCCACCTCCCGAGCAGGAGTCACCGCCCAAACCGAGGGAAGACGCTACCATGGAGTCGCCATCACCACCCAGCACAGATGATGAGGGAGACACTGAGCCACCGAAGAAGGAACCACCTCCACCAAAGAAGGTGGACCTTACTAAATAGGGCCTCTAAACTGTACATGTACTACACTCTCCTTTCCCTCTTTCCCTCCCCCCTCCTCTCCCTCCAGGAGAGTACACCAGAGGAAGAGTCTGAGGAGAGTGACCTTGGTACGTAGCCAAGTCTACAGAGTGTTGTGTTCACACACTGTATACATACATGTGGTGTTTGGTGTTTCAGAAATGGACACAGAAGGTACCATTCCACCAGACACAGACCCTCCCCAGCAGATGGGAGATCCTAGTGTGGAGGTATTGTGACTCTAATGCCTGTGTGATGCTGGAGTGAGTGCGGTGGTTGTTGGTAGGTGAACGAAGAGATGGAAGAGAAGGCAACGCAGCTGAGGAGTGAGGCCATGATGGCGGCCGGTGAGGGGGAGCTGGAGAAGGCTGTGGAACTGTTCACATCTGCTATTCTCAGCAATCCAAAGAGTGCCCTACTCTATGCCAAGAGGGCAAGGTATAGAGTCCATGGTCTATCATAACCTGTGGCCACCTCTCCTTCTCAACTCTTTTTTGGGCAGTATTTATGTCCGTCTCCAGAAGCCCAATGCAGCAATCAGAGACTGTACAGAGAGTGTGAAACTGAACCCTGACTCTGCTCAGGGCTACAAGTGGAGGGGCAAGGCTCACTGCCTCCTGGGGAACTGGGAGGAGGCGGCAAAAGACCTGCAAATGGCCTGTCGATTGGACTATGACGATGATGCCAATGCAGCACTGAAGGATATCAAGACAAAGGTATTGGCAGGATGGTCATGTGACTGTCATGTGACACCTTGTGACACTGAGGGGTGTGCTTTCAGGTGGAGAAGATCCGTACACACAAGTTAAAGAAAGAGAGAAAACAGAGGGAAAAGGAAGCTCGTGATAAGAAACGCAAAGTGTGAGTAGTGTGTGTGTGTGTGTGTGTGTGTGTGTGTGTGTGTGTGTGTGTGTGTGTGTGTGTGTGTGTGTGTGTGTGTGTGTGTGTGTGTGTGTGTGTGTGTGTGTGTGTGTGTGTGTGTGTGTGTGTGTGTGTGTGTGTGTGTGTGTGTGTGTGTGTGTGTGTGTGTGTGTGTGTGTGTGTGTGTGTGTGTGTGTGTGTGTGTGTGTGTGTGTTGTGGCTCTGTGTACTGGTAACTGTCATATGCAGACAAGAGGCTCTGCAGAGGGAGAGAGAGGAGCAGGAACGCAGGAGGAAGGAAAGGGAGGCAGAAGAGGCGATGGGAGGGATGGGGGGAATGGGGGGTATGCCAGGAGGGATGGGAGGGATGGGGGGAATGGGGGGTATGCCAGGAGGGATGGGGGGGATGGGGGGTGGAGCCATGCCTGGAGGAATGCCAGGTAACACAGCCATCAAAGTTTGGTCCTACATGTTACCACTGACTCCATCCATACAGGTGGGATGGGCCAGCTTTTTTCAGATCCTGAACTGCTGCAGATGATGCAGGTATACCTGGGGGTGGGGGGGGGGGTGGGGGTAGGGGTGGGGGTGTTTAATCACTTGTACTCATGGTGGTGTGTTCCTTGCTAGGATCCTGAGGTGACTGCTGCATTTATTGACGTCCAGAAGAACCCAGAAAATGCTGCCAAGTATGAGAACAATCCCAAAGTCAAGAAAGTGATGGAAAAGCTTTCAGCAACCCTCGGAGCAGCTGGGATGGGTGGGGCTGAAATGGGAGGAGCTGGTCCAGCACCACCTGCAGACAAACCTCAGCAGCCCCCACCACAACCTAGCCCCAAGCAACCTCCACCAAAGCCTGCCATGGGGGCCGATATGGACCTGGACTAGATTGTGCTTAGATTGAGAGTCATATATCATTAGAGTACTGTACTGGCTGCATATAGACCTTTTGTAGCTGCAAGGATTTGTGTTGCTTTCATCTTTGAAAAGTCAGTTTGCATACAAATGTAGAGGTACACACACTGCAACATGAACCAGCCATTGGACTAATGCAAAGTGATGGAAAGGCTAAAGCTATAGGATGCAGCAGTGGTTACACCAGCACATGGGAGTGTACCTACAATACATGTGCGTGATTGTGTATTAGTATGAAACTGCAGTGGCTGCCCCATGTATAGCTATTGTAACAATGACTGGAAGATCACAAATCCACACTGTGTATACTTCTGCAGTTCATGAGTGGTTTGTATGACAGTATAGAGATGCATGTGTTGAAGGTGAAGAGGTGGGGAGTGGAAGGTGGAGTAAAGTGGTGTGTTGATCTGCAGTAGAGTATACTGGGCACTGGCAGGTGAGAGGTGCATCCATCTGTCTCGAGGTTGGAGTGAGGGTTACATACACTGGGCAAGGAGGGCTAGAAGGTGAGGTGGGGGTGAGGGTAGAAGAGGCCTGGTCCCACGTAGCTCCACACAGCATCAGACTGTGGAATGTGATACTGGGAGTCTGGGAACAGGTAGATGGGTCAGGCTTTGTTTTGCTGATGTGAGTCATGAGAGTGACCTCACTGAGTGGTGTCTGCTGCACTTCAGAAAACCAATGCTGAACTCGAGAAATCAGGTCCCTTGGATTTGACACCCACAGTGGGTGGAGCTTCACTGCTAGGTCCCACCCACTCCTGACTGTACCAGTGAGGTAGTCCATACTCTCTCTCAGCAGTTGGACAACTAGCAGGAGGGAGGGAAGAGAAGAGAGATGAGGAGGGAGCACATTTCTCCACAGTTGAGGTATCTTGTTCTCGGCTGCTTCTCTGGTAGCCTGTGCAGCCTGGGAGGACACCCTGGAGGGATGAGAAGACCATTCCATGCTCCACTGTAGCACGGCATGAAGAGACAAGAGAGTGGTATTGGTCTGCTGCAGTTCGTGATAGAGAAACGACACTGAGGTTTGTAGATGCTCAGTCCCATGCTGAGTGGTGGGAGACAAGTCCTTCATCTCTTCATCTGAAAGAGGGGCTGGTAGTAAGTGCTGCAGAGAGACCAGAAGGGAGGGAGCAACATCAAGAGTAGGTGGACCAGTGTCACAGTTGACTGCCTGTCTCACATCAGCCAACAGCTCTCTGTGTGAAAGAGACCACTGTACAGGCTACTGGGTGCTGGTACTGATACCAATCATCTCACCGACTGGTCAGATGTGCTGTAGACTGGTCCTCCAGGACCACCAACGGCCAACTGTGGGCTATGTTAGTAGACTGCAGTAGAGGAACAGTCACCCACAACTGCAGCTCAGCACTCTGTGATTCACAGTCTCTGAGAGTCTGGAGGTGGAGGTGAAGTTTATAGCAGACACTGTCAGGGATATGTGTACTTACCTTGGTTAGCTGCTGCCAGGTCTCCTCAGGAGTGCTCTGTAAGTAGCTGTACCCAATAACTGCCCAGCCACCCTCACTACAGAATGCTGCCAATTTCAGCAGAGCATTGTCTCTGTCACACATGTCCCCAAGCTCAAGGTAGTGATAAGGCACGCTCCTTTCCTCGGCCACTGCCTTCAGAATCCTTGCAACAGTGTCTTCATCACCTTCAGATTGAATAAGGCAGGCCACAGGGGTGCAGGGAGGCACACAGGATAAGATGTGATCAATTCTGTTCTGATAAGTCAAGTTCCTCCCCCAACTAGTGAACTCTGGTCCAAGTGATAGGGAGACAAACTCCTCAACAGCCTCAGGGAACTGTAGAGTAAAGAGACTGAGGGGAGTCTGTATAGAGAGGTGGGTATGTGATTAGACCTTATCAGGATTGAGAGCCTTCCAGAGTAACAAGGCATGGTAGAGACTGGGGTGGGAGGGGTGGAGAGGAGTAGGCAAGAAGAAACTGACCTCCATCCCACAGTACTCCTGCCAGCCCCCACTGTAGGTGGTCACTGACAGAGACAGACCCTGGAATCCGGGGACCTTCTCCAGCAGGTGAACAGCACACCAGTTCTGGTGGTGGACAGTCACCATATCAAGTGTGGGGAGGTGAGTGGATAGACTACATTCTAACAGCTCACCTCCTCTGAGAGCCATGTTGGCCTTCTCAAGTGGCTCTCCTTCTCAGTACCTGAGGCCTGAACCAAGTCCAGTTGATGCTCCAGTAGTCCTGAATCCTCCCTCAGATATGTGTACTCCTCTCTGCTGATCCTACCAGCTGCCAGCAGTTGGGCTGTGTGTACCAGCAGTGGCAGGAGGATGTGGTGTCCACTGAACATCCTTAGCCTCAGATGATGGTGTAGCTCAAGTAATAGCTGCTTCTTTAAGTGTAGTACATGTCCATTACATGCAGCTGGGTTGTCTGGGGGTCGAATGTGCTTGTGTCGTACTAGCAGAGCTGATACTAACTCCTGGAAGCATTGCAGACTAAAGTCTCGGTATTTCAATCTTCTGCACAGCCTATGTGCTGTGATGAAGTAGAGTGCAGAGGAATGAGAGAGCAGCCGATAGCTGTCCACCAGCCCACGAGACTTCCCCAGAGCCTTGTTGGTATCCTGGATGTAGTCCAGAGCCGTGATCTCGTTCTGTTGGCTCTCTCTGACAATGTCAGCTATGTAAGCACAGTCCAGCAGGTCCACTGAATCCAACACTGACACAATCACCTGCTCCTGTAATCATAGACAAATGATACTTGTACATTTCCTCAGGTTTGCTGATCTACCTTGCTATCCTCTATCTGTTGTTCATAGAGAGCGCGGTCCACCAACAACGCTCTGTGTCTCACTGCATACTCAGGATGTTCTAGTCTCAGAGTGACCTTCAGTAGATGACACTCCAGTGCCTTGAGGCTCAGCTCCATGTCCACTACACTGAAGTCCAAGAGACACAGACCCAGAGACTGGAGTACAGATGATGGACTGTCTTTTATCCCTTCCTCCAGCACTAAGTACAGCCTATATGGGGATGACCCTGTAATACAGCATTAATTGGGGTCCTGTATAGATACCTGAATAGGTTAGCTGAAGGTGTACTTTGATCCCAACTGGTCTTCAAATCTTCACTTCTCTCCCTCAGTAGTGTCTTCAAAGTCTCTCTGTCACTGGGAGAAGGTACTTCATCTAGAAGGAGTACCACAGCTTTGTCCCTAGCCTCTTCTCTCTCACACAGAGACTGTGCCCAGCCTCCATCAGACACCCTCAGAACAGTTACACAACTTGCAGGTTGGTTAGTGGGCCCACTTTGATGGGCCTGTGCAGTGCTAGTGTCATTTGCCGCCTGCTCCTCAGTTCGATGAAACTCCAGCTCATGTGCATAGTGTTGGAAGAGTTGATTGGGGTCAAATATGAGGGGCAAGGGGCAGAACTGTTTCTCAAGAGCAGTGCGGGCAGCAATACACCTTTCCAGAGAAACTGAATCAGGGAACGAGGCATACTGGTTCCAGTGAGACTGTTCATCCGCCACAGACAGAACACTCTTTATGGAGAATCCCGGTTCCACCTCAACATTAGGTTGGTGGCTATGGTAGCTGTGCTGGGAGTCTGCCTCTACCAGACTACCCTGTTGGACTCTCCCTGCACAGTAGCCCAGCCATCCATCCCAGAGGGGCCTGTGTCTGTCTGCCGGGACCCTGGAGAGGTAGGTGATGCTAGCAGCAGTCAGTACTGCATGACCAGGTATGGAGAGGATCTGAGTGTGGAAATCAGCTCTCTCCTTCTCCCAGCGAGCCTTCCAGGGAGATAGAGCCGAGAGCAGAAGGCTAGCATCCCTTTGCCTCTGCTGTACAGCCTGAAGTAAAGACAAGTTTGTGTACTAATAAAGCTACAGAGGTAGTCCCAATTGTGACATTACTAACAGCAATCTTGGACTCCACACTGGTCTTCTGTCTCTGGCAGTTGTTACGCTCCTTCTGAGCTCCTTTAAACTCTGCCTTTGTCTCTAGCATATCTCTCTGCATGGCTACAAACATTACCTCAGCCTGGAACACAAAGGGAACGGAGTGCACATTATGCCCCTGTCACCTGTCCAGTAAGATACACTATGTTTTACCTCTGTTAAAACTTTCTCAGCAGTGGCTAATCTTTCTTTGAAAGGCTTTACAACATCCCTGGCATGGTGATAGTCCAGTAGTGCCGCCACCCAAACAGCCAGAGAGGACACAGCTCTGCAGGGCAAGCACTAGGCATTAACCTTCACAGGAGTTCATCGAGGTGTACCTGCTGGCGTGCCGTAGGGAGTCGACTCTCCAGGCCCGAGACTTCAACATGGCCTTCAGCTGGCGTAACTTGTGACGAGGGACACTGTCTTTGTCAAAGAACTTGAGGCTCTCAAAGAAGTTGGGGCTCAGTAGCAACTGTTTGCACTCTTCCCAACTAACAGAGGACACCAGAAATGAACTTGGTATATAATGTAATAAAATTATGAAGTATTTACGTCTGAGGTCGGTCAAAGAGCATGCAGAGTGTGTCAAACACTGGTACTGCAGCAGCTGGTGGCTCTCGGTAGCTCATCACCTCCAGCACATCATTCTTCTTCACTGATGAGAGATCCTCCATTGCAGAGCGAAGCAGAGAGGACACCTACACAGACATAGAGACAGTGATCACGAGGCTTGTGGTATCACAAGGCTTGTAGACCTGTTCCATTTTCTCTGCTACAGTCGTTCTCAGTTCCTCAACTGTCAGTGTGTTGGTGTCAATGGTCTTCTTGGCCTTCTGACACTTCTGGCTTGCCTCTTTATACCTGGCTCAAATAATCAGTAATGTGTAACAGATCAGTCAGGCATGACTAGCACACCTCTGCTGACAGGCCTCAATGATCTTGTTTCTTTCATCAAGCTTCTTCTCAATAGCCCTCAAGTCTGGCTGCAGGGCTGCCAGTTCTGCTTCCATTCCTCTCTCTCCTTGCTCTGCAGCAGCCAGCTTCTCCAGTGCCTTACACAGCCTCTCCTCACCTCCCTAATGACACAACAGAGATACTTGAAACCTGTGCTAGAAATTGTCACAGACCTTGCACTTTTCTTGCAGTGTGATTGCGAGGCTGTGTGCCAGTGTGAGGCACTGGGTGAAGGAGACTGGGGATGTGAGCAGGGAGGATAGATGGGGGCATGTCTCATCCAGCACCACGAGAGATGAGAGGTGGACATGAGCAGCTAGGTTAGCCAGACACTCTAGCTGGCTCTCTGTCACATACAACAAGTGTTACACATACAGTTAGTCTTACACATTTCGTTCTATATACTAATCCCATATGATAGGTAGGGCTACACATGTACCAGAGGTAATCCAGCCTTGCTGGAGGCTACAAGTCTTCTCCTTCCACCACCTCTGAGCCACTTCACCCAGGTCCCTGCCACTCCACCTGGGGTAGTAGTCCACTATACTGCACTGGCTGCACAGGACTGAGTACACATCCCTGGTCATCTCCTCAAGTTGGCCACCTGTCCCATTGTGTGATACAGGAATATCACAGTTGGTGTTGATTGGTGATCCGGTCGTCCTGCTAATGTCCCAGGCTATGACTACATGAAGATTGCGTTTGATCAGTTTAGCAATCGCCTGAGGAGAAATAGTCCTCTTTGACAGGCCTCTTCTGAGCACATTCTGCATGCGAATCATGTCCATATTAGTGAAGAGATCACTGCAGGTACCTACCACAACGAGCAGGAGAAGGGTCATAATGTGTCCCCCATCTCAGTTCAGTGGTGGGTATACTGACCTTCAGACATGACCTGGGAGAGCCTGGACCAAGGCTGGAGGTCCCTACACTGCCCAGCACAGCTGATGAGCAGTACTGTAGGCCACAGATGGTTGGTTGCAGCCGACATGCTAGCCTCCTTCAATGTCTCCTTAAACCCTTCACTACCACCTATCTCAAACAGCTGTACAAACATACATACAGTCTGTAGTCATCATCATACACATGTACATGTACACAGCATATATGTACCTTAGAGCATATGCGTGTGTATATGTACATGTGTGTATGTTGTACCTGTGCTCTCATCATGTAGGATACAAATCTGCAGAGACTCTTCCTTCCACTTCCATTGACTCCCAGAAGAATGGCATGGCACCCAGGAATGATCTGAGCACACACACACACACACACACACACACACACACACACACACACACACACACACACACACACACACACACACACACACACACACACACACACACACACACACACACACACACACACGTCACCATCAGCACCACCTCTACACCCCCCTTACCATCACTCTGCACAGTCTGGCTGCATGCTCCATGGCTCCTTGAAACAGTATCAAATCCGGGGCAGGATAGAGACTGTCCTGAGTTTGTTGTCTACAATGTGCAGTGTAGTGACTGATATGTTTCTCCATTGTCTCCATCACCTGGCCATCTCCCAACTCCTGATACACACTGCAGTGAAGAGAACGAGGGGAGAAGGTACATACATGACCGCAACAGCCCTGCCCCCACCGGCACAGTGTCCCTACCTCTCAGTAGGTGGGTCAGAGGTAGTCTCCTTTCCCTTCTCATCTGTCCCACTCTCCTCCTCAGAACTGCTGGCCCCATCCATGTCGGTTGAATCAGATTCACTCCTCGCTGAGCTCACCCGTTCTGGAGGCAGCTTACAGAAGATTAATCCTGAATAAACAGGGGCTACTCTCATATACTGGCTCCATTATAAAATCTGCATGGAATGCTAGCTAGGCTGGTATGCTGGTTTGATACAGGGCAGCTCAGCTAAAGTAGATCAATTATTTTATTTGGACTGACCAGTAACATCTTCTCCTCTCATGATGACCTGGTCAAATGGGATCAGCCGGCCACACCCTCCCTCCCCCTCAGCCTCTGCTTGTCCCTCCCGAGGCAGCAGGGTCTGTAATATATCTGCTCTCACTCCACTGGACAACAGCTCAGTCAGCTTCAGTCCCTCACTAGGAGCTCCTCCAGTCACTCTCCCTCTCACGCCCCTGCCACGTCGAACTCCTCCTGTGGTTTGTACACAGCAGAGTGCACTACAGAGGCACACATTTCACGGCACCATCTCACCACGTGCAGCAGTACTGGCAGTGGTGGTGTTGGATGTGAGGGGAGAGGATTGGTCAAACTCAATGCCACAGAAACAATACTTGACACATGTCTCCAGCAACCTCAGGAACCACAGGCGATCCTTGCTCTCAGTCATGCGGTCAGCATATACTCTGGTGTTCTCATGACACCATAGCCTCACTAGCTGGTGTAGGGTGGCCTGAATATCAGACGTGTCGTGTTGTTGCTGCTTCTTCATTCCTTTTAGCTCAGACTTTATCTTATCTCGTAGACCACTCTCACTCTCCTTCCTCATAGGTGGTAGTCGAACCGGTTTAGCAGGTTTAGGAATCAGTGCACTTCTACCTTTTGTAGAGAACACAGAGGCTCTTCTCCCCGTCTTTGGCGGACATCTTCTGGATGCAGTCTTCCTGCCATAGTTCGATTGTGAGGTACTAGTGTGGACAGCTCTACGGTTGAGTAGCCCAAACTGTTGGGTTTTGATATTGCTATCCAGTGGCATCAGTACCAACCCCTCGTACACATTCATCAGGTGTTGTAGAGACAGGTACCAGTGAGGGTGAGTGGTGGATGGCTGTAAGTGACCAGAGACGCTGCGAAATGTGACCAGGGAAGCAACACTCAGTGCTTTAGCCAGTATGTCAGGCTGCCCGACAGCAGCATTTGGGTACTTCTTGAACCAAACCAGCAGTCGTGATGAGAAGATGGTGTGAAGTGTTTTATCGGAGGGTGGGAGGAGTGGCACTGGATGGAAGGACCCCAACAGCTGTGGGAGGAGGGTGAACTGGTTCCCGGGGAGGCAGGATACGATGTACTGTACATTGTCCATGTAGCAGAGGGTAGTGTCGGGATAGCCAAACAGACAGGAATGACGGGATGCAAATGACACTAGCTCTACTATGGAGGTAGGGGGAGAGGTCGAGGTACACGGTTGCCTATGACAACCCAAGTGCAGATCGTCAAGGAAGAACAGGCATGTCTGTCCCCTCATCCCAATTTTTCGGGCACCCCACCTCATCTGATCTCTGCGTGTCATCTCCGTGACCTTGTCAGTGAGTGCAGTCTGGAGTTGAGGTACAGTCATAGAGCGACCAATGGGAAACCTTGTCAGGGACATGTTGGTCTGAAGCAAAAACTGTGAAAATGATCAAGTGGTTAATGATAGGGGCAAACTGTGAGTAACCTCTAAGTATGTACACATGTATGTCATGGGTTCGAATCCCACCCGAGGCAGTTTTTCTTTGAAAAATAACTGCCTTGGGCGAGTTGTGTTGTGTTGCTTTGTCTTTCTGTTGTGTTGTGTTGCCTTGTCATTCTTTCTCTCTAAGCATCTCATGGATAATCAAGTCATGTACGTACTTCTGTAAATGATGTCTTTCCTGAGCCACTTTCCCCCAACAGTACTATATTATAGCCATATGAGAGGTACACTTCCGCTATGTATGCCACACAGGTCAGCTCCGGGGTAGGGACATAGCCACTGTGTCTGACGGACAGCCTCCCTTTGCGCTTGGACCACGGCTCAAATCGATACGTCTGGAAATCCAGGTAGTAGTCGAAGACACAGCCCTCGTCAGGGAAGCCAACTGAGATTGGCATGTCATTGATTTGCTCCATTGCAAACTCACTGAAGGTGGTCATCTCACTGGAGGGGAGAGGAGGATAGACATTAGACACTGAATGCCACCAGACTCCACCATAGAGGGAGGGGTGGGCTGACCTAAAGGGTACATAGCCTCCAATGGACCAGATGAAGGCAAAACAGAGGATGCCGAGTACTTGGGCCTCTACAGACCCAAGGCTTGCTGGTAACATGAAGTCCATGCCAGATGATCCTCTGTCTTCAGTGATGGTGATACTTAGTGTGGCATCATCGTGCAGTGATACAGCACTGCCTGATCGGGACACAGCACTACCACACCGTGAGCTGGGGACACTACCACCAACACTGCTCCTCACACTGCTAGCACGAGATTGATAACTAGAATAGATAGTCGTGCCTTCTAGTGTTGGACAGTTCCTCTCCAACATGGCCGACAGCAGACTGAGCAGACTCAAGGTCTCAGCACTGCCTGGTGTCCTCTGCCGTGCCTGTGCAGTGTAGAGGTGACTATAGTGTCTGGAGCACACTGTGTCCAAGAAACTGAGGCTCTCGGGGATAAGGGTTTGGAGGACTCTCCCAATGAATTGGATACTGCAGCAAAGATAATGAATATTCATGAGTGGAACACTTCGGTGACCATTACACAAGGTAGGGTTGAATATTGGACGTACGTACCTCATGGCACTGAGATCGTGTTGGGTGGGTGCTCTGTCCAGCCAGCTATCCAGCAACATCTCGTGAGTGAGGGTGTCACATGACCAGTGAAGTAGGCCACATGACCCCAGCAGTCCGGGAGAGAGGGAAGGGAGAGCTCCTGGCTTCAGCAGCAGACGACACGAGGAGGGTAGGGTAACCCTCTCCATACCAGGGAAACACAGACCACCATCTACAATGAAATAGCCACACAGTCTCATTACTAAGTATCTCCAGGTGGACTGCTGTACCTGTCAGGAGTGTGGCAATGGTGTCCAGTAGAAGGGGAGTTATTGGTCCATCCAGCACTATCCAGTGGCTGGTCTCACTGTGTTGTTGTGATCCCACTCTGTCTGGGTGATTCTCTACTTCAATCTGACCCTCAGTAGCAGAAAGCTGTAGCAGAAGTCTGGTCAATATCCCATTGGTCCACTGACCATCGCTATAGCCTCCAAACAACTAACAAGAGATGAACTTTATCCTCAGGAATTGTACACTGCAAAGGAACTCACTTGCTCCCATGAGTAGACTGCAGGGTTTATCACCACCACATCAATGGGGGGTTTCCCTAGGCGCTGGTAGGCGGAGGACAAAGTGCGGTAACTCGACGTTATGCCACTGGACTTTGGACCCAGCATGACAGTGCAGTGGTACTGGTCCAGGCTGTGATGGAGCTGCAGGATCTGAGGGAGTGGTCACACATTTCTGGTTACATCATCCTCTATTGGAGTGTGATTTACCAGCGACTGACCTTCTCTGTCACCTCTGCTTGGATTGTCAAGTGTCTCTCTCTCATCTCATCCCTTATTGCCTGAACTAACTCCTCCTCTTTCTCCTCCATCACACTAACCCTGCTCCCACTGCTAGGCAGGTGGTGAGCCACCATCTCCTGGAGTCTGGTCACCTGGTCCCCAGGTATCAGAGGAGTTGTCACCTCCAATACTGCTCTGGATACCACATTCAACTGTACACAGTCAGAGATGAACTCATGGAACCCCCACAGACAAAGAGGGGACTTAGCCACCTGAGTGCCTTATTGAGTCTTACCACGTACCTCCAGAGTCTCCTCAGAGTGGTGGGTGGAGTCTTGACGGAGGAGGGCAGCGAGAGAGACAACTTTGTGCAGCCACGTGATATTAAACTGCACTCCCTTGGTACACACACCCAACTGGACACAGAGTGAGAGGGACAGCAATTGTTGAATTGTGCACTAAATGGCTTGAATAGTGTCATGCAGCAATCGAAACCCCTCCCTACATCTCTTATTATGGGGTTACACATGTTATTATTGTTGCATGCCCTCATCCCCTGTCTGGCTGCATATATACTGCCCTCATCCCCTGTCTGGCTGCATATATACTGCCCTCATCCCCTGTCTTGCTGCATATATACTGCACTTGTTTCTCTACTTCTTGGCACTGTCATCCCTACATCCTTCAACATTTTAATGGCAATATATTTACTCCCTTATTACCTGAGACTGGAGGTGGTCAGAGAGAGTTATGAGTGTTTGGCTCAGTTGATAGGCTGTGGAGAAGCCATAACTGGACATCAGTACTTCTGCTATGAGTCTCTTCTCTGGCTTCATGCAGACCACACCCCTAATTTCGTTGCCACAGAATTTGGTTGGTTGGTCAGGAGACAGAATGAGGCAACAGGTGAAGAGTGGGCTTGCTGTGACTGTGTGTCCCATGTAGTCCAGTGACTGAGAGGAATGGAGAGACGGGGAGATGGGGAGAGGACAGGAGCCATACCAGTCCAGCCGCGAGGCCATGATCCGAGAGGGACAAGAATTAAATGGAGTCCCATCACAACTGGGCTCAGATTTCATCTGTTGAATAACCACCACAATACATGGTATAGAGACCACATCACTCTACAATACATGGTATAGAGACCACATCACTCTACAATACATGGTATAGAGACCACATCACTCTACAATACATGGTATAGAGACCACATCACTCCACAATACATGATATAGAGACCACATCACTCCACAATACATGGTATAGAGACCACATCACTCCACAATACATGGTATAGAGACCACATAACTCCACAATACATGGTATAGAGACCACATCACTCCACAATACATGGTATAGGGACCACATCACTCCACAATACATGGTATAGAGACCACGTCACTCCACAATACATGGTATAGAGACCACATCACTCCACAATACATGGTATAGAGACCACATCACTCCACAATACATGGTATAGAGACCACATCACTCCACAATACATGGTATAGAGACCACATCACTCCACAATACATGGTATAGAGACCACATCACTCCACAATACATGGTATAGAGACCACATCACTCTACAATTCTCACTCACATCACTACTGCTAATGTAGACACCAATTGATGTATATACCTGTCCACTGTGTGGATGAGAGGTGGTGTGTAGGAAACAGGTTGCCAGTGCTGACTGCAGGGCCTGCAGATTGTGTCTGACTGTGAGTTGTGCTGTGGTGGGGAGAGACTGGAGGCCCTCTAGAATCAGTAAGCTGCCACACGACAGGGCAGTGTGTACCAGGTGAAGTAGAGAGACAGAGGTAGTCAGTGGGGAGCATGTGTATGTGAAGTGATGCCTCCCTAATAGCTGGATGTGTGTGTGTGTGTGTGTGTGTGTGTGTGTGTGTGTGTGTGTGTGTGTGTGTGTGTGTGTGTGTGTGTGTGTGTGTGTCATTAGTGATGAGGTGGAATGGGAGGAGATTGTAGCTTACCTTAACAACTTCATTTACAGTTTCTGTTCTCTGTGACTCCTTCTCTCCTGTCACCCCGGGGAACTGGTATTGTGCAATCGCAGTTACTATGGCAATCACTCCAGATTCCATGGCTGGTGTCATGACAACCTGGGGGGCTGGACCGTAATATTCAAATCCATAGCCCACTGACGACCCCCCAGCATGTACAGTGCACGGGGAAGGTGATGAAATTTGCAGATGGTCCCCTGAAGAGCTGTGTATGGATGTTCGTGAAGCAGCAGCACTGCTACCAGCAGGTGATGAGGGTGACCGCAGAGCAGGAGAACTAAGATATGGATGTAACTTCGCAGTACCCAGGCTGGGCCCAGGCAAGCCGGCTGACTGGGTGATCTTGGAAGATGGCAGGTTGCTTCTGGAGGCAGTCAAACTGGTTCTGGAGGCTGTCAAACTGGTTCTGGAGGCAGTCAAACTGGCCTTAGACTCACCAGGGCTGAACTTTGAACCTCCAAGGATCCTGCTGGACGGTCTAGCCTCATTATCAGTCGAGAGTGTAGTGGTATAGTGTAGATGTTGCTGCCAGAATTTATCAACATCACCACTACTGGTTAGCAGAGAGTGGGCAAAGTCAGACTTCCTCCTCAGATAAATGATCACACTTTGCAGCACACGAAAAGTAAGAGCTTTCTTGTCTCCATCCTCCTCCCCTCCCTCCACACTCTGGTGGGTGGTGTGCCTCAGCAGTAGCTGGACAGTGTTCTCCATAGCCCTCTGTAGCTGTGAGCTGCATAGGTGTTAGTACATGTATATTAGCTTCAACAGGTGTAGCCAATAAGTATATGGACTAACTGTAGTGTCTGTAAACTGCTGTGGGTGTGTTCGGAGCAGGCCTGCAGTAGTCGACTGGACCAGTGTATGTCCAGGGCCAGGAGGATACTCTGTTGCACGTGGCCACTGAGCCACTCCAGTACAGCCTCCTCAGTAGTGAGAGGCTGCCCCGTGAGTGGCCGGGGGAGTCTGGCAAGACAGTCAGTGAGCCTGCTGGCTAGAGAAAATCTCACAGCTTGCTCCAGTCCGGCTAGCCATTCCACTGCTGGCTTCTTCTCCAGTCCGGCTAGCCATTCCACTGCTGGCTTCTGCTCCAAGGGAAGAGGAAGAACAAGCGACAAGTGTTCTCTGAGCTCGCCCTCTACCCCTATCACCTGGTAACCTAAAGAAACAAGTCATTTATCACACTGTGTTACAGTCACACTACACACACTGTGTTACAGTCACACTACACACCTTTGCTGCTATCTCTGTCAGTGTTGGAGGAGGTTTCAACAAAACGAAGAGTCTTAATGGAGGGGAACATCCTGGTAATTAGGGGAATGATTGGCAATGGGTCACCCCTGCAGGAAAGAACCTTGAGTATCTGGCGCTGGGAGAGGTAGCCAAGTCTGGGGCAGTGGGACACAGCCTCTGTCACCTTAGGGCCTAACTTAGCCACCACTTCATTCTGTGTACAGTGTGTGTATACAGTAGCGGTGTTATTTAGGTGACATGCACTGAGCCACTCACCATACATTCCAGTACAGTGTTCAGCTTCCTCTTGAGTTCTGGGCCTTGCAAATCCCGGGCTCCTTTCTGGCCTCGACTCTTGTTGAGCAGCGAGAAGAGACGAGGATCTCTGCGAATACCATCCATCACTTCCTTCAAGTGGCTACTAGCTGCCTGAAGATCCTTAACTCCACTTGACTTGCGGGCCGTGTGCTTTATATAGAGAAACAACTCCAGCAGATCCCACCACTAGACAGTGTGATATCAGTACATGAGTAGAGTGACTCTGAGTGTGTGTGTGTGTGTGTGTGTGTGTGTGTGTGTGTGTGTGTGTGTGTGTGTGTGTGTGTGTGTGTGTGTGTGTGTGTGTGTGTGTGTGTGTGTGTGTGTGTGAGGCAGACCTGGTCAAGACACAGCAGGAGAGAGGAAAAGAGCTCGCTGGCTTGCTGGAGGCTAGAACGAAGCATTTGAACCTTTCCCTTTAGTCCTCCCAGGTGAGGTGATGATAGCATGACATTTAGCTCGAGAGTAGCAGACTCCACTTCCTGCATCAAATTCTCTCCCCCTTCCACACGGTAGAGCTGGTCACGACTCATCTCCTGGCCACGAGTACCTGGTCTTGTAGTTGCCTCAGTGGGGTCGAAGAAGGTGATTGTCATAGTCCTCTTGGAGTCCTTACGAGGTCGGCAGAAGGAGTAACGCTCCACAGAAACACTGTACAGATCTATAGCCTTCGATTCCCACTGCCTTTCCATCTGTGAAAACTGAAAGTGTTGAGTATATAGATACAGTAGTAAGGTAGGGGACAGAATTGAGTGAACTGAACTGCGTACCTTATCTCTGAGCCTGCTCTGTTGTGATGCAAGGAGGTACACCTCATGAATGATGTCATCAAACTGTCTCAAGTCTCTTCTCAGGAAGAACTGGAGAGTGTATTTTGTTTGAGAGTCGTACTGTTCATTGAATGCTGCAAAGATAGTGTACCAGTGGGAGGTCTGTATGGGATGGAGGGAGGATGTACTGGTAGGTTCACCAGTCCTAGATTTCCTGCTACCAAGGTTGCTAGTATGTTACCTGTAGATTTCTGGAGGCTAGCAGTTGGATGATGGACATGCTGCTGTGCAGCTTCTCCACCTTCTCCTGCCACTGCTCCAACACTGGGTCTTCAGGTGGAAGGATTTTCCCTAGATTCTCACACACCTTCCACCACTCCGACACCTGGACATTGGGACGGACAATAAGCATGTACATACATTCATAATGGAGATGAGACGTGTGTTCTTCAAATCAAGACATCATGAACACTGTACATCAGACAGTGTACAGGATCCTCACCTTCTGCTCCAGGTATTCTATGTCTAGTTTCTTAAATGGGACGATGGACCAATCATAGTGGACACTGTCAAACTGTCTCCTGTATTTCCACAGTTCCTGACGTGCATACATCACATCAAAACAGCTGCAAACAGTAGACACCATAAGATGTACGGTATGTATATACATGTACATATACAGAGCCCCTGGGCTACATGTACATGTACGTACATGTAGATGTATATTGAGACTCTAGGGGCTCTAGGCTACTGTACATACATGTATGTGGTATTGATCAGTAGACTGTCCCACTCACTGGAACATGCGAGAGAGGTTGTGGTGTCTGCCAGTGATAGCTTCCTCCCACTTGGACAGCTCCAAGAGTCTGGATCTGATTCCAGTCATCTCCTGGTGTATGGACTCAAGACGTGGCAGGATGAGGTAGGGTGAGAAGGAGGGATTGACAAAGTCCCCCACACTAGCTGACTGCAGCAGCTGCTCCAGTTGCTCATCCAATATCTACATACATGTACATAGAGACCTCAGTAATCAATATCAGTGTGTGAATGTATTGGGATCACAGTGTCCCATTGAACTAGCCCCACATACATGTACTGTATGGAGTGATATGTGTACACATGTGGGCATACTGAGATGCTCTCCTGCAGACCCTGGGCTTTGATTGGAGTCTGTGTCTTCACAAACTTCTCACCATCCTCCAAACTGGCCTCAAATCCCTTCCACACCTCCTTCAACCTCTGTATATCCAACTAAAAGGAGAGGAGAAGTGTACCAACCCAACACCCAACTCCATGTACATGTACCTCAGAGGTCTGGATGCTGTATCTCTTGAGAGTGGTGTGGATGTCAGATACTCGCTGTGTGTTGTCTGCCTCACGTGTGTAGAATGCCTGACTCTCCTGTAGACTGCGAGAGTACTGGACAAATCCCTCCAGGTCATATCTCTTAGCAGACAGCATCTGTATGGAAGGAACACATATTTGGGTTAGAGCTGTGATCAAATGTCCTCTTCATGAACACCAATTGTGCACTAACCTGTGTGTACTGGACTGCATCTTTGAGGAGTTGGGTGGCTGTGTCCAGGGCTTGTGAGGCGAGGGATTTCTGGAGTCTGGACACTGCCTGGTGCAGCTGGGGCTCCAAATGAGAAGCCACACCCACCGTGCTGATGGTGATGAGGGAGTGTGAAGTGGGGATGTGTGGAGGGAGGTGGGATATGCGATACAGAGCCGAGTGCAATTCACCTAGCAGGCTCTGTGTTAGAGAGAGAATGAGAGAGTTGCCAGTATTGTGGACTGGCACTCACCTCAAAGTTATGTGCAGTCATGTCACTAGTCTTCTCCTTCTTGCATCTGATAATTAGAGAGTGTGCCCCATCCAGCCAGGAGTAGAGGTGACATATATTAGACACCTCACTTTGAAGTCCATTCACCACTGCTTCTAGTCTACTACACAGTGTCTTTAGTACGGTACTTTTGAGAGAGAGAGAGAGAGAGAGAGAGAGAGAGAGAGAGAGAGAGTGAGAGAGAGAGAGATGTTGAAGTCATTGTGCTACATACACTTACTCTTGGTGAAGTTTATTCTCCATGTTCTGTGCTATAAGGGGGCTATTGAGGCTGGAAAACTCCTCATCTCGTGCCATCACCTCTGTCCCCTGAGGTCGTGTACCTTCCAGTCGAGACCTAGCCCGAGAACTTTCTAGAACACTTCCTGCTCCACTTTCGGCTGAAAAATGCACGCAACTTTGACATACACCTGACATGTAAATATCCCTAACAAAATTGTCTATGGCCTCATCTATGGTGTGGTCTCCCTCATCACAAGTATACTTACAGCTAATTCCCTTCAATGCCTGCATGAGTGGCTTGTTCCTAGTCTTTGCCCATCCTGCTGCGAGGAGTGTCTTCATGTTATCACCTTCACCAGGTGCACTGGCTGATAAGTGAGAGTGTGGGGGGTGGGGGGTGGTGGGGGGAGGGGTGAGCGGTGAGGAGCAACTGGAGACAATGGAAGTGATGTCATGAAGAGGACTGGTCAGCAATGATGCTATCTTTTCCCCAGACGGCTCTGTCACAACACCTCCTGAATGGAGCATTCCAGAATGAAACATTGACCCTACATATAACTAGATGTACAAGTATCCATGCACACCTATATACCTTTTTCACTGATCTTCAATTCCACTGTTAGCAGAGCTCTAAGGTTGTCATCTTCATACTCTGTGCAGTCACTACCCTCCTCGGATATTTGGGAGCCCCTGTCATCAATGTCAATTACATTCAAACAGAGTGTGTCTTGCACCCATCCCTTGCCAGATTGCCTGGCCATCTGCAGCAGACACGTGGACATCATCTGCTCAGCAAGGCACACAAAGTCAGGCAGTCTGCTAGATCTATACCACGCCACTTTGAGCTTATGTTCCAGCTCAGCATGTTGTTGTACTTGCACACTTATTGGTGAGTCGGACACAAACGGCTGATGTTTCTTCTCCTCTTCCAGCCTCTCAGTCTCCATTCTTGTAGCATTTATGGCCTCCAAGACTATTCTCTTACAGTACTTAAAATACCGTTGGAGTAATCTGTGTGTCTTGGCTTCTGCTTCTTCCGTTGTTTTTTCAAGAGTGTCAGGTGAGTATTGACCAAATGGAGTGAGGGTATGTGTGGGTATGCTCAGGAGCTCAGTGTTCAGTTTGTGAATCTTATCAACCGCTTCATGAAAGTTAGGAAAGAATCGCAGTCCAACTCTGTTGACTTCAGAGTACAGTCGTACAAACTGGTGGTAGCAGACATTGCGGTGCCAGCAGTGAAACATTTTGCGTAAAAGAAACTGCCTGAAATATGGGATTTGTTGGCAGAGGGAAAAGAGGCCAGCCTCACGAAGCCAGTCGGCAAAGCTCTGCAGGTCTGAGCTACCATCTGGGTGGACATGAAGAATGCCAAACTTTGAGATGAGGCAATGTTCGGGATTGGCTTTCATCTTGGACACCACACACAGGTTGTATGGACTCCAGGGTGAGCTGGAACATGGATTGAGGTACACTGATTCAGCTCCAGCCTGTAGACTCCCATTGGCAAATGCAGCAATCACATCATATGCTGTGTGCAATTTAGTTTCTGAAGACTTCTCTCTCTGAACCTTGGACATCTCCTCAAAGTGCACCTTTCTGTGGGTACCTGAATCCACTGGAGAGTTCACACCTGTAGAAAGCTCTTTGTCACCATCAAGTTGCCAGTGGTACACGGGAGAAAGTGCAGGTTTGTCTGGATGGCTAGGTGGAGTGATGGTGGTAGGAAGAGGCCGGGCGGATGACAAGGGAGAAATAGTCTTGCTTTGCAGCTTCATCTCTTGTGAGACAGCCAAGGCAGCCTGGCCCAGCTCACAGAGCTGCACACTGGGGCCTCTGAACGTTGCAGGAATCTCTTTGTAAGAGTAGGTGAGAAGCTTAGCAAGACCAGAGTCCAGCGAGACTACCCTCTTTCTAATGTGGCGTCTCCTTGCTCCAGTAACGGACCTGCCGAGCGGAAGATTGTACGTGTACGTCGTAGACAGGCGTTCCTTCCTACAGTCCTCCACTACACCTGGAAGGAACTCACTTAGGCATTGGAGAATATCCACATGGCTATCTGGAAACTCAACATTGTCTGCATAATGTACTGTACGGCACACGTAGTGCAGGACATCTGGTTCTCTCGACAGCTTTTGACGCTCAAACGGAGAGAGATTGGACAAGTAATCAAAGACATTCTTCCAAGCTTCATTGCTGGGGAGTGGAGAGAGACTGTAAGGTATGCTGCACTACACCCACCTAGCCTACATATGTAGACTGACTTCTGCTCTGTCAGTGCAGCGACGAAAAGTCGCCTGAGGCAATCCCCAGGAGAAAGGGAGCCGTGGAGCTCAGGTAATGGTGGAACGATGCATTCCAATGCAAGCGCAGCCTGGAACAATAAAGTATACTTTTCATGGTAGGTAGAAACCAGTGGTATGTACTGTACCTGCGTCTTGGCTGCTGGGCCTGTGGCAGCCATAGCAAGTGAAGAGTCTCAGAAACACAGTTACCATAACGATAAGCACCACCCCCTATACTTGTGTGGGTTACGTCATCTGGCGTATTGTATGACAGTGAAAAAGGGGGCGTGCTGCGCGCGGCGGAGCGAGATACGCCCACTATTTGCAGGTACCTAGAAGAAGGTTGGACATGCAGTAGTTCTGCACACAGAGATAAAGATGTCACTGCTTCCAGCTATTCTAGTAGCAGAACTACTACTTAGTTCGTTTGTACTGGGGCAAGATTGTTCAGGTGAGCTATTCCGAACTGTTCTGCGCGTGCGCAGCAACTTTAGAGCGGTACTCCAGCGAAGAATCACTCATAACTAGCTGCAGCATACTCCTTATGCCACTTTGTTTCATAAATATTTTGCAGTCCCAGATGATGGGTGCGTGTCCCGCTGTGGAGTGTACATAGAAAACGGCCCAGCAGTGCCTGTATTGAGCGGCGCGGGCCTCTACGTGGAAGATCCAGACCATAACGAAGTGTTTCTGATGAAAAGAGCGGAGGTTACCCTGGACACGGTAGACACCACCGACTTTGCAGATGTTGTTTTAGAGGCAACATATGTTTATAACGGGGTAGACCAAAGCTACCAAGATGGAGGTATATATACCAGTCGTGCTTTTCACTTCTAGGTTGTCAATGCATGCGTTTCATTCTCCTAGTTCTCACTCTGGACGGAGACGCACCTGTGGGAGAGTACCAGAAGGTATGGTATAGTGTTTGCAATAGTTAGGTGTATTTCAACACTGGACACTGCATTACTGGCTTCAATCCTGCAGATGCTTCGCAGTGTAGTATTCTCCATAAGTGCAAATGAGCCAGACCTTTCAGACCGTCGTATCATGTTTGAGATTTATGATGGGCAGATGTGGAGTGAGCCGGCCTTTGCAACAGTCACCATCCATCCCATCAATGACAACACACCACAGATCCAGGTCTCCAGTTCTGGAGAGGTCAGAGTACTCAGATTCCATCATGCTACATAGCTGAATGCAATGATCGCTGTACAGGCATTTGTGGAGGGTTCTGAGGGTGTTCAGCTAGTGAGTGATGTCATACTCTCTGATATGGATCACCAGGAGATATTCAACCTCACACAAGCCAGGGTGCAGTCAACCACACACACACAACATGCATATTGCATTTAAGATTCCCATCCACTAGATATTCATAGCTGTGATCTGTCCAGCCACACACATACTGTGTGTGTAGCTTGTAAACACACACACACACACACACACACACACAGATTGAAGTTCATGGTCGCTGTACTTCAACCACTGAGAGTATATCAGTGGCAATCCCAGCAGGCAGTGCCATAGTTCAGACCCATGCAGGTCCCTGTATAGTACTATCTGGAAGTGGATCACTTGACACTTATACACAGATTTTACAATCAGCTCGGTAAGATGGAAGAACTTGAGTGCCACTATTCCCCTCATCATAGCTCTCAATACATGTTATCACAAGTAAATAAAAAATTGGAAATGAAAGTGAAAGTGATGAAAAACCTTATATATGGTTTTCAATGGGAATAGACCATAGCAATCCCTATATACACAGTACTACTGTACTGTGTGATAAGACAGTCACAGTTGTATGTGGTGATGGCTACAGTAAACATATGGTGGGGACCATCTGCAGTAGTTGCCACTGTGTCATTTTTCTGTAGATATCGTGATGCAGCAGATGAACCTGATTCTAATGATCGAGTGATAGTTTTCACCATCTCTGATGGCAACTTTAGCAGTAACTCTAGCCTCTCTCTGTCCATATCTACCATTGATGACCACCCAACCTTGGTGTCAGTCAATGGAACTGGACACTATAGATACACTGAGGGGAACTCCCCCACCACACTTGACGGAATTCTATTGGATGACGGGGATTCTATAAATAGTGATGTCATTGTTAATAGTGTGACCATTGAGGTTGTTGATGGGGACAATAATGAAAACCTTGATACATCCTTCATCATACCAAACATGACTGTAAGCAATATAGACACATTGAGAACTGTTTGTTAACTATTTGCACACACACATGCACTCTCTCTCACTCCCTCCTTCCCTCCCTCTCTCCCTCTCTCTCAAGACAATTCAAGGCCCAGTGCTAATACTGGAAGGGCCAGCAAATCTGTCTGAGTTCCAAATGTTGCTGCAAACCTCACCTCCTTCCTATAGCCTACTCCTATCAACAGAGCCTCCCTGTCCTTTGAACAGATCCATCAATATCACTGTAAACAGCACTGGAGGGTGAGTAGTTGAAGGAACATCACTGGAGACTCCGTATCATCATCACTAGTCTATTTCTCCCTTCTGTTAGGCACGCTGTGCAGTCTCTCTCTTCTCTCACTGTCTCCATCATTCCTACCAATTCCCACCCTCCACAAGTCCATGTCAACAGTTCAGAACTTACCTACGTGGAGAACACAGTGTTGAATGTGTTAGATGATGTAACACTGACTGACATGGATGAGATATGTGATGAGAATGTAATTGTTGCTGCTCAGGTGGAAATGGTTACCAGTGCAGATGATAATGCACAGGAGCTACTGGAGGTAAGTTAAGAACCATTTTAGTTGCTTTACGAGTATTTTGACACTTATTGTTCTTATATAGGTTGGCTATGATAACATTAGGAGAGCAGATTTACCAAATTGTAGTTCTGCCTCGCTGAGTTCAGCTAACCTGCCTGCAGAATTGCAGTGGTCCACGTGTACTTCTGATGAGGGTCAATCAATTCTCCTGATATCAGGGGCTGCCCCAATATCAGAGTATATGGCAGTGCTAAGGATGGTACGGTACACAATTAATGCATCTGAGCCAGACAAATCTGTGTTGGTGAGGTTAATGGAGGTGAGATTCACTCTATCCAAGGCTCTAGCAGGCCAGGCCACTAATATTATTGTCCATACTGCAGGTCCATGTACTTGACTCAGGCTACCTCTCTAGCAATACTGTGACACTGAACCTGACCATTGAATCCGTCAATGATGAACCTCCTACTCTCACTTCCAATCTTACCCACCTGTACACAGAAGGTGGAGGGACCATTGCTCTCCTGGACTCAACTGCTACCCTACATGACAATGACAACTGCCCCGACCATCATCTCATCAAGGAGATCCTTCTTGAGCCTATTAATCTCGTGGAGAATGAGGATATTCTACTTGACAGCACGGGGCAACAAATTGACATTTTTACATCTCAAAATGGTGACTTTGAACTTGGATCTGCATCTGGTTCTGGAGTACAGATGAATAGAGAATCAGAAACGTACAGACCAGTTATAATTCTCACGTGCAATGAGACTGCTACTCCTGGCTGCTACAATGACATACTACAAGGGTTGCAATACAATAACACTGCTGATGAGCCATCTTCACACGATCGCTGGATTAACCTAGAGGTATATACATTGTATGTACTTATACCAAGTGATGTCATATCTGTAACATTCCAGGTGGTGGATGTAGGGGGGAATAGGCTGTCAGTGCAACTAACAGTTGTCATTGAGCTTGTCAATGACAACGACCCACAACTCTTCCTAGATGGTAGGAATCTCTTCAGGGACTACCAGGTCACTTTCTACGAGGGACAAGATTACCTTGGTGGGGCAGTCCCTGTTCGTTTATCGGATAATTTGACAATTTTTGACGAAGATGTTGGCCCACAAATCATCACTTCTGCCATTGTTGACATAACTGACTGTAAGTGAAGATGAATGCATGTAAAGTCTTAAGCTATAATTGCCATGTTTACATATATTTTAGATCTGCCACAAGATTTTCTGGAGCTTCCTTCACCTGTGCTGGATTCTGAATGCAATTCAAGTGTATACATTAACATGCCAAGTAACACTACTACCACACTAGCTGGAGCAGCATCCGTGGACTGCTATGAGTACATCTTGTCTCATGTCATGTTTGTGAGTCAGGCTGACGAGCCTGGGGATACTAGTCGAACAATTCAATTTGTATTGAGTGATGAGAGGGGCTTTGCCTTCAATGCCACTACACTGGTTACTATTATACCTACTAATGATCCAGCAGTATTTAGTTTCAATAATAGCTTTATCACTTTCAATGAGTCAACTCAAGAACCAGTGACCTTGTTTCCATTTGGCTATACTCTAGTAGATTCAGATGGAGATAGTTTACAGTGGGTGACTGTTGAAATCAGGCCATTTATTGATGAAATGGACGTCCTGTATGTTGATCTGGGTACTAGTGGTCTGGATATTTCGAGGGACATCAGTGGAGCATCACTCAACGTGTCTGGATATGCCAACTTCACAGTGTATGCCACTGTCCTACAGACTCTAACCTTTCAGAACTCATTTCCTGGAATCAATCGGGCAAACCGCAACATTCACATTGTAACATTTGATGGTGAAACTGAGTCCCCTCCCACAGTGGTCACCATAGCCATTGATGACTTTGATGACGTGCCTCTATGTTATTTCAACAACACTCTGGTGAGGGCTGTGGGTCTATAGTACTGTATGTGTGGTGATGACATGTATCTCTGGTTTAGGGTGTGATGGCTATATCAGTGGAGTTTGTGGAAGAAGCAGAACCACTGTTACTTGCTGCTAACTTCACACTACGGGACTTTGATTCCTCAGATACGCCAGGGACCAACCTTACAGTGACACTTGTACTGGAGCAGGCTGTGGATGGGGAGAGTGAGGGGGTGAGGGTGGTGACAAGTGGAGGAGTGGAGATAGAGGAGCTGGACTCAACGGACCCATTAACTAAAGTGTATGCACTCACCAATGGATCATCTTACAGTCAATATGAAGAGGTGTGTCACATACCTACTATACCCAGTTAGTTCATCATGTCCCATTACCTTCTCCCACTGCTACTCCTCAGGTGCTACAGACATTGACTTACTACAATACTGAGAATGAGCCACAAGCTCAACCCGGTCGCCAGCTGTCTATCTTTGTGAACGTCCCAGGATTCCAATCCTGTTCCGTAGACATCGCTGTCCTCAACCTTCTCGATGCTCCAGTCATACACCTACCTCCTGGGTCAGTGAGGACACCATAGCCTTAGCCCATCATAACTCATCAGTATGTATATCTCCATGTGTATAGCTACTCTGTGGAGTATACTGAGGACTCTGTTCCAGTTTATCCACTCAACACAACAGAGTTCAGTATCTCAGACCAGGACAATCAGTTTCTGATGCAGGCCATCCTGACAGTAGAGAATGAAGGTGAGGCGAGGTGGTTGAACTACTTGTTACTGATGATTAGTGATACGTGTAGTTGCAAGAGACAGTGTAAGTGGATGTGTTAACTGTTCTAGGTCTACCAGTAGGAGTCAGGGACCAACTTCTAGCCACTGGAAACAGTCAATTTGAGGTAAATGGCTCAGGTACATCAAGACTATCCATTACAGCTACTGGACCAAGAAGGTTAATTACGACACGAGATGAGTTTGTTGATTTCTTGAAAACTGTCTCATTTGTGAGCAATGATCAGGCCCCGTACATTCCCCGCACTATAACAGTAGTAGTCCAGGAGTTTCCCATAGAGACATCCCCTCCAAGTCTACCTGCAGTTGTACCAGTCACTGTTACACCAGTCAATGATAGACCAGTGATTGTAGGCATTCAGCGATTGCGTGCCAATCTAACCAACTACATCCCCGTGTCCAGTAATGATGGTTTTAATGTGTCTTTCCTTCTCAATGAGGCTGATGTAATGGATGTTGATAGAGAGTCTCCAGAGGCTCCTGATTTCATTGGACTGGCCATAACTGGTTACACTGGTAATGACAGTGGTAGTTGGATGGTATGGGAGAATGGAACGTGGCTCCCTCTGTCCTCAGTCTCAGACTGTAACCCTGCGCTTGTCTCACCTGATGGTCGAATCAGATTCCTTCCCTACCCTGATCCTCTTAAGGCAGATACCCAGGTATCAATAGTGTACAGAGCTTGGGATGGAAGTGAGGTCATTGGGTGTGTAGATATTAACTCAGATCAATCTCCACTTAGTGCTGAGAATGAAACCTTCACTTATGATGTGGAGTATTTGAATCGTATTCCTCTTGTACTTCAAGGCTTCCATGCCCTACCTAGCATCAAGGAGGATACAGTGTCAGGGGGCATGGCAGTGAGCAACATCACGGCCATAGTGGGTTACGATACTGATGACCTCTACCTTGGGCTAGCTATAGTTGGTGTGGAGTCTGTGGAGGGAGTATGGCAGTATCTGAACAGAGGCAACTGGACTGCTTTCCCATCATCATTATCATCACAGCAGGCACTACTTCTTGCCAGTGATGTCCACATCAGGTTTTTCCCCAGTAGGGACTATTTTGGTAATGCTTCCTTCAGTGCTCTACTGTGGGATATGAGTGGCTCTGATACAAATACCACTATATCTGACCCCAATACCGGCCCATTCTCCACTGAGCCTGTAACTATTAGCATAACTGTGGAGGCTGTCAATGATGAGCCTGTGGTTGAGTTAGGTGTGGAGGTCGTGGAATACACTGAAGAAGGTCCTGCCATTCAACTATTCAGGAATATCACCATCAGTGATATAGATAGTGCAGAACTTGCTTGGGCACTTGTTACCTTGAGATGCTCTCTCTGTGAGCAGGAAGACAGGGCAAGTGGAGAAGCAGCTGGTCTTGGCTCTGGCTCTAGCCTACCCTCAAACTCGACAGATGTATTGTTCACTAGACATGTTCCCCCAAACTTTTTGACTACTGTAGGGAGAAGTGATTCTATGCTAACTGAGCTCAGGGTATTGGCTGTCGTTGGCACAGATAACTCTCCAGAAGAATTTGCAAGATATTTGGAATCCCTCTACTTCACCAGTGTCAGCAGAGAGCCATCTAGTGCCTCACGTGAGGTGAGTCTTGTGGTCAGCGATGGCCTGGATGAGTCAGACCCTGCTTCTTTGACAATAACAATCAACTTGATCAATGATGAAATACCAGTAGTGTATCTACCGTACTCCAGTATCACATGGGTTGAGGACTCAGGCCCACTTCTGCTGCTTTCAAGTATAGAGATTACAGATCCTGACAGTAACTCGCTATCTCAGTTGACATGGGCAACTCTGGAGCTGCGTAACCACAATTCAACTTATGAACGGCTAGAAACAAACTGCTCATCGTTGGGGCTAAATTGTAGTTTTGAGGCTAATGTGTTGACTTTGGAAGGCCCACTAGACATTGACACATACCAACAGGCTCTCAGTGAAGTCTACTACGTCAATACTAACCCGGAGCCTGCCTACCACCCCAGGGAGGTGTACATCACTGTCTTTGATGGAGTCTTCCACAGCTCAGCAGTGCGACTGGTCATAGAGATAGAGCTAATCAACGACCAGCTTCCAGTGGTACTGCTGGCCCAACAGGTAGTGGTGTTCCAGGAACCAGAGACCAACCCCATAACAACTAGAGTTAGAGTAGCTCCTGATGCCACCATAACTGATTCTGACCTGGGTGGGTTCTTGCTGCACTCTGCTACACTGACAGTCACGGACCCTCAAGACAATGAGAATGAGGGACTGACACTGCCGCAGGAGACCCCTCAAATTAACATCTCCTACTCAGGCCCTTATGAACATTCACTTACACTATCTTATGAAGGGGGCATCCCTCTAATTATCCTCCAGGATGCCCTGCAAGTGGTGGAATATTTCAACACAGCTGAACAGATGTATCCTGTTAACCGCACCATTTCCATCACTGTTAATGACAACCTTACATTGAGTGGCGTACAAATGAGTGACCCAGTAGAGGTGACAGTGGTCTACATTCCAGTAGATGATCCTCCTGAGGTCATCTTGGACGGGAGAACACTTCTCTACAGTGAGGGCCAGGATCCAGAGTTACTTCATGTGGCCACTGATGCAGAGATTGTGGATGTAGACAACGATGAAATATTGGGGCTTGAGATCCATCTCACAGCAGGCAGTATTGATACTTCGGAGGAGAGTATTCAGGTCAACCTCACAGGGTTTGAGTCCCTCGTCACCCAGCTCCCAGGCAATAGCTCCACATTCATTAGCCTCATAGGTAATGCCTCTACTGGTGATTACACAATGATAGTTAGAACACTCAGCTATCAGCACATGGAAACTCCGGGGGACCCTGATACTGGTGAACGTACAATCACCATCACACCCCTCTCCCTACTTGGTGAGCCTGGTATATCTGACAATGTAACAGTGCTCTTCAGTGCAGTCAACAATGCTCCAGTCATTGAATTAAACAATAGAGTGTTCTTTCAAGAGGAGAGCCCGAGCCCTGTGGTGCTAACAGGTCCAGGAGTACGTATCACTGATGTTGATAGTGATGTGTTTACGTACATGAATATCACTTTGCTGAATGCACTGGATGGTGAGCTGGAGTACATTAGCGTAAATGGCAGTATAGAAAACAGTCTGGATGTAGAGTGGGAGACAAGCGATGTCATTGTGCTCCACGGGCAGCCCTCTCCAATATCAGAGTTTGAGGCAGTTCTCTCAACGCTGACATACCACAACCTCGCAGACGAACCAAATGTAACACTTCATCGAATTGTCTCAGTGGAAGTGAGTGATGGAGAGTCTAGTGGATTTGCAGATATTGAGGTGGTTATAATACCACAGAACGATCCTCCATATCTTCTGTTAAACAGTTCTCTGGTAGTATATGTAGAAGAACAGTCTGTGGCTATTGCTGCTGCAGTACAAGTATTTGATCCAGACAGCCTTCTTGTAGAGTACAGAGTGCGACCAACAACTCTGTTTCCCGATGATGTCATTTCTGGTCCTGAACTACAAGAACTTAACGGTATTTATGTAGCCAGTCTCACACCACCCAAATCACCTGAAGAAGTAGCGGAAATACTCACACGTGTAATATTCACAAGCAATAGCTCAGAACCCAATACAAATGAGAGAGAGTTTTGTATTTCTGTACGAGATGAAGGAATGGCTCCTAGTACTGAAGAGTGTGTTACAGTAGAAGTGGTGGCTGTTAATGACAACCCACCTCAGTTTACAGAATCATCTTACCAGGTTCAGGTGCAGGAAAATCTACCCAATGCACTAGTAACACAAATTGATGCCACTGATGCCGATTCAGTCAACTCAAATGTCACTCTAGTGTATTCCATCACGGCAGGAGATGACTGCTACCCTGTCCCTCTGGAGTCAGGGCTTGGCAGTGGTGATATGGGACCACTGCTCCCAGTGGAAGGACCTCCGTGTAGGTTTGAAATCAACTCTCTCACTGGTGAACTCTCCACCACCTCTGCTGCTCCTGACAGAGAGGAGAGAGACAATTATACACTCACTGTCACTGTATTTGATGGAAAGTTCAGTGTTAGTACTGAGGTAGTGGTAGTAATAGACGATGTGAATGATGTTGCACCACTGTTTGTGCCAGCCTACTATGAAGTCACCATCCCAGTAGGGGCGCAGGAAGGTTACCCCATTGTCCAGTTGACTGTGATTGATCCGGACTTAAATAACGAATTTAGTTTCATTCTCATTTCAATGGAACCCAACATCGGTAGAGAAGTATTTGTTCTTGACCCTGATGTTCCTGGCCAAGTGATTCTTAACCGTCCAGAGAGAGAACTTGACCCAAGTGTGTCTCAATACACTCTAGTGTTTGAAGCCATTGACTCATATCCACCTTTCCTGGACTCTTCCAACCTTGCTACAGTTGTTGTCAATATCACACAGAATCAGGAACCCCCGGCATTTGAAATGACAAGCTACACAGCAATGGTGTCTGAGGCTGCCTCAGATGGTGCTGGGGTTCTAACAGTGACTGCTACTGATGGCGACCCAGGCTATCATGGAGAGTTCACCTTCTCTATTTTCAACCAAGCAGTACCTTTTGCAGTTGACCCACAGACTGGAGAGGTGACTGTGACTGACTCCAGTCAGCTTGACTTCGAAACAGTCCAAGAGTATATATTCTCTGTAGTAGCTACGGACACCGGACGACCTCCAATGTCATCCAGTGTAGAGGTCAGGGTACTTGTTGTCAATGTCAACGACAACTCCCCTACGTTTGGTGTGGACAGACATGAGGTAGAGATCTGTGAGGGAGCTCCAGTTGGGTATGTGATCACGGAGCTGTTAGCAGAGGATGCAGATGGTGATACATTGAACTATGATCTCATAGAAATGTCTGGTTGTAGTGGATGTATAGTATTTAATTCCTCGACTGGGGAGCTCACAGTAGCCAGCGAGATCGATTTTGAGGAACAGCAATTGATTTCATTCTCAATCTTAGTTACTGATGGAATCGACTTCGCTGATGTAGTAGTGAGTGTCAGTGTACTCAATGACAATGAAGAGGCGCCACAATTTGAATTTGAATATCTCACCATTGAGATACCAGAGACCCAAGAAGTGGGAAGCCTCCTGCCATTTCCCATGGATTTCATCCCACTGGCTAGTGATACTGACTCGTGCAATATTGACCAGTGTGACAGTACGGCCATTATTAGCAATGAAACTTGTGACATAGGCAGTGGGTTGCAGTATTCAATTACCTCTGGTAACGAGGAGGGGCTCTTTGAAATCAACCCATCCAATGGGCTCATTAGTGTATCTCAAAACCTGGATTTCGACACAGAAGCTCACCAAGAATTCAACCTGAATCTGACAGTTTGGGATGGGCAGCTAGCAGACACTGCTCACCTCACAATCATTGTTACAGACATCAACGACAATCTTCCAGAGTTTCAGAATGACACTTACTCTGTTACTATCCCTGAAGACACGCCAGTTGGAACATTGATTATTACCACCCTGGCTACTGATATGGACCCCACTGATAGGCTACAGTACTCTCTCATTTCTGAGATAAACTCCAACCATTTTACCATCAATGAAAACGGTGAGGTAGCAGTTTCAGCTCCTCTGGACTTTGAGAGTATTCCTCAATACGACCTGATTGTAGCTGTAACCGATCGTCCATCCATTGCCAATGCCACTGCTGTACTGGCCCTACTCACTGTGTACATCAATGACGTCAATGACATTGTACCACAATTCACAGAGGAGGAATACAGGTTTACCACACTAGAGAATCTTCCCCCTGGACCTGTTGGTACAGTACTGGCACTGGATCAGGACCCTGCCAATGTCACCCTCCTCTATTCCATCCTATCATCTACTCCTGATGATGATGCCTTTTTCATTGATTCAGAGACAGGACTCCTTCAGTCCACTGTCTCATTTGATAGGGAGAACCAGAGCATCTACATCCTCATTGTTCAAGTGACAGACAATGGCAGCCCTCCTCTCTCCAGTTCTGCTCAAGTGACTTTAGAGATAGAGGATGTGAATGAGAGTCCACCAGTCTTTTCAAATGACACTCCTTCTGCCGTCAGTGTCTCTGAGAGTACCCAGCTCAACACTATTCTTCTTACTCTAGAAGCATTTGATAGTGACAACACTGAGAATTCTGCACTTGGATTTAGGATTGTGAATGGAGATAATTCCTCCACCTTCTCACTGAGTCCACTCGGGGAACAAACTGTGCAACTCATACTTTCAGAAGATCTTGACTATGAAACAGTGATGCAGTATGAGCTTGTTGTGGAGGTTTTTGACATGGCCAATATCCCAGGAGGGATGTCCCTGTCATCAAGGACAGAAATTACAGTGATAGTGACAGATGAAAATGACAATCCCCCAGTGTTTATTGAGACTATGTACTCAGCTGAAATCCCTGAACTTTCTCCATCTGGTACTTCCGTACTGCAGGTGCAGGCAATAGACATTGACAGCAATCTCAATGCAGTCATTGTCTACAGCATTTTGAATGCCAGCTCTCCATTCTCCATCCACCCCACCACTGGTGTCATCACAGTCGAAGATTCAGAATCTCTTGACATAGTATCCAATGGCCGCCAGTTCACCCTGACAATCGGAGCCTCCAACCCCAACACCACACTACAAGGGTCGACCACAGTGGTTGTCTACCTACTTGATGTCAACAACAACGCTCCATTCTTTACACTCAGTGAATTCACATTCACTATTGAAGAAGATTTCACTCCTGTAAGCCAAGTGGGATTAGATGAGGGCAGTGGTGATGTCCTGTTCTATTCCAGTGGATTGGGTTCTGGACAAGTCCTCAGGCAAGTGTCAACTATCACAGCATTTGATTTAGATGAAGGTGTTAATGCAGAGTTGAGATATTCCCTTGCTGATGGGTCAGAAAGATTTTTCATCCACCCAATAACTGGCAACCTCTTTGTGAGTGGTTTACTGGACCGAGAGCAACAGGAGACACACGCTATTGATGTACATGTCACTGACCTGGGTAGCCCTGCCTTGGAGAACAGTACCACTCTACTCCTTATTGTGATAGATATAAATGACAATGGGCCTGTGTTCCAGCCAGAGAGCTATTCTGCCGCCATCCTTGAAAACCAGCCACCAGGAATTGATGTTCTACAGCTGTTTGCTAGTGACGTGGATATTGGACAAAACATTACATTTTCAATCGTGGAAAGCAATGTTCCTTTCCAGGTCATTCCCCAGGTGGGACTCATTCAAACAGTTCAGCTACTGGACAGGGAGGAACAGGAGTCTTGGAGCTTTCAAGTCGAGGCAACTGATGGAGAGTTCACTTCCACAGCCGACATCACCATTTCAGTGGAAGACGAAAATGACAACCCACCCACAATCTCTCCCAGTCTAGTTACCACTAATATTACTGAGAATGCAGCCAATGGTACAGTCATAGCAATATTTGATATTCTTGACAATGATTTGGATGTCAATGCAGAGTCTGTGATATCCGTTACAGATGCACATCTATTCTCCATTGACAATAGTGGTATTTTGCGTGTCGCTGGCCCTATTGACTACGAGATGATACAAGACATCAATCTTGAGATACTTGTTAGAAATGTTGCCCCTCCACATTTTACAGCAAGTGCTCAAGTCATGATTGGAGTGGAGAATGAGAATGACAATCCACCCATTGTCAGATTTGGCCAATCCTCTGTTCAATATGATGAGCTTATAGCACGGAGAGTCTCCCTCGATGTAGACATCAGTATATCAGATGCTGATGGGGAAGAAGTCACACGTCTAATTGATGGTACGATACAGTTTGTAAGTGACAGATTTCTAGAGCCTAGCTTTGCCTATGAGCCCCTCACAGGAGGTGACATTGTGCCAGAATTTCAGTGTTCGTTGGAAGTCAATAAATTCCTCAAATTCTCGTCGTGTGGTATTCCTGATGTGACGGTACTCTCTCGATACACACAAGATGTTCTGTTACTCCATGGAGGACTGACAGTGACTGAGAATGTGGTGGGTGATAGCATTGTGTTTGATTCCTCCCAGAACCAGTACGCAACGTACATTGGAAATGTGGGTACTCTAGACAGCAATGGACTGACCATTTCAACGTGGATTTGGTTGGAATCCACACCTTCCTCCGTATCCCAAGCTATCATGTCAAAGATATCCTCCTCACAGCTTCTCTATGGAGTATTTTGTAACCCTGATGGTTCTCTGGAGTTTCATTTCACATCCAATAGCTCTGCACACAATGTCAATTTTCCTGGAGGCTGTTCGATGCTCAAGAGTGCCTGGCATCACTTGGGTGTGGTAGTGGACAACAGGGACTTGTCACAGTGGAGACTACATGTCTTCATAGATGGAGAGGAGTTTGGGTCTGCGGCTATACCACAACCATTTGACAGTACTGGAGGGTTTCTCGTTGGTGCAAGTCGAGCTAACTCCAACAGTCCCATAGTCAACTTCTTCAACGGCCGTCTTCACATGCTGGCCATTAGTCGGTCAAGTTCAGACCTGAACAGCCTCAACTGTGTGACAGGATGTGGACTAGTGCTGATATCACTCCATGTCTCTCCACTCACTCACTACTACAACTATTCTCAAAGGGCACTCATTGTGGAAGGCAGTCAGCCCATTGGAGCTTATGAAGAATTCCTCAATTCTCTATCTCTCGTTCTGCCATTCACAGAACCTCGTGTTAGTGAATATAGACTGTCATACACTGTACAGGATACAATCTTCAACTGTCTCCCACAAGTCCTACTTATCTCTGTAATACCCTCCAATGACTTTCAGCCTGAGCTCAGCCTGAATGGAGACATTAGTAGAGATTACTCCACGGTCTTTGTTGAGGAGGCGGGGCCAGTGGCTCTTGTAAATACAACCACATTCTACCTCACAGATATGGATTTAATAGAATTTGAGTATGTGGTAGTGGCCCGTGTTATAGATCCTCTTCAGCCACACACAGAGGAAGTTCTTGCTGTTCAGAATGTCCCTGAGGGAATGAATGTTTCCTACTCCAGTGACCACACACTAGAACTGACAGGGCTCCTTCCACTACCACTGTTTGAGAGTGTTCTACGTACTCTGACATACGATAACAGGGCCGATGAGCCAGAAGGTGACACCAGACAAGTAGTGATCACAGTGTCTGATCCTCCCATGACTGATGTGTCTGCTCTAACCAATGTGTCAATAACCAACGTGAATGACCCCCCAGAATTGGTGATGGTTTCAACTCTTGCTGAATACAGTGAAGGTGATGGACCTGTACCCATTCTGGAATCCGCTACTATCACAGACAGTGATAATGCCTTCCTAGTGTCAGCCACCATCACTCTAACTCCCCTAGACCCCGGGATGGAGACTCTATCAGCCAATTCAACCAACACTGCCATAACCACTACATACAACTCCACCTCTGCAACACTCACGCTCACTGGAGTAGACACATTAGAGAACTATACTACTGTCCTTTTGAGTATTACATATGAACACAGTGGAAGTGCTGATCCCACACTTGGGACGAGGATATTCAGCTTTGTTCTATCTGACGGAGAGATTGAGGCTGAACCTCAAGTTGTCATGTTGTTCTTTGCAGCAGTCAATGATGCTCCTATGGTTGACCTCAATGGTGGATCATCCGCTGGTCTCAACTACAGAGTAGACTTTGTAGAAGATGCAGACGAGGAAGTTGCTATTGTGTCTCCTGATGCAATCATACTGGACGTGGACAGTGATAATTTGGTCTCTCTTAGTATTAACTTAACAAATCCTCAACAGGACTACGAGAGGATTGTAATACCTCCTGTCGGTAGTGTGGACATAGAGGTTAGATCTGTCAGTGATGACTTTGTTCAACTCTACCCAGGCAGTGGTGTCAGCTCGCCGCTCTCGGAGTTTGTGGCAGTTCTACGTACTGTGCAGTACCAAAATACAGCTGAAGAACCGGCTCCAGGAGTACGCATCATTAGATTCCTGGCCAGTGATGGAGAAGACTACAGCCTACCTGCACTCACTGAAGTCAACGTGATTCCAGTTAATGATCGTCCTGAGCTGGACCTTGACACTAGTACAGTGGGAACTGGGTTTGTGGCCGAGGGGTTTGAGGAGGGTGGGAATGCTGTGTATATCACTGGAAGGTCTGTCAGTCTGAGGGACAATGATGTAAATGCTGTAGTAGAAATGGTTACAATTGCCATACAGGGGGCAGTGGATGGACTGAGCGAAATCATTGAGTCAACTGATCCCAACGTAACCCTTCCACTGCCAGCTAATGGCCAGTCAGTGACATACATGATAGATTTTAGTGGAGAAGAACTAGCCAATGTAGTCACCTTGCTCATGTCACTGCAGTACCGCAACACACGTCTTGAACCTACACCTGGAACAAGGGTCATCACTGTTGCTACTTCTGATGGAATGGAATTTAGCAATACTGCAGTTGTGACCCTACAAGTGATGGGGGTTAATGAAAATACCCCTCAATTTACGATGACCACGTACACATTCATGATCAATGAATCTCTGCCCATACTTACACCAGTAGGCAGTGTAACTGCTGTAGACATTGATGATGGGAGAGACGGAGACATAACTTATGAGATAGTTACCTCTGATCCAGCAGAAGGTCTCGAAGACTTCACAATCAATGGTACTACTGGAGAGGTATTTACAGCAGTCCCTCTGGATTGGGAAGCAATAAGATCATATGAACTCATTGTATCGGCAAAAGACAGTGGCCTACCTCAACGTACAGCCAATGCAACTGTCACTGTAGTAGTGGGAGATATCAATGATAATTCCCCTGTGTTTTCTCCAGAGAACAATTTTAACTTCACTGTACTTGAGTCGAGACGAGATGGTGATGTGGTTGAGACTGTACTGGTCAGTGATGCAGACAGTGGAATGGATGTCATCTTTATTGAGCTCCTGAACACCGATGAGGTTCCATTCTCAGTGGGAGTTGCAGATGGTGAAATCAGAGTGGATGGTGATCTGGATCTAGACACCCAATCCCCAGAGGGATGTATCAGTGATGTCAGCTATGACTTGATTTTGAAGGCAACAGATTTCTTCAACACATCTCTTTCCTCCACTGCAGTCTTCACTGCAAACGTCGTTGATGTGAATGACAATGAGCCTCAGTTTGTATCAGAATCTACCTTTACTGCAGTAGAGAACAACAGAGATTTATACCTCTTCAGTGTATTAGCTACCGACCGTGACTGCACCTCCAATGGAGAAATCACTTACACGTTTCCAAACAGCTCCACACAAGCTCTCTTCACTATTGACCAATCTACAGGGGACGTTTATTCGCTAGCACCCTTAGATCGAGAGGAGAGAGAATTCTATGAAATACATGTGCTAGCAACTGATGGTGGAGTCTCCAGACACACTACAAGTGCCCTGCTAACCCTCCAAGTCCTTGATCTCAATGACAATCCCCCGGTGTTCTCAGAGCTCCAGTATGAGGTCACAATAAGAGAAGACGTGAGTCAGAGGCTAGTGAATGTGATAGCGTCAGACATAGACAGAGGAACCAACGGTACTGTGGCATCGTATTACCTTGACCCCAGCACTGTACCCATTGACCCTCTCACTAATAGCCCTCTCTTCACCATCGACCCATTTTCAAGGGACATACACTATTCCCTTGTCCCAAGCAGTGACTATGAATTTGAAAGTAACGTACGTCTCACTGTTCTAGCTGAAGATGCAGGCTCTCCGCCTCTCACTGGAAGTACTATTGTGATCATATATGTAATTGATGTCAATGACAATCCACCACAGTTCCTAGTGTCATCTACTCAAGCTGAGGTACCAGAGAATGAACCGGGAATCTTAGTCACTACTTTCAGTGCTAATGATGTAGATTCAGGTTCAAATGGTGAGGTATTTTTCCGCTTGCTCAACAACAATGATGTGTTCGCTATCAACTCAACCACTGGAGATCTGTTCACTATCAATGGGCTTGATTTTGAAGACGAGTGCTATTACTTACTCACTGTGGAGGCATATGATGGGGGTACCCCTTCACTTAATTCCTCATTAAATTTTGAAGTGTTTGTTCAACCAGTGGAAGACCTCCCCCCTGTGTTCACACTCGACACTCAACAGGTCCGGATATCTCTTCCTGAGAATACTCCTGTTGGATCTGTTGTGATACAAGTCACAGCTGAAGATGGAGACCGCACTGAATGTGACGTCTTAGGAGGGGCAGGGTCTGGTTCTGGATCCAGCCTGGAATCTGAAAGTCAACTCGTCTACTCATTTTCCGCACCATCTCAAGTTTTTATGATCAATGAAGCCACAGGTGAGATCTCTCTCCTCCAGTCAGTCGACTATGAGGAGACACAGCAATACACACTGACTGTATTGGCAACAGATTCTGCTAACTTCCAGGCACAGGCAGTAGTGACTATCGATATATTGGATAGAAATGACAACAGCCCTCAGTTCCAGCAGCCGCTCTACGAGGCTTCAGTCCCTGAGAATAGTGCAGTTGGTAGCTCAATACTTGAGGTTTCAGCCACTGATGCTGACTCTCTTGACCAAGGTCGCCTCCTGTACTCCCTGACCAACAACCCTCCTTACCTCAGTATTGGTACCACTGATGGTGTCCTGTACGTGGCAGGGGATATTGACTTTGAGTCTGGCAGTAGTGTAGTGACATTCTCAGCTGTAGTTACTGATGCCGCATCCAACACAGACAGTGTCTCTGTGACAATCACTATTGTTGATGTCAATGACTTGCCCCCTGTTATTAACACTCCACCCCAGACCCTGGTCTTCACAGAAGGCCAAGTCAGTCTATTTCCATTTCCTGTGATGAATATATCTGACCCTGACAGCTCTCAACATCTCTGCAGTGCTAACGTAACATTGGCCTCACCTGAACTGGCAAATGTGGGGCCTGTAGAGCAGTGTGTATGCACCAATGCCTCCAACTGCACCTCAGGTTGCTTTGAGTTCCTTCAGCTCTCTGCAGACTCATTTCCAGGCTCTGTGCAGCAGTTACAAGAAGGCTTTCAACTTGTTTTGCAAGGAAACTTCTCCATCCAGGATTATGAGAGAGCTCTAGAGAGTGTGCAGTATGTCAATATCATATTCAATCCTGAACCCCAAACCAGGACAGTCTCAGTGACTGTAGTTGACTGCCAGTTGCCCAGTAACACTCTCATACAGTCCATCACTATACAGCCTCTCAACACAGTCCCTCCAGTATTGGACCTTAATGGGGATGACCCTGGAATTAACTATCAAACGACTTTCATGGAACGAGGGAGTGCCATTTCAATTGTGTCTGATAATGTCTCCATCAGTGATGAGGATACTGCTGATGAAGACCAAGTGTTAACCAGCATTGACATCAGACTAACTAACCATCAGGGGGACCAAGAATCCATCTACGTTGCACCAGGATCACAGCTGCCTGGGGACATTTCAGTCAGTGGAAACTCCACCCACTTAACCCTCTCCGGAATGGCAAGTCTAGAAGACTACACTGACAGTCTGACGTCACTCCGCTACATCAACCTAGCCAGTGAACCAACCCCCACTTTGAGAATAGTGGAGTTTATAGCCCACGAGTTCTTCCTCTCAAGTGTGAGGGCCTACACAAGTATTACTATAGCAACTATCAATGACTTCCCTCCCACTGTGATTGCCGACCCACCACACGTCAACTATATAACTACTTATACAGAGGGAGCCAGTGGAGTGGATATTGTTGACTCTGATGCAGTGATAAACGATGAAGATTCTACAAATGATAATGTCACTGAGCTTCAAGTGTATGTCCTCAGCCCAACTTCCCATGACAGACTGTTTGTAACTGACACTACATCGATATCTCCAAGCATTGTATTTGACCAGACATCCGACTCTAGTCTCTCCTTCACTGGCTCTGCTCCTCACAGTGACTACGAGGCTATACTCAGAAATATCCAGTACCAGTTCACAGGTGATGAGTTTGCCTCTCTCTTTCCACCACGAGTGGTGTTCATTCAGATAGCAGACCACTCCCTCAGTGGATTCACTGCCATCCAGGTCAGGCTTTCTCCCATCAATGACCACCTACCAGAGTTCACTGAGGATAACATAACACTGTATATTCCTGAGAATGCCACAGTGGGGGCATCAATATACCAAGTGCAGTACACCGACATGGACACTTTCTCACCATCAGAGGTGAATTTCCGTATCATTAATGGAAGCATGCTCTTTTCGATATCTCCTGAATCTGGTGTTATAACACTAGAGGGATCGCTGGACTATGAGACGACTGAAGTACATAGGTTTACAGTAGAGTTAACTGATGAGGGTCTTGTTAACTCGGCTAACAGCGTCTATGTTGAAGTCACTGTGATTGTCGTGGACCAAAATGATCACGTACCCATTTTCACACAAGAGACGTACAATGCAACTGTTAATGAAGGGGCTCCTATTGGAACGTCAGTCCTTCAAGTGGCTGCTAATGATAGGGACAGTCCAATACACTCTATCTTAATATTCACTACATTGAACACAACTGACTTTACAATTGACTCAAACGGTACTCTGTACACTAATACTGATCTCGATCAAGAGGTTACGTCTTCTTACCAATTCTTAGTGACTGTACAGAATCCAGGTGACATTGCTAGAGATACAGCAGAGATATATATCACTGTATTGGATGTGAATGATCACTCCCCTTTCATTACATTGTCACCTGACTCTGCCCTGCTCCAGGAGCCACACCCACGTCTCTCTCTCTCTTCCTCTCTCACCATCACTGACAGAGATTCCAGCCCTTCTCTAGACTACGGCAGGGTTGAGATCCTGGAGAATGCACCTGGTGTTCTCATTGCTACACTTCACCTCCCAGGGATTAATGTAGTTGGCAATGGAACTAATTCTCTCACTTTCTCTGGAGTCAGTGAATCATTGACCAATTATGAGCAGGTTCTAAGAGGAGTGATATATGAAGACACTACTGAGGAACCCCTGCCAATTATCCGAGAGATTGCTTACCAGGTTGGATCAGACCCTGGACTACTGCTAGCATTAAACTTCACTCCAAGTGAAACGATATCCAATATTGCTGTCTTCCAAGTATCAGTCGAATTGATCAACGACCAAGTACCTGTTATTCAACTTGACACTAGAGATCTGGCTAACCTGACTCTCATACTGCCTGAGTGCACAGCAGAAGGCTCTTACTCGACAGTCTTCACTGAAGATGATCCTCCTGTCCTATTATCTCACAACTCCCTCTCCATCACTGACGCTGACAGTGGAGACACTACCATCCACTGGGCCTCTGTGAAACTAGCACAAGCTCCTGATGGAGAGTTAGAGTCCCTTCACTATAGTGGACCTATAGCTATCAACACCTCAGCCAGCTCTAATACTCAACTGCTTCTTCAAGGACCAGCTAGCATTGCTGAGTTTGAAGCAGCTCTGCACACAGTGGCCTATCAAAGTCTCTCCCAAGATCCTATGGGTAGCACAAGACAAGTTAAATTCACTGTAAGTGACGGACTGCTCACCTCCTCCCCTGCACTAGCCTGCATTAGTCTGTTTGAAGTCAACGACCCACCTTTGGTTACTCTTGGACCAAATGGAACCGTGGACATTATGTTGATGTACACTGAGGGCCAGACTGAGGAGCTACTGGTGGGAGAGGAACTACACATCACTGGTAGGGTAGTAATAGTCAATAATCATCTCTATTGTCATCCTATACCAATTCCCTTCTACAGACAGTGACAGTTCCCTCTTATTGTCAGCTTTTGTGATTCTGGAAGGAGCCACGGCTGAAGAGACTCTGTCAGTCACCAACATGGCTGACTTGACTGTCACCACCCAGCCTGGTATCCTACAACTGTCATCCATCAATGGTGCTCCAATAGCATCATTTGAAACTGCCTTGAGAAGTGTCATTTACACTAACAGCAGACAACTGTAAGTTATATCTTTATCGATTCTGCAATCATTAAATCCTTCTTCTTGTTGTCACTAAAGGCCATTTGAAGATCCCCGACAGATCACATTTGTAGTTGAGGACATTCAGGCAGAGCTAAGTGAGGCCGCAGTGGCGACAGTGTTGTTCTCCAATGTTGACAACCCTCCAGTGCTGGATCTCAACGGGCCTCTCCAGGCAGGCCGCAACTACTCCACCACATTCACTGAGGGATCACCAGCTATATCGGTAAAGGAGGTAGTCTGTAGAGTCTGAAGCTATTTATCACATGTACTCTGTTCCTGCAGGTATTTCCTAATGACATCACCATTACTGATATGGACACTCCAAATGTGGCTGCTCTACACATCATTGTCGACCAATCAACTGGGGGCAATATCATTCTGCCTCCAGTCGAAGTCACCATGAACACTACAATAGACTCCATGGGGCGTACAGTCCTGTCATACACAGGAGAACAGTCTATCGGAACGTACCTTCAGATCTTGGAGTCTCTACAGTACATTAACAATGAAGATGAGCCGATACCAGGATCAGTCAGACTACTAGTCCAAGTGTTCACTCCAAGTGAAGTCTCAGGGCCGGCCTTGGCAAGTAATGTGGCAGAAGCAACCATTGAAATAGTCCCACTCAATGACAATCCTCCCACCTTCTCACAGACTAACTATTCAGGAGAAGTGGAAGAGAATCTCCCCAGTGGTAGTGTAGTACTGACAGTAGAGGCAACTGATGCCGATATTTACAGTGGTGTCAATATCACGTATCAGATAGCCGGAGAGACCAGTGATTTCTACATCAATCCCACTTCAGGAGAAATCTTCACAAGCCAACCTCTAGATGCAGAGACTAACTCTTTGTACCAACTGATGGTAATTGCTTCAGATAACGACGGGAGTTCCCCACAAACTTCCAGCGTCCTCATAACCATCTCAGTTCTAGATGTAAATGACCACACTCCAGTTTTCAATCGTAGTCATTATGTTTCCAGTGTAACAGAAAATGCCGCAGGAGGAGAGCCTGTCCTAGCTGTGACTGCTACTGATGGTGACCTCACTCTTGTCAACAGTGCCATTACCTATGAGCTGCAGTACAACTTGCTAGATGGAGGCTCTGGGTCAGGACACCTCACCCCTCTACCACCACAGCAGAGTGAACCCATTCCATTCACCATTAATTCTACCACTGGTGTGATAGCAGTAGTTGATGGTGCTGGTATTGACTACGAGACGGTGACCATGTATTCATTGCAAGTGGTGGCAACTGATAGTGGAGTTCCTCGTCTGTCCAGCTCTGCAGGAGTCACAATCTTTATTGAAAATGAAAATGACCGAAGGCCACAATTTACACAGAGCCTCTATACAGGTGTAGTGGCTGAAGACTCTCCACTGGGAACTGCCATCCTAACAGTCTCAGCAACGGATGATGACTCTATGAATGTCACATACAAGATTGAAGACACTGAATATTTGGAGGTTGATTCAATTTCTGGTCAAGTGACTCTAAACATGGCAGTAGACTTCAGTGTCATGCCCGTCCTGACTGCTGTGGTGGTTGCTTGTGATAATGGATCACCTCCTCTGGTGGGCCTAGCAAATCTCAGCGTCGAGGTCGTGAATATCAACAATAATCCACCAATATTTTCTGAAGAGAGCTATGCATTCACAGTCATCGAGGGACAGCCTTTACGGGAGCAGGTGATAGCAACCGACCGAGATGAAGATACAATCACTTACTCTGCACAATCTGGACTTCAGGAAATGTTTACCATCAACTCCACCAGTGGTGTCATCACGACTCTGCCAGGGATTGAACTCGATTATGAGACTCAACAACTGTACATACTCACCATTGAGGCTACTGATGCCACATTCACCTCAACAGTCACAGTCTCTGTAGCAGTACAAGATATAAATGACAATGCTCCATTTTTTGTCAATCCTCAGTATACTGCTACTCTTCCCGAATCATCTACCCCTGGTAGCTCCATTGTACAGGTTGAGGCAGAGGATAGAGACAGTGGATCCAATGCTGTCACAGTCTATAGCATTGCAGACCCAGGAGGTGTATTTGGAATTGGAGAAGAGACTGGAATTATAACTCTTGAACAAGAAGTGGACTTTGAGGCCAACAGTGGACCATTTGTCATTACAGTTGTGGCAGAGAATACCCAGCCTCCATTCTGGAATGATACGGCTCTAGTTATTGTATCAGTCAGTGATTCTAATGACAACCATCCCATCCTATCCCTCGGCACACTGAGGTACAGCTACGTTGAAGGGTCACCACCAATATCAATAGCCCCAGACCTCACCATCACTGATGTAGACACACATATCCACCTACTCTCCACCTGTGAGGTAACTCTTATGAGAGGGTCCTGTCAACTCAGCAGTAGTGAACTGACCAGTGCTTGTGGTTCTAGCAACAGTGAATGTATTGCTCTGTGTGCTGAGGAGATAGCCATTGATGGTTCACTGGGAACATCCAGACCACTGGAACTGTCTACTGTAACGAATGCCACATCTCAGACTCTTGCTGTGTCTGGAAATGGTTCTGAAACTGACTATCAAACTGTCCTTTCTTCGCTCACATACTTCAACCGGGCACTGGAGCCTAGTCTTGGTACACGACATGTATCAATACAGTGTATGGATGCTGGACTGGTTAGCAATACCCTAGTCATCTCCATCAATGTAACTCTGATTAATGACAATCCCATACTGATCAAGGCTGATCCACAGCACCTCTTATTCCTAGAAGGTACTACAACCCTCCCAGTGGGTCGGCTGGTACAGCTGCAACTGATTGATTTGGACTTTGACCCTGAGGCCGCCTGGGTGGAGGTGACTCTGGAGACCCCGAGGGAGCCCCTGAGTGAGAGAGTGAGTGTGAACAGTACAAGTGTAGACGGTGGAGGTGTGGTGAGTGGACTCAACATCCTTGTCAATCAGACCAGCCCTCTCCAGAACTATCAGGTATGCCAGTCAGCAGTGGATCACAATACATGTGCTTATAAATGCCTTCCTCCTTCTACCCCAGGAATTACTGAGCTCTCTCACTTACTCTTACACTGCACAAGGAAATGAGGAAATCGAGAGAGGAGAACGACTTATCAGAATCACCATATCCGATGGTCTGTTACAATTCTCCATCGTCATTACCATTGAGGTTGTGATCATTAATGACAATGCTCCTGAGATCCTTTTTGCTGGTAGCTCTAATATCAGTTTCATGGAGGGAGCGCCAGTACCTCTTGTGCTGGGCCCTGTACTGCTACCAGTGATCAGTGATGCAGATGATACCGACCTGTTTCTGATGGAGAGTGCTACTGTTGAGCTGGAAGGAGCTATGGATGGGATACAAGAGATGTTGACATATCATATGGACACTCTGAACAGTCTCAATATCACCATCTCTGGTATGATATGCAGTCAGTCTATCGATGTGTTATTGCACATACATGTACTTGCTTAGTGATTCACACCTGGTTTCATTGTACACACACATGCACGTGCACACACACATGCAAACAGAGGAGTCCCAACACTATTTAATTTTCAGTGGTAGTGCCACTGTCACGGCCTACCAGCAGGCCCTATCCACCGTCGGCTACATCAACACAGCCTCGGAGCCTACACCTGCCCCACGATTCATCCACTATAGAGTATTTGATGGTACATTCATCAGCAACACAGCCACAGCCAATCTGACACTGTCACTGACCAACGATCACATTCTGATGCTACTCTGTGGGGTGGGCACTGTGACTTACCTTGAAGGCTCTCCACAGTCAGTCCCCGTGGCCAGTGAGCTCACACTTGTTGATTTGGACGAAGATCACATGATCATCGGGGCCTCCGCTGAGATCAGAGTTCCTCTGGAGGGAGATGAACTAGCTCTGGACCCCAGCGTCACTCCTCTACTAGAAGTCTCCCAGACTACTAATACCAGTATCCAAATTACAGGGGCAGCCTCTGATGACTATTATCAGGTACAGTGAAAGTGTGTGTGTGTGAATGAGACACTAGATCAACTTGTGTTCCTGTCCCCTCAGAGTGTTCTCCGTATGCTGACCTATCAGAGTACTGCTGAGGAGCCTTCTACTGGTCTTCGCCTCCTGACCATTACCACTACTAGTGCCACTGAGACTCAGGCTTGTACCGTCACAATAGCGGTATCATTGTTCAACGATCATCTCCCGGAGGTTGACCTGAGTGGCCCCGCCTCCTCTGGTGTCAACCACTTCACTTCACTCAACTACAGTATCTTCACACAGAACAGAGTGCCGGCTGCAGCTAATGATGCTAGTATCACAGATGGGGATGTGGGTGCTACAGTGGAGAGTATGGAGGTGTCACTGGTATCAGGGGAAGACCAGGACCGACTGGTGTTCAGTGATGATGTGTGCCCCGAGAATGATCAGACAGTCTGCCACTTGAGATACAAGTGAGTGTGTGTAGAGACCTCTCACAGGTCTAATACCTCACACACGTTTGTCACGCTGCAGGCTATCCCAGGATGAAGGAACTACCGTATGTGTCTGTGACAGTTCTCTTGGCCCGTCAGCAGACGCAGCAACACTCACTCTCTACCGAGGCTCTACCTTCATTTCAGTGCACCAGTTGGGAAGTGTTTACCCAATGTCAGCATTTGAGGAGCTTTTACAGAATATCTTCTTTACGTATGATTCAACAAGACCATCAGAACTGGAGGACTACCAGGCAGTGGTGATGGTGACTGTGGCTGATGGAGAGTTGTCTAGCGAGCCAGCATTCACTACTGTAGAGGTCATTGTGATGAATGAAGGACCAAGAGTACTGCTGGATGGAGAAGTAGGGACTGGAGTACCAGTGCTGATATAGTCATGGCTAATGTGTCTGTTTCTCATCCCTTCAGTCAACTTCATCTGAGGCAGTTATGGTGGATGGTTCCCCTTCACTCGGCATCTCATCCTCTCCTGTGGTCCTCGATGACTCCTCACACCTCGCACTCCTCACCATCACCCTCACCAATCCACAAGACCCCACCTCCTCAGAGCATATAGCCCTGTTGTCTTCCTACTCTCTACCTGAGCAGATTTCTCTCCAAATATCAGATGGTCAAGTAATCCAGTTGAGTGGAGTAGCCTCGGCTGAACTCTACGTTAGTGCTATCTCAGCTGTGTACTATACCTACACCAAGATGGATGGGATCATTGAGAATCAACCTGACTTCACACCGAGGTAGACCAAGTCTCATCATTCACTTCACAATCATTCTCTATGACTATCTCTATGTCTCTTTACAGAATCATTACAGTACAGGCAAGAGATGTCGAGGGGGAAGAGGGAGCTGTGTCCACACTCACCATCATCTTTGATCGGAGCTGTCTCGTCTTCCCCAACCCCTCTGTCCTGACACTTGCCACACAGACAGATGTGGAGAAGATGATAGTGTGTACCAGCATAGGCAGCAGGCGAGTCAGTATCACTGGTGGTGCCTCTGATAGCCCAGATCCAATTGTCTCACTCCTACCATTGAGAAATATCAATGTGAGTATGAGGAAGGGATGGGCACACGATGCAAACACTTAATTCAAATGAACAGAGCTCAAGCCACTTTCATGTTGTTAGATACCATTTCTTGTTGGGCTCAACTTTACACATGTTTTGGTCTTTGCACAGCTTCCAAAAGTACATTGTACAGTGTCTGCAGTAATCCAGTACTTCTCTGCTTTACTTTCAACAGAGAATGGGTGACCTCTCCATTCATGGTTTGACTCGCCTCCGCGACCTCTCTGGGCTGGAGAATCTGGCTCAATACGGTGATGAGTTGTCCATCACCAACAACCTCCAACTGACCACCACAGCACAGCTCAGTGCCAACATCCCCCCCGAACCATCCAACTTCCTCTCTCTAAATAACATTGGTATACGGAGTAACCCGTTACTCTGTGACCTGGATGGACTGAGGCTGGTGGAGAGGGTCACTGGTAAGAGAGACATGTGACACACACACACACACACACACACACACACACACACACACACACACACACACACACACACACACACAGAGGCCACTCTCTACTGTGTTACATATTCGCTGCCTTCTGCAGGTCTTCTCTATGTCCAAAATAGCGACTCTCTCACAGATCTGTCGGGATTTAATACCCTTCTCCATGTCAACACTCTGGTCCTGGCTCTCCTGGGGGAGGGGATGACAATCATCGATGACTTCTCATCCCTCTTCACTGCCAGTAGAATATACATCACTAGAAACTCAGTGAGCTTTACATGCGATAATGTTGGTATGATTGTTTAAGTGGCGTCCTCTGCTGTTCAGGAGCTGGAGGTGATATCTGGGTTCCAGCGGCTCCGTTACCTCGAGGTACTGATGATCACTGATAATCCTAAACTTCTCACTGTGGATGGGCTCTGGGGGATCAGGGAGATCACTCTGGGAGTTACAATAAGGAATAATCCAATGCTCTGCTACAGTCTAAGCAGCCTATCTGACATGTCATTCTGGCAGGTAGAGCATGTCCATTGAGTAGACAGAGAGGTGTTTATCAATCTCCCTTACCTTGCAGGCTCGAGCTGCTGAGGGTGCTGTTGTCAGTGTATACCCAGAGCCGAGCCTTGAGACTTGCGGTCAACGGACATGTGTCCATCCCATCCCATGTCTCAATAATGGAACATGTACCAACACAACCTCTGGTGATGGTGGCTACTCCTGTGCCTGTAGAAACAGCTATTTCGGTGTCGGCTGCCAGAACATGGACACCTGTTCAACACACCCTTGTCATAATGGAGCCACCTGTACAGTAGATCAACTCAATCCGAGACAGTTTGTCTGCTCCTGTCCGTCTGGTACAACTGGTTCTCTGTGTGAAATGATCCTGTCCCCATGTGCATCATCGCCTTGTGAAAATGGAGGAATTTGTAGAGATGGAGGTAACACTAGTGAGAACTTTGACTGTCTCTGTCTACCTGGCTTCAGTGGTGAGATGTGTGAAGCAGACATTGATGACTGTTCCTCTTCTCCCTGTCAAAATGGAGGTACATGCACGGATGATGTCAACAGCTACACCTGCCAGTGTCCCCCGGAGTTCTCTGGAGTCCTATGTGAAAGTCAAGCTGTGTTCTGTACAGTTGACTCGTGTGCTAATGGCGGTTCCTGTGTGGAGGAAGTGGATGGGTTCTCATGTGACTGTCAGCCGGGCTGGACAGGCCTCGAGTGCCGTGAAAATATAAATGAATGTTTAACTGAAGTATGTGCCAATGGAGGGACATGTATGGACCGTCAAGGACACTTTGTGTGCCTGTGTCCTCCTGGCTTCACTGGGCCAGTCTGCAGCGAGGAGATTGACTTCTGCTCTGGGGACCCTTGCAATGAAAATGGCAATTGTACGTCGAGTCTCTCTGGCTTTGAGTGCCTGTGTGATCGTGGCTACACAGGCAAACTCTGTGATGAGGACATAGACGAATGTGCCTCCAACCCATGTATCGGAGATGCAACCTGCATACATGGTATTGACCACTTCACATGTATATGTCCCAATGGATTCACTGGCCTACTGTGTGACGTCAACATAGACGACTGTATCAGCAGCCCGTGCCTCAATGATGGTACATGTATAGATGGTATTGATGGTATCCAGTGTATGTGTAGGGCTGGTTTCAGTGGATATCTGTGTGAGACTCAGGTTGATTTCTGCATCGAAAGCCCATGTTACAACAGTGGTAACTGCACCAGTACTGACAGTGGATTTGAATGTGCATGTCCCGAGGGCTGGTCTGGTGACCAGTGTCAGTTTGTCAATTCTGTATCCACCAAATTGGCCGCATGCGGCATTCAAGGAGCTCTGGACATCTTCTCTACAGTTCTTCTTACTCAGGACTCAGTAGCTTTCACTCCAACCTCCTCTCCCATTGAAATACAATACTCACTGAGCTCTGAGGTCCTCTACTACTCAAGCTGGGTGTGGCAAGAAGAAGGAACAACAGGCACCATCTTCTCCTTCACAAGTTCCACAGAAGCTGATATACAAGTCGGTTTAGTTTCAGCCACAGAATTCAATGAGGTCACTTTTTATTACTCCAGTCCTGGCTTGGGAGAACGTGAAGTTAGCCTGACTGCCACCCCCCTGACTCCTAGCAGGTGGCACCACATATCCATCGCACTCTCAGGCACAGCATTCTCACTAGTAATTGACAATCACACAATCTTCGATCACAGTCTGAATGATATTGTTGTTCCGGAAAGTATAAACTTCACCGTAGGTGGTGGGGGCACTAGAGACCAATTTATTGGTATAATGAGAGGGGCAGCCCTACATCACGGTGCTGTGGATCTCTCATTTGTGGGGGGCTGTCTAGTGGAGTGTGTTGGTGGTAACGGATATTGCCAGAATGATGGAGTTTGTTTCGACCAATTCACAGAGCAGTACCTCTGTCAATGTACCTTTGGCTTCTCGGGACCATTCTGCCAGTACTTCAACACAAGGCTATCCTTTGAGCAGGGTGGATCAGCAATCCTATTTGACCAGCCTCTGTCAGTGGAGCTGGAGTTCAAGTCCAGCAGTTCTACAGGTCAGATATTCTCCCACTCAACCCAAACATTCTCGACCGCTATCAGTGTGAACAGCACCACCCTCGACACCACCATATCATACTGTGACTCACACACACAAGAGATTCAGATTCCATCATCTCAAACTGCACTGGACAACCTCGAGTGGCATTCCATTGACCTCACCTACACTCAAAACCCAGTCACCCTATCTCTAGTCCTTGATCATGATCTCCGTACCAGCCAGTCACTGGCCTCTGCTAACTGCAGCCTGCCTTCTTCCCTCCCTTTTGTCCTGGGTGGAGGTACTAGAGACCCAATTAATGGCTGTGTCAGAGATGTCTTAGTCGACAGCTCTCCACTGGACCCCACACAGCTGCACCTCACTGGGGAGGCCCAGTTTGGCTGCAAGAGAGACACAGTTCAATTCTTTGGGCACTCATTTCTCCGACTACCTCAATTTCTCTCCCCTCAATCCCAGATCATTTCTTTGTCACTGAATACCCGTTCCAGTGAGGGAGTGGTGTACTACAGCCACCGTAACCCCAGTGATGCAACTGGTGACAACCCCATCGACTTCCTGGCTCTCTATCTCACATCAGGTCAGCTCAGGTTCTCCTACAACCTTGGAGAAGACACCACCACCATAGCTGTACCAGTGACCATCAGTGATGGAGGATGGCACAGAGTGGAGGCATCACTGAACGGTACAATGGGACTTCTGACTGTGGATGGGCAGAGTGTACAGGGGAGTGCACAGGGACCACTCAACATGCTAGATACTACTGCCGGTGTTCTCCTTGGTGGAGTGCCACTGACGGACCGTGTCACAAGCTTTACCGAGTACTCCAGTTACGATGGCTGTGTGCAGGATCTGGAACAGAATGGAGTCACGGCCGACCTACAGAACTTTACTACCTCCCAAAACGTACGATTTGGAATCTGCAACTAACTACAACCACCTCTGAAGTAGCGTACACATCTAGGCCAGACTATACATTAGATATATAGCACATTTCTTTAGGAATATTAATATTGACTGTAGTCCATATCTTATTTTATAAATTTGAGACGAAATTATCTGACAGCCTCTGATCTCAGAACAAGGTATGATATATGACAGTATTAAATCTGTGACACTGTATGTAGTGTATTGACACAAATGGTTACTAGTAGAACACAACAAAACACAATGACTACATGTGTATGTCCATTTCATGGACGGCAGTGATAATACACAAAATGGGTACCCCATAATTTATACTCTGTGTGATTTATGATTGTGTCATTTTAAAGACTGCAAAGCATTAGACAGTTGATTCTTCACCGTCATAGTCTTCAAAACTGTCCATTCTCCATGTCTGTTCTAACTCTTCCTCCGGTGTATCCGGGACCTGTACTCGTACCTTTGGTGTATTGCTATACTGATACCTTGAGTTATTGGAATAGAAAGGTGTAGAGTTCACGTGGTCTGCTATTCTGACTGGAGTTGGCCCAGTGGAGGGGGAGGATGGATTGGAGGTTGGGGAGTACAGTGGGGGTTGGAGGGTGGTGTCTAGTACTGGAGTAGAAGGTTCACCAAATGAGCTCGAGTGATCCTGTGGAAGAGGAGAGAAGGTAGTTCACAGTTGAATCAAAACAGTTGTTAAAAAGGCATGGAGGGATCATGTAAGAACTCAGTCATTTATGCCACTCACCAGTCCATTAGATATGACCTCCACCACTACTGATGGGAACATTCCAACTTTTCCCTCGTAGCGACCCTTCCAAAATCCATCGTCCACTCCGTCATCGGTGCCCAACAGCTCTATCACGGCTCCTTCGGGAAACGTCAGCTCCTCATCGTCCTGAGCCGAGTACTCATACATTGCTCTCAACATCGTAACTGTAGCAGAAGAGGCAACATGTGACCACAATGAGACCTCTATTTCACACCACTTTGGTGGAGTCAATTGCACTGTGTAAACTGTTCAATCTCAAGTACAAGAGCCCATGTACCTTCTCCAATACTTGAATGGATGTACTGTACATGTACAATGTATGTGTAGTGCTATTTACCATTACTGCTGGAGCGTGACTGGTCAGGTAGATCTGTACCATTAGTGACAATAGATCCATTGGTGGTGGGCCCACTCAATGGCTGTAGGAAGGTTAATACATGGAGACTGTTGAAACAATGGTGTCAATGGGACTAGTGTATTGTGTGGGCTGAACCTGTGATGCTAGTTCTTGAAGAGGATCCATACTGCCGAAATGAGAGTTCATTGCTTGTTGTACCTGCTGGTAGGATGATCGTGGGGAAGACGAGGGAGACACTGCACGTACGTAGGTCTGTGGGAAGTAGCCCTCCTGGCCGCTCTGGTTGCGACCTTTGCTCCAGCCATCTCCATCATCCCACTCTAATATCTCCAGTTCCTCATCTGTTCTGATGTTAAGTTCATCTGATCTCTGGGCCTATGCACAGAGGAAGGGAGGGAGGGAGAGAGGGAGGGAGGGAGGGAGGGAGAGAGAGAGAGGGAGGGAGAGAGGGAGGGAGGGAGGGAGAGAGGGAGGGAGGGAGGGAGGGAGGGAGAGATGGAGAATAGAGTTAAATCCTCGAACATACAAGAGAGAGTTCATAGCAACTCACAGTATAGTCATAGAGAGCTATGCAGTATTTAGGGCCTGCATCTGAGCGACCAGATCCAATGCTCATAGCGTCATCTATACCCGACCTGGAGCTCATGGATGATGTTTCAAGCCACTCCTCTGAGGCCCCCAGGTCTTGGGTGACTGTGAGGAGACTGGACGCAGGTTTGTCCAGGGCTGGGGAGGGGAAAGGAGGGAGAGAGAGAGGGGGGGAGAGAGAATAGAGTGTCTTGCTACTCTTTTATCATTTGACTAATCTGCTCACCTGTTAGATCAGTGTGTGATGATCTGTCTGTCCTCTCTCCCTGTGTCTTCTCTTGTGCCTTCTCCAGCCAGCGGCTGACATCCACCCCCACCTCCCTCAGTGCCTCGAGCCGTGCCTCTGTCCGCGTGACCTTCACTGCCACTTCTCGAATGGTCTCTTCACTCTCACTGATCTTCTGTTGAGCTTCTGAGAAGGCCTCACTGGTTCCAAACTCAGGGTTCTAAAATTAGCACAACACTCACTAGAGTACCATCCACCATTTACACATAGCAAGGTACTTTTGTACACCTTGTCAGGGGGTCACTTGCTGATGGGGGTTCATTTCCTCCTCCCCCCCCCCCCGCTAGTTACTCCCCCACTAACCTTGGTGTAAGCAGTTGTCACTGACTTCAAGCCTTTAATTTGCTTTGTCGCGGTTGCAATGCTGGCCTGATGTTTGACCAACCTCATGGCCCACTTGCGAGCATCCTTCTCAAGAAAGATCTCTGCTCCGTGATCCTTGCTGATAACTGTGACGGTGTCCTTATCGTGAGGTTCAAATTGATACTCTACTAGATCTTTGAGGACTGGGTACTTGTGAAAGAAACACTCCACTACATAGTCACGATTCACCTGTAAGGGGTCACTTGACATGTCATGTGATTATCATGTGATGCTATGTGATCAATAATGAATATGTGAGATGTAGTATGATTAGCAAGTGATGTGTCATATGATCAACAAGGATCATGTGATGTGTCATGTGATCAACAAGGATCATGTGATGTGTCATGTGATCACAACTACTGACCAGATAGGCCTGCTCTCTGAGGTCTTCAAACTCCGCCTTCACTAGGTTAGCTGCATCAGCATCTATCTGTGCATACATCATGTAGACATTGCGGGCACGATCGTACATTTCCCCATCCATTGCCTGCACAGTGAGAGAGAGGGAGAGAGTATGAGACCACACACACACACACACACACACACACACACACACACACACACACACACACACACACACACACACACACACACACACACACACACACACACACACACCTTCATAAGGTTAGGCAGGTCCTCTGTAGCATGTCTCCGTAAGTGTGCATTAGTAGTGGCCACAGCCAGGAGATACTCATTCCTAGCAACTGTTGTCTTCTTCTGGCACTGCTTCAGACGATCTGTACATTTATTGTATGTCTTTTCCAGAGACTGACTTGATTCAAACAACTTTCTGTCTCCCTTGCGTAGTCTAAGGTCAGAGAGAGAAGGTACAGTAAGTTGGGGGAGTATTATTGGACGTGTAAGGCTCAATTATAATTCCAGAGTTAAGTGACCAGGTACCTTGTCTCCGCTTCACTAAACTTCTGTCTAGCATCGCTGCACACTTTCTCCTGATCTCCATATGTCTTTTTACTCTGGATTGAGGTGGAGAGAGACCCATTGAACCACGACAAGATGTGAATGGAAGACAATTGTGAGTGTCATTGTATAAACACAACAGCAAGAATTGAGTGTTAGGATAAGTAGTCGGATAGTTTGAGGACAGCTAGGGCTAGTGGGTTTTACACTGACAGAGCTCACAGTATTCATTACAGAGAATGGTTAGCTGGTAATGTTTGCAGCACACGACACTTGGGACAAATGTAAACCTTATCAGGTAACTGTAAGCAGGGCCAGAGTGTTGTGAAACTGGACATTGAATTGTGTAAACGGAGGTGGTGTACAGAGATAGGAGAGGGAGAAGGAGAGGGAGGGAGGGGGAGGAGAGGGAGGTGAGGAGAAGGGGAAGGGAAGAGAGGGAGGGAGAGGGGAGGGGGAGATGTCAATACCGTAACTAGTTCCTTGACAGATTCCAATATCTCACTGTTCATCTTCTGTGCATTGTCTATCAGCTGTGTATAGATTAACCATTACATCATGATGACATCATTCAATTGCCACACAACACCTATGTTTAGGTAGCTGCCCATGTATAGTAATACAAGTTGTAATATAAACACTCCACTCCTTTTTTGGATCATGTGAAACATTAGCTAACATTACAAACGGAATTATAGTGTTCAGGATTACACAAAGGGGAAGTGACTTCATGACCTCTAGGGCCACAGGGCATGAAGATTGCATGTGGACTCTAGCACCTGATACCATTACTGAATGGTGTAAAGGTCACACAACTTCCAGCTGTTTGGTATCTCCCACCCAGATGTGCTCACTCTTTTGAAACTCTGTTCCTTGATCCTTCTCTGCTGTCTCATGTCCTCTGATACCTGAGAGAGGAGCATCTCTGACACAGTCTGTCTGGCCTTAGCTATCTCTTCTGTCTTCTGGAGTAGCATCTTCCAGACCTCCAGAAGGCCTCTATTGGGGGGGGAGGGAGAGAGAGAGAGGAGGGGAGGGAGAAACTTAAATGCTTTGAATACTAGGGGGAAGACTAGTCCCACCTGTTCTCTGAGCGGTCCATGGCGGTGATTCCAGGAGGGTCCTTAATGTCTCTCCTAGCCATAAACTGCTGGACCAACCGCAACAAGTTCTGGGAATATTCCTTCTCAATAGTAGAACGTTGCTTCGAAAAGCTCCTACAACAACACAAACATACACACACACCATGTGGTAAGATTAATCATGAAAGTGAAGATGTACTTGAAGCACTCAAAGTGAAGGTGAGAGCTGGCTACTAGTAATAGGCGAGCCCCAGAGGCTGAAGACCCACCACTGTGTGTGCTAATGGTTTTCACTAAGGACTAGGGGTTAGTTATTGAGAGAGGTTGGAGGGAGGGGAAGGGGGCATACCTCATGTCTTCGAGGAAGTCCATCTCTGCCTGATGCTTGATGTGAAGTTTGGAGAGCTGTTCATTGAGGTTAGTCCTCATGGAGGCATTGGAACTGCCTGTGAGGGTACGCTCCTTGAGAGAGAGAGAGGGGGGGGAGATTAGGGAGAGAGAGAGAGAGAGAGAGAGAGAGAGAGAGAGAGAGAGAGAGAGAGAGAGAGAGAGAGAGAGAGAGAGAGAGAGAGAGAGAGAGAGAGAGAGAGAGAGAGAGAGAGAGAGAGAGAGAGAGAGAGAGAGAGAGAGAGAGAGAGAGAGAGAGAGAGAGAGAGAGAGAGAGAGAGAGAGAGAGAGAGAGAGAGAGAGAGAGAGAGAGAGAGAGAGAGAGAGAGAGAGAGAGAGAGAGAGAGAGAGAGAGAGAGAGAGAGAGAGAGAGAGAGTAAACAGCTACACAGAAGCCTGGAGTGTATGTACACACAGCAGCCAACAACTGTTCATTACAGAGTAAACTGGTATATGTAGAGCCAGGAATCAGGCAACACTTCCAGTAAGCTATGGCCAGCTCTCAGGGAACCTACTAGACTTTCTGCATGAACTTCCTTCACTTATCATCCCTCTATTGTCTGCCTGTAACCACTTCAGGAAGCATTAGTAGCTGCCTTCTGCCAGCAGAAATACAATCATTACATACCCATATTTTCCTACCTTGGCAAAGGGTTAAGTCTTGCATCAGAATGTGTATCAGGAAGACCAACACCAGAGGTCATGTGGAACTACACTAGAATACATCAGCATATTTTGTGCCAGATACACTAACATGAGCAAGTGAGATGTAAGGAAGGTGGAATGATGAGACTAGGGACGATGGGTTAGCATACACAGTGTTCACGTCAACTTCTCACAAACAGAATCCTTGCTTAGCACAATAGCAGTACACTGTATGTGTACTAGCATATAGGCACTGTGTTATCAACACTACAAGATAAGGCAATTGATGAGAACAGGAAGGACAGGTCAGGAGAGAGAAGTCCTGTTTCATTTATCAAGACTGACTCCCAAGTCTTTCAATTGTCAGACCTCCCCTCCCAGATTTCCTGGAGAAGCCCAGTGAGGATGTATCAGCAAGAAGCCTCATTTCCATACCTAGAGATGGCTACTTGTTTACTAGAGTTCACCAACTCATTGCCAGTTATGGTTGTTAGGGGCCATGGTGTAAGGTACAGCCTGACAACAAGGCAATTCCCGCCAGATGCAGCAGTCTAAATATCGGTCTAGACCACAGTACTGGTGGTGGTCTAACAATGGAGAGTATTGGCAGCTAATGCGGAGTTTGTGAGATAGCAAGTGTACATGTACAACATCAGGAACAGTCAGTATTGGGGCCTAGAATGTTCACTGCTGAGTCCTAGAACACACCTGCAGTGGAATCAGTAGTCTTAGCCACTGCAGAAATCACACAAATCTCACTAAGTATACAGTCCCTTGTAGGTATTACCCCATCAGGCTGATAGCACAGCCTGTGATGTGTACCAACATGGTTGAGTGCAGTGGTGGCAGTGGTACTACAAGTCTCCTACAGCAACACTCACACAGCTCCATGCAGGGTATGGGAAAGATGACATGGCTGCATTGTACTACGACTATTAACCCACACTCACCACAAGGTTCGAACATTACTACACAGCTAAATATAGTCACTGCCTCTCTTACCATTAATTATATTTCATTTCACACAATTTGAACTGCTCCACGCACGACGGTAAGTACATAGGCTCTCTCTCTCTATAACTAGTAAACATCAGGTTCTTCCCACAAAAAACACAACCGCATAACTAGTATTCCCACAGAACGCTGACCCACAAGTTACATGTATAAACGTTCACAGACACGTGTGGCATGTGTATATCTACTGGGAGATTTTTGTACCCTTACGCTTACCTTGCGTTCTGATTGTTGTGAGTTTGCACTCATGGCGTCTTTTCTTTCTGTCTGCCTCTCAGCAAATCGCCTCTTCTTGCTAACTAAAAGTGAATGGAATTCAATCGGTTGAGATAATAAATCCGCGGTCACTGTACATAAACACGTGAATTACATTAATAAGGTGGGTGTGGTTAGAATGACGTGTGGTTTCCGCCCATATGAACGGAAGTGACCACATGTACGATCTGTTTCCGATCCGAGGGCCATAGCTGCAAGTAGAGGCTGCAAGCAGGCTGTCATGGCTGCGACAAACAGCTCGGAGAGTGAGTCCAACGTACCAAACGTCCATCCCACTTTGCAGTGAGATGTTAACTTATTTGTAAATCTACTTCTTCTTCACAGCTCCCAGAGTGGTGAGGGTTGGATCAAGATCCAGTGAGCTAGCCATGATCCAAAGCCAAACTATCGTTAACGCTCTCACGAAACTGCACCCTAATGTCAAGTGTGAAATCACGACCATGAAAACCATTGGAGATAAAATCCTTGACAAGCCTCTACCGACCATTGGACAAACGAACCTGTTTACTAAGGAGCTTGAGTCAGCTCTGTCTGGAGGACAGATTGATCTAATAGTGCACTCACTCAAGGATCTGCCTACTACTATCGCCCCTGAAATGACAGTTTCAGTTATTTTCAAACGTGACAAGTCAACAGATGCAGTAGTTCTCCATCCCAAGCACAGAGGCAAGCAGCTCCAGAAACTGCCAGAGGGCAGTGTGATTGGTACCAGTTCCCTGCGCAGGATTGCTCAGCTCAAGCGAAGCTGTCCAGGTCTTGTTTTCAAGTCAGTTCGTGGGAACCTCAACACACGACTGAAGAAGTTGGATGAAGGAGGAGAGTATGATGCTCTGGTGCTGGCTACCGCAGGCCTGGAGAGACTTGGATGGTACGATCGTATTGACCAGGAGCTACGCAGCTCAATTTGCATGTATGCAGTAGGGCAGGGAGCACTGGCTGTTGAAACCAGAAAAAGTGATGAGGCTACCAATGCACTTCTTGAGCCACTCAATGATGTAGTAACAGTTTTATGCTGTGCAGCTGAACGTAGTTTTCTGCACACTCTCGGAGGCGGTTGCAGTGTCCCTGTGGGTGTATTCTCAGAGGTTAAAGCTGGAGGGCTCTTCATTGAAGGGGCTGTCTTCTCATTGGATGGCTCAGAGATGATTAAGGGCTCTTCAGAGACTCGGCTACCTAGTGATTATATCGAGAAGGGGGTCCAAGTGTGGCATAGACTGGGCGGCCAGCTTGGGAGTGAACTGGGAAGAGAGCTTCTAATGAAAGGGGCAACCTCAATATTGACCAAAGCAAAAGAGGAAAGTGAAGTTAGCAACATATGATTAAAATAGGGACAAAAGATTTTCTTTCTAGCTTGTTTCCTTTACGCATGCGCAGATTAATTGGATACCTGAAGCGCAGATACTGCGGATGCGCAGATTAATTGGATACCTGAAGCGCAGATACTGCGGATACCGCGAAACCCATAAACGTACGTGCCACCAGGTTTCAGGTAGCTCCGGCCACACATAACAAAGGCACTTTTCCGTTTCTGCGTGATATTTAACATGCACGAAAGGTATGCTTCTGAAGTTCGTGCTATATACACAGGGCATGCCTTTGACGTTCGTGCTACATATACAAGTTGTGTGTAGACGGAGATCCATCGGACAAATAGAGCAATGTTTCGAACGAAACGGCATCTCTTGGTCTTGCTGAGTTGGTTACTGTATCCCGCTGTATGCCTCTCATGTGGTGAGTGTTTATATACAAATATCATGAGAATAATATGCGATGTGGCGCAGGTCGCACGTTCAGCAATTATTCCACATCTTCCAGGAGAGAATGGACGGGACGTTGTGACTGCAATCATAGTAGACCCGTCCACTCCAGAACTTGGGAGGCCGGTAGAGTTGCGATGTAGCATCAGTCAGTCGTCTCTGGGTCTGGCTCAAAGGAACGGCAGCAAGTTGACGTGGAATGAAAGGGGCGGGACGAAACGGACAGCCGAGATTTACAACCGCACGACAGGAGAAGCATTTTTACGAATCTCCAATTTCTCTATTGCAGACTATGGCGTGTATACGTGTCACTGTGTCAATGAATACACCTTTCTTCAATATGAAACGTGCGGAGGACACGAAGGTTTACCAACACACTGCTCAACTCCCCTTGAAGTGGAGCTACTGCCCTCTAGCGGTATGACATACAGTGAGGAATTTGCATTAGAAACTCTATAGTTCAGCTGTATATTAACAAAAGGAACCTGATGATAAGTGTACATTACAATATTATATGACCAGTATTTGTAGCAAAGAGGATTGTATAATATTTACACTGCTTGTTATGATCTATCCTTTCAGATCAATTTATGGGAGTTCGTAATGAATTTGTGTCCACTCCGGGTGAAACTGTATCATTAGGAGAATGTACTGGTGGGTGGAGTCATATAGACAGCAGTGGTTTGATAGAGGACATAGCCAGTGAACTTGTCACAGTAAACACACCACAAGACCAGGGAAAGTTCATCTGTGCCTCCTCCAATTCTCTACACAGGATAGTATATATCTCCATTAAAGGTCAGTTACACTTAAGCATCCAGTTCCTTGTATTGTTATATTGTTATCTGTTGTTGTTTTACAGACTATCAGCCTCTGCAGATCCTCTATCCTACTACGGACACTGCCACACTGGCACGTTTCGGAGGACTAGTTCCTATGTGTGCAACAATTACATCATTGACAAATATCACCACCACTACCCTCAATATCATTTCTAATGATATGTCTCTGGAATGGGACGCTAACAATGGACTTAACACCGACAATGAGCAGTGTGGTTGGGTTACAGTTCACTCTGTGTTTCAAAATGTATTGGATGCTGCAGCCAGATTGTTTAATGGCAGCTCCTTCAGATGTGTTGTCTCCAATCATTGGGAAACATTAAGTATTAACTTCACTGTTGCTGGAGAGCTCTCAATACTGAAACCATGTCCTAAAACTACCTCGATTTCAGCTCCCACCTCAAGTCAAGACAGCAAATCCAGTACAGCTACCTCCTCAAGTCCAGCTATCTCCTCAAGTTTGGCTCCTCGATCTAGTCCTGCTGCCACACCCACTACAGTACCAGCTCCTGCTGTAATGGCATTCCAATCATCCACCCCACAGCCACCGCCCAAAGATGGAAACTCATCGGCTGGTATAATAGCAGGGGCAGCAGTGGTGGGAGGATTGGTTATTTTTGTAGTGGTAACTGTTATATGTGTAGTGGTAATAAAATGCAGACGCAGGAAATCTAGACCAAGGCATATGTACAAGCTTCCAGAGGACAACATGTTTGTTCCCGAGTCAAATGGTGGCTTTCCCCCACAACCTTCTCTGATAGACACTCACACCAGCTCCCTCCATCCCTCCGGTGCTCTCTCTAACACAGCACAACTGTTCACTCACAATGGAGTCCCCATCTCCCAACAGTTAGCCAAGGTAAGTCTATATGTGCATGAAAAAGATATACATCACTGGGTGTAATAGACCTTGTGTCATTTACTGCAACATTTCATTGACTGACACACATCCATTCATGCACTGCACAGTGCATTTCTAGCCTACAGCAGAGTCCGTGGCTGTTTCCTTATGAGAAGCTGGAGTTCCTGGAGGAGCTAGGGTCTGGAGCGTTTGGTGTGGTGAAGAAGGCCCTGGCCCACAGTCTGCAGCCAGAGGAACCGGCTACTGTTGTGGCTGTCAAAATGCTGAAAGGTTGCAATAGAGACAGAAAGTACACCAATGAAACTTAAGGGTTCCATATCAAATGCCTGAGGCTTTACATCTGACATGCTGTCATGTGTACTACATGCAATATAATGGGAGGCCCCTGTGATATTATTTCATTCTCACTACCATACAGACGATGCAGCCTCTGACAAGCAAGAGGAGAAAGATATTATCTCAGAACTGAAGGTCCTGCAGCATGTCGGGGCCCACCCCAACATAGTCTGTCTTCTAGGAGCCTCGGTTAGCAATGGTGAGGAGACCACAGCACATTATACATGAATACACATAAATTAATGATGTCATTGTCCTCGTGAATTATTGTGTATAGCATACCAACTAATTAAGAAAGACAGAAGGGAATCCCCCTTCCCCTCTCTCATCACACATCAAAATGACACAAAACACACAACATCACACAACACAACATTGGAACAGGACCCTGGGTGGCCAGCCATGAGAACTGGGGTGGTGGGTTAATGAGTCTTTTATAATGCAATTTCTAAGGAGCGAATGTTGTGCATTACACATAAACCACGCTATGTGATGATGTCATTGTTCTCACTATGCAATGCACGTGTTCAATTTCTAAGGAGTGAATGTTGGTAGCCGTGATACTGGTAGGTATGTAGAATCTGTGTGTGTTGTTCTGAGAACTAAGTCAGTTTAGTAATTATCGACTTCCTTATGATATGTGAGGTATTACGTAGCTACCTCACTGTGCCGTTCAGGAATGCTGTATGTGATAGTGGAATACTGCTCGAATGGTAACCTGCTCAATCACCTCCGCTCCAAGAGGAACGACCAGCTATCTCCTCTTACAGCCCGTGGCTGTGTAGATATGGCAGCACAGGTGGCCACTGGAATGGAATTCCTCACTAGTAAAGATGTAAGATGTAAACATATCCTGACTTTCTTTGCTCATGTAAACAAGTACCTGTAGCAAGTGTTAAGTGTGTTTGGCAATCTTTAAAGCATTTGTGTGTGTTTGTGTTTGGATATTTCCTGCAGTGTATTCACAGAGATTTGGCTGCTAGAAATGTACTTATCACTGAGGACTTTGTGTTGAAGGTGGCAGATTTTGGGCTTGCAAGAAAAATGTATGATGAAGTGTATAGACCATCAGGAGTGAGTTGTGTGTATTACGTACACAACACACACACACACACACACACACACACACACACACACACACACACACACACACACACACACACACACAATGGCTATGTATAGGTCTGATGTATGCACAAACAGTGGTATCAATAACAGTCCTCTGGTTTTGTGGGTGGTGGTGTCCAATTCTCTGAAACTCTATCAAGAAATATTCCTCTTACATTTGATCTCCCCATGGAGTGTATGTCCATGTGTATACCATAGACTCAGGTTGTAGGACTTCACTGTGTCCCCCTACACATGCTAACAGCAAACATACAGCTATAAGGAATGTGGACACTGTAATATGTGAGCTGCAAGGCTACAAAGTTACTTCTGTGTGTCAGCCTAGATATACATATATCGGGGTGCCTTCATTACTGAGTGCCCTCATCTCAAGGAGTATTTGTCCTACACGCAGGGCAAAGTACCAGTGAAATGGTTGGCTCCTGAGAGTATCATAGATCAAATCTACACAGCTCAGAGTGATGTGTGAGTAGCCATGTAGTCTTGTTGGCTTTGTTGAGGTTACTACTTTCATTGATACATTGTCTACAGGTGGTCCTTTGGCATCGTACTGTGGGAGATCCTGACACTTGGTGAGATTTCACCTGCTTACTGTAGGCCTGAAATGACACACACACACACACACACACACACACACACACACACACACACACACACACACACACACACACACACTCACAGGGCGAGCACCATACCCAGGCAAATCAGCTGAGACCATGCTCAGGGATTTGGAGGGAGGATATAGAATGCCACGCCCTCCTTCTTGCCCAGTACAGATGTAAGAATCAGAACTAACTATCAAATGATGTCACAGTGATGTCATGTATATTGCTATAGTTATGATGTAATGTTAAAGTGCTGGCAGTGGGACTCAACCAACAGACCCACCTTCTCAGAGCTGGTAAAACTACTGGAGGAGATACTAACAACTGATGAGCCCGCCCTAAACAGAGTGAGTTGAACTGTTCCATGATTCCCTTTGTAGTGGTAGTAACTTCCCTACACATTGTTCATTTTACAATATAGTTGATGTAACTTGGAATCCTTAGTGGTATAATTCACTTCCCTTTTCCACATGAATACCATTCTCTTGTGATTCCTTCCTTGTTCTAATTGATTTCTGTCTGCCATACAGCACTATTATAACATGGACATCAGTAGCAATTCTCAAGATTTCTCGGTGGACTCAACTCTCTGTTCCTCTGAAGATCTTGATTCATCGGCAGCTGCCAGGCAGTATTCCTGCCATAGCTGTGGCAATACATTCACCACAACTAGAACTATCAGCTCCAACACAGCGAAGATATTCTGTGACGACTGTTCTCAGATGCCAGAGTATCTCTCTCGATCGTCTCTCGACCTCCTTTCAACGTGTGATGACTCTGCAACGTTAGGACGGAGGGCAAGATGGTCTCACAAGATTCACAGTAATGACAGTGGAGTTAAGGTGTCCTCAGAGGGAACTACAGAATATTATCAAGTCACTGCAGGACCTCGAGCTACGGCATTTGCTAAGAAGTTAGCAGAGAGTCTGCAAAGCATGTGTAGTGAATGTAAGGCCGAACTAGAACCAATGCTAGAGGTAGATTGTCTGTGGGATAAGAGCAGTAACCAGAGCTTATCCAGTATGTGCACTGATTGCAAAGCAAACCTCGAGGGTCACAAGTACACAAATGTCAGTCCAACTGCAGTCGAATATGGAAGTCGTGAGAGGGAGGAATACATGCAGAAAAGAAAGGAGAAGTTACTAGCTTCAAGCATTCACCCAACAAACATTGAGGAAGATGCTCCACTACACAGTACTGGAGACAGGAGGGGAGAGGAGGGAGAACACAGTGCACTTCATCTGGAGAATGGGTTCGGGGAAGACACACAGAAGGTGGAACTAAGACAGAAGTTTAGCAATGACAGTGGCATCAAAATGATGTCTGAGCCTGTCTATTTGAAGCGAGCTTCAGCTCCGCCCACATCTATGAATGCACCAGTGACAAATGGCCGAGTTTTGAGTCCACTTCCCCCTCAGCTGGTGTTCTCTCCCCAGCAGATCAGTGGATGTTCGACACCAGGACGGCTCAGTGCTCACCCCAGGAACAGAGACATGTTTGATGAACTTGGTATCGAGGAGACAGATTTGTAGCTAATGCACAGACCCCCAAACACTACACTATCATACAATGTTGTGAACAAGTAAGTTAGTGGCTATTAATTCTCAGGGGATGAGAGAAGTCAGTAAATTTCCTGGTTCACTGGTAAATAACCACAGTGATTCTTCATTGTATGGTACATATAACAGACTCAATAGCAGAGCTCTATAGCCTAAGCAGTTGATACTTTAATAATAATTATAGCCTAAAACGGTTCATTTTATAGTTCTTGAGAAATGCCAGCAGTGGCCCACTAGGAGTGTTTATTGGGTGAAGAAGGGGTGTGTCCAGGAGGTGTGGTCTTGGGAGTGGAATCCAGGGAAGGGGGGAGGTGTTTGTAGGCCAGAAGTTGCGCCATGGCTTGCTCATGGCTGAACATGGCAGGACTGCTCACCTTCTTCCATTCCTGGAGAGGGGGAGAGAAAGGGTGTACATGATGAGGTGAATCACAGATGACACGTTACTGACATTGTCTAGTCCTCTGCGACGTAGGAGAGATGGACGACCAGTGCTGTTTAGCATGTTCTGTGCTTGCATCGGGTTAGCCCCTGCCATTAACTGGTAACAGCCTTTGTAGAGTCGCAGCTAGAGAATGTACAATGCAGTGTTAGTTTGCATACATTCTATGACACAACAAGGGTCTCACCCGAGGAAGAGCAGATGGGAGAAGGGAGACAAGTTTAGCAAGGGCATCCAGATCTTGGTAAAATCCGGGAGTAATCTCACGGCCTACCCCCTCCGTGCTACCATCTCCCTCCCACAGAGCAATGCGGAGTTCCAGTAGCCAGTCGCACGCCAGTAGCAGGCCGAGCTGGTGAAGCTCATTCTCGATTGAGTCCGAGTGATCTTGCAACACGCCAGTAACACAGGTCTGAAGGGCATTGCTCGTCACACCACACAGCTGGAGCAACATGGCAGTGGGAGTGGCCTGGTTTCCATGGGGATGCTTGTGAAGCCGGAGTGCCTTAAAGGCCAGATGGAGGGCAGTGGGCACAGGAGTACTGCAAGAATGAGATTACACCATGCATGTACCCACACACTAATGCACATATACACATACATGTACACATACCTGTCTCCGAGCATTCCTTCAATGGTGGAATAGTAGGCCTCAGCTTCCTGATCCTCTCCTGCAGTCCAGTGGTAGGCTACCAGCCCCAGGGAGGCCCACCATTGTATCACGGCAAACCCTGCAGATGACAGCACATCACACTTTGATCACATGACGTTATGTAACTCCTCACCTGAGACACATGATCCAGGGCTGCCGTGGCAGGCCAGCAGGCTGGAGGTGGCCTCCTTAGCAAGGGTCAAGATATACTTGAACTCTTCTCTTGTGGTGTCAGTGAAGGGCTGGGTAGGAGAGGAGGGCACAGGAGGGAGCAGGAGGGAGTTGAAGGCCTGACACAACAGCTCCTTGCAAAAGGCCCGAGATACAGAGTAGAGAGGAAGAGCTGTGGAAATGTACACTTCATGTGTACGTGTGGTACTGGTTAGAGAGAAGGAGTGTGGTCAACCTGCTGGTCCCTGGTAGAGGCGTGACCCCAGGAGGACCTCTGCCTCCCACTTCCCACTGAGCAGGAAGCTCTTTCCTCGGGGAGTGACCATCCACTTGAGCTGAACGGGCAGCTGAGACGGGCTCTGGTTACGAGACTGAAACAAGTAGTACCACTGTAATATAGATAAAGAGACCTTGCATTTAACGCCACTTGAGAGAGACAAGTCTAACTCCGTGTATGTGTGTGTGTGTGTGTGTGTGTGTGTAGCTAACCATAGCATAAGATGAGAGGTACGGAAGTGAGAGAGAGGTCTGTAGTGCGAGAGAGAAGTACATCTCTGATATGATTGGTCCAGGAAGTTGTTTCTGAGGACGGCTGGTCTCAGCAAAGTTGAGAGCACTGAGGGAGAGGTAGAGACCCAGGCCCTTCAGATGGCTGCCACCAACACCAGGAGCTGTGTCGAGAGCCATGGTCACCACTGGGTCAGTTTGGGGAAGAGACAACTCACAGGTCATGCTGATTTGGTGGAGGAGGTGGTAGGCCTGGGCAACATCACTGCTTGTCACACGGAAGCCATGTTTTTTACTAGCAACACCGGCTTCGCCCACTGAGACTCGTTTCCTACCCAACAGACTGGCCACATACACTCCAACTCGACCCAGCATCACCTGAAACACAGCACACATCATACATTAACACAAGACACGTGCTGCGTGCTGGGAGTTTAGTGGGAGGAATGCACATGTAGCTACACACCATACCTGGAAGAGAACATGTGAGATGGAGGCCCAGAGGAGGGCGAGAGCTAGGGAGAAGGAAGAGGTTGGGACGGGACGACCGATCACAGCCAGAGCTGACTCCACACTGTCTCGACAGGTGCAATACTCACCCTAACACACACACACACACGCACATGCACACGCACACACACAGAAACGAGAGACTCAAAAGTTGGCCAACATCATAGGTTGTTTGTAATACCTTTTGGAGGTCCTGCTGAGCCTGCTTCCAAAAACGCCAGAACTTGACTCCCTCGTGGGAGGAGTGGTCAGACGTGCCAATGGAGTGAATGTGAATCCATCCAAAGCAAACGGCAGCTACCAGTAGCCTCACAAGCCACAGCACACCCCACCAGAATACACCCATCACATCACCCTCCTTCTGGACTGCATCAAGGACATCCACACTACTCAATGTGCGCATTCCACCGGGAATATGGCCCCCAATGATATTGGGGTGGTGTCCGGTGAAGTAGAGAGGGTTGATGAAGAACACAGCCACCAGGAGGACACACATGAGGACGTGAGGTACGGTGGAGGTAGGGAGGGTGGAGTGGAGCAGGTGGGAGGGGAGGTAGGAGGCTGACAGTGGACTGCTTGAACCCTGTGTGTGTGTTGGGAGAAATGACGATGACTCTAAATATGATTACTCGATGGGACTCACTGAGCCACAATCTGGGGAGGATGGAGGAACACCCGAGTCCTCTCCGCTCATGGAGCTGCGGGGAGACACCGAGGGGGGAGTGATGGGGGGACTCTGGCTGTAGCCACCGATACGTGGTTGTCCCGTTGCCTTTGCCAGCATGTCCTTGAGCTGCCGGTTCTCCTCATGGAGCCTCTTGATGGTAGCCTCAAGGTGGCGGATAAAATCTATGGTCTTTTGAAGCACAGCAGATTTTTGCAGCTGTGGAGGGAGGAGATTAGAGAGGGAGAGAGAGGAGTGTGTAGCTATCACTCTTTAAATAGACCACTCAAAATTGTGGGTCGGAGGGTGGGGGCTAACCTTCTTGTTGTCTTTGCTGTGTTTGGAGACCATTTCTCGGAGGACTCCAATACGATCATTGATGCTGGAGCGGTACTTCTTTTCTATAAGGTTGTGAACCTTCCTCTTTTCAGGGTCTTGTGGGGGAGAACCAGGTGGGGTCTCCTCTGCACACACACACACACACACACACAGTTCATCAAGGTTACGCATTGAGAAGCAATGGAAGCAACTCACCCTGATTGAAGTTCATGTGAGTGTCATGACTGTCACCAGAGGTGGCGGTACATGTCCCATTTGGAACACGGCTGATTGGCAACTTAGGAGGCTTCGTATTCCCGTCCTTCTTGACCCTCGGAGAGAAGTTGAAGGTCGCTCCAGTGGCCCCCCCGGAGTTGGAATGGTGTGTAGGGGAGGAGGAGGAGGTGGGAGGGGGGTCCGGGGCAGGGGGAGAGGGAGAGGAGTGGAGGGAGGGAGGGGACAGCTGGTGCTGATGGTGCAAGTGCTGGTGCTGCTGAGAAATAGAGGCATGGATTTGCAGCTGGTTCTTCAGAATCTCGGTCTTTATTAGAGTCTGCATATGAGAGAATGATAGCCATAAAGACATGCAGTGCAATGCAATGCAACAATATACCGTGACCTCAAAGGTAACAAATCAGGTGATCCCACCCCACACGCTGAATGTGGGGTGACTACCACACAACTAGTGCGTTCCATGCAAATTAACACACATAAACAAAAACATGAGAAGTGGAAGGCATGGGCTGATCAGATCCATGGGATATCAGTCACGTACCTCGATACATGTACCAGGAGTTCTGGCCTAGTTTGCGGCACATATACATGATGTGCACACACACACACACACACACACCTGCTTGAGGTCAAGAAGCTTCCTCTGTTGGATCCTCTGCTGGGCCTCTAGTTTCTTTGTCTCCTCCAGCACCCATCCATCCATATTGGACATCCCCACAGGTAGCCCTGTCCCAACGGGAGAGAGGGGTGTGACTGGGTGTCCCATCAGAGGGAGTCCCGTCGTCGTGTCCAGAACATCATCAAAGAGAGAACTCCATTCACTGTGCTCGGTAGGCTGCTTGACACCACTGCCAGCTAGTTCTACACACCAAGACAGAGAGAAACACTCACACAGTTACCAAGGTAACCACACTAGATAAAAATCAATCTGAAAGTCCCTTCACTATAGAAGGTCATAAACTACAGTGTGTTTATTGTGTGTGAGCTACAGTCTATGTTCTTGTAACAGGCACAAAGGTACACATATAAATGCATACCTGACAGCATTTTATCGTCCATTTCGAGAAAGCCTGCGAGATCCATCTCGCTGAGCGGCTCCTGCAACAGTTTCTGGTCGTACTGATAGCTTTGAGCGTAGCAGTCTGGCTGGTAGCTCACGTCGGGATCGCATTTAATGCCGTAGGTCCCACCACTGGCTGCCATCTTTGACAGAATCGTACGATCGCGTTTCGGCGCTGATAGTCAGGCGATGGAATCGACCAATCAAATTGCCAAACGCCACTCAGACCATTACGTAATCGATAATTGCTACATCCAGGAAATTGACGCGCCCAAAAATTGTATAAAAATACTGATTATCGGCCAATTATAGGGAATGCAGTATATGATAAGCTTACATCATCTACAGTGAATATGAGAATGGTCCTCTACTGGAACCAAACTGTCCAACTCAGTAAGAATTCAGAAATGCCTAAGGAAATTCAACATGCTATATTGTAAGAATATGTGTCCCAATATGTAAAGCTATATGCAATCCATTTCAGACACACGACGCTACTTCCTCCTCTTGGACATGGCCTCCCTCTCGGACTGGGCTCGCTGGGCCTGCACGGCAGCCTTCTTCTTGTTGAATAGACTGATCTCCTCTTCCTACAGTAGGGGAAGCAATGCCAACACATGTTCTTGTATACAGTGGAACCTCCCATAACGGACCCTCCCACGAGCGGACCACCTCTCTATAACGGACACTGGCTATGGCACGGATTGAAACTACAATACAACTAGTGTTAAGCCAACCTCCCACGAGCGGACGCCTCTTGATTCCGGACAGCGGACAAGCCACGTGCTCCCAGCTGATCAACTCTGTACAAAAGTGCCTCTTATAACGGACAAACAGGAAACCACACCCATCCTTCATGCGTGAATTTAATTTGCGAGCGTAGCTAACCCTCCGAACGGGCTATTTTCATGTAACCCACACTGTACATACTGTAATGCCGTATATACGTGCTTCTAATTTGGCGTCCCGCTCGCCAACAACGCTTAGCATTTCACTAGTACAATAATCATTGTTCTGTGATACACTAGGACAATCCTTTGGCTTTCAGTGAAGCTACTAGCTCTTTCAACTTTTCTATGTGGGGTTTAGGTGCATGAAGTGTGTAAATTATACTCAATTGTAGTCAGACCTTTAACACAGTTGTACTCAATTTAACTGAGTTAACATGTGCATGCTTGTGGCTAAACTGTTCTTTATATAATTTATGTGTTATTACCCATGCATGTGCACTTGTAGTGTTGTTATGGAAACTGACATGTTTTTGTAGTTCATCTTTGGTGATCTTGTCTAGAAATTGTAGTAGATGGTGTAGATATGTACTTAAGGGCTTTTAGAACATGTTATCTAGGTATATTACATCTATAAATGACCTATTGGCTTGAACCTCCCACCAGAGGACAACCTCCGAAAAGAGGACAAAACCTCTGCTCCCAAAGTGTCCTTTATTCAGAGGTTCCACTGTACACAATCAGTGATGTGCAGTAGAACCCCTCTAATCAGGATACTCATAACCAGATGAATGGTGGGTGAGTGGGAGTGGACCAACCTAGAAAAACTAAACATTTACTCACCATCTGCCTCTTCTTGTCGTCTATAAGTCTCTTCTCCTCTGCATTCTGTTGGCGTAGACGCTCAAACTCATCGTGCAATCGCTGCTCGGCAGATTTCAGCTCCGCCTCCTTGTCTTTCACCTGCACACAGCAGAGAGAGAGAGAGGGAGAGGGAGAGGGAGAGGGAGAGGGAGAGGGAGAGGGAGAGGGAGAGGGTGACATGCAGAGTCAGGTCTATTCAGGTGTTGAACAACAACTACCATGTATATGCACACACTACATGAGGTATTAAAAGGGGTCACAGTACAAAACAAGCTTTACCTTCTGCACAAACATTTGTCTCATGCGCTCTTCCTTGGTTTGCATGTCACGGAGGTGCTGTTGTCGTTTGATCTCATAGGTCTCTTGCAGGCTGACAGGCCTGTTGTCTGCCGTCTTGTCTGCAAATCCCATCTGCTGCAGACGGCTCTGTCGGTACACCTCATAATGCTGTGAGTGGGTCTTCTCTCGCAGATCTTCCATGTTTGTACTGAGGAGAAAGAAACATTTAATGGCTAGGAATATGTGAATATGTACTTATTGGGCACATAATTGCATGCAGATCGTATGCAGATCGTATGCAGCTCACCGTAACAGCATCTCACGAAGTTTGACAAAGTCACAATGAGCCTCGTTCTCAACTGAAAGAGAAAATAACACACCATTACATCAATAGGTAAGGTAAGGGAAACTGTTTGTGTATGTAGTAACTCACCCTCCACAGTGCCCCATGGATATTGACGAGCACGCACTTTATGACCTCCAACTACAATCTCATCCGTACTGCCTACCACAGCAAATGGCAATTGGTCCTGGAACAGAGAACACACTCAGTATACCAGCCACCTAGCTAGCTAGCTAGTCACCACTGATACTACCCTACACTCGTAATGGAAGCCTACTAGTAATGAATGCACTGAAGTGCAGAATCCTCGGCACATGCATCACAGAATGTCTCGGTAGCTCAGTTGGTAAGAGCGTCACCTAGCAAGCGGACGGTCATGGGTTCGAGTCCCACCCGAGGCAGCTTTTTCTTTGAAAAATACTGCCTTGGGCGAGTTGTGTTATGTTGCTTTGTCTTTCTGTTGTGTTGTGTTGCCTTGCCTTTCTTTCTAAGCATCTCATGGATGATTAAAAGTCATGCGCAGAACCCTCGGCGGATGCATTACAGAATGTGCATGCGCTTATTAGTGGAGAGGAAAATGGCCGACTCGCGTAGTAGCCGTAAATGCCAGAAGGACTCTGGCTCTGCAACACAGCAGTTTCAGAGGAAATCCCACAAAATTCACCCCTTTATTGTGCGTTAGGTACCTTGTGTTGTTTGTAGAAGGAATAACTTACTACAAGCGAGTTTAAGCACAGACAAACAAACAGACAGACAGACAAACCCAACTCGTGCCGAGGGGAATGAACCATACGTGATTTGAACCTACGTTCATCTTAGAGTTGACGTCAGCTACAGTCTCATCATCTGTAGGAAATTGGTATATTTGTACACCATTGCTTCGCAGCTCTTCAATGATCTATTGAGAGGCATCAGAGCAGTGTTGAACACACAGCAATCGACACAATCTAGAGGGGAGTGTTACTTACCCTGGCCTTGAATTGAGGGAGCTCTGAACGAGAAATTGTGTCAGCCTTGGCAATGACAGGGATGATGTTGACCTAGGAGAGTGCAACAATAAGATGATAGAGACTGTCAAGCTGGAGCTGTTAGTACCATCACTAACCTTCTTGTCCAGCTCCTTCATGCACACTAGATCTAATGACTTTATCCTGTACAATCACAAACATTTATGAGTTTAGGGATGCTGTTCCGAGTCTTGTGGTGGCTGTTACTTACGAGTGTCCAGTGGGAGCAATGAAGTAGAGACACACATGGACGCGTGTGTCGTGGAAATGGACAAGATCTCTCCTGATCTTCAGCTCCTCCGTCAAGTACTTCTCAAACTGTTGGTCGATGTATGTTACCACAGCATTGGTCGAGTTCTCCTTGTTGATCTGGTCGCCAAAACCAGCAGTGCTAACAACCGTTAGCCGCAGGTTCACGTTACTCTCCTGTAGGTCTGCAAGCAGAGGGAGGGTACCTGAACAACCTGAGGCTCAGTTGAAAATGCCATTTCCTATTGTCACTAATGTATACAGAATCTCTGTGGTACCCCATTCCACTTATAGCCTACTAGCAGAGTGACTCACTGAATGTGTTCTGCTCCAGTTTTACTTCAGGCAGTCGATGAGTTACTGGAGAGTCTGTGGAGGGCAATACACACAGTTGATCAATGAATATGTCGTGGTGGGCTAGTCAAGCATAGATTAGATACAACAGGATATGTTTATTGGTGATAGTGAGTATGCATGGAGTACTGAGGTGGTGGGCACCATACCATTGAAACTAGACTTGAAGAGTGAGTCGATGAGAGTTGATTTACCACACCCAGTTTCTCCTGTGGACAGTGAGAAGAGGAAAGAGAGAAACATGAAGAGTTTGAAAGTTAGTTAGAGTGGCCACAAGAGATCACAACATGCACATATACACTGTCATCAAATGAAGGAAATTTGAATACACCATTGAGACAGTTAATGATCAGTAACGGATACACACAAACATGGAGACATGTACAAGTACAAGTAGACCATGAAGGAAATGAGGGAGACTTGCAGAGTTCTTGCAGCAATAATGCTCATGGCTGCCAGAACCATTGTATCTGGTGTCGTCAGCTATCATATCAACATGTGTTCACACACTCTCTCTCTCTGTACTTAGACGGGACAAGGCACATAGCTCTACACAGTCAACTTACCAATACAAAGAACATTGAAGTCGAATCCTTTGTTGACACATTTGGTGACTAGTTGATCTGGGAAACTGTCAAAACCAACATGACCACCGGGACGGAGATCCCTGTCATCCCCACCCTGAAGAGAGTAGGGAGACATGCAAATCACATGTGGGAACACAACACAACATTCTGCATACATAAACTAGGGACTCTGTTAGAAATTGATAGTCACACGCACGCACACTGAATCTAGTCAGTTGCGGAGGTACTCCCGTGGCAAGCTTAGTTACGTTGTACACGGCCGTGTAGCCGGTCACACCCTTTCTGGTTTCTAGGTAATCACTTGTTGCCTTTATTGCAAGCGGCTGGCTAAAGCTAGCGGTTGCCCCACCCTTTCTTCTCCCTCGACTCACCAAGATTCTCATGACTTGATGATGATTGCTCATGACTACTTTACTTTAGAACGAGCACAAGTAGCTAACAACACTACAGCCGGTCGGAACCTCGCCCGAGACAACCTCTCATGGAATGCGCGGCGATAAAGTGCAAAATTACGTGGGTCTTCCGCACGCGTGGGTTCCGGTTAAGCGCCCTGGGTATCATAACCGCCCATGGGGTTGAATAAGATTTAGTGTGGACATTCAAAAAATGGTGAGCAATGCAAAAACACCGTAGACCAGTGCACAGGGGTAGGCTATCAGTAGCTGCTGGGAGTCCATGGCTAGGGCAGTCACAAAGAGTTTTGAGGCGGAGTAGCTACACCACACAATGATGATCAGAGACAAGACAGTGCCAACAATACCCCTGTGGGCAGAGAGAGGGAGAGAGGTAGATGATAAAGAGTATGTATCAGTCAGAAGACTTGGTCCAAAGAAGAAAGGTTCTTACTGGAGTGAGGTGATGATAGAGAGACAGGAGAGTAAAACCATCGGCAGCAGGCAATAGCCCAGCACGCTGACCACACAGCTCACAGCCACTCCCTGGCTACTCATTAGGTTCAGCACCACGTACATACAGACACAACCCAGGAAACTCACTCCATATATGTAGCCAAATTGCACCTTCCCACTCTACAGGCATGCATTGAGAAGAGCACTCACTACATTATAGAAAGTGTTGTGGTGCATACTATGATAGGACTTGGCAATCACATAATAAACACACAAATTCTCTAAGGCAGAGTGTCTATGACATCAGGCATAGTAACACTATATCTTATCTTGGGAGTTAGAGTATTCACACCACACACACACACACACACACACACACACACACACACACAACTTGCCTACTCAGCAACACATCAGGCAGGATCATACCACAGATATTATACACGGAATGTTCCGTGTATAATATCTATGACCACACATACCAGTAATAGCACCACCCCAAAGAGGAGGCAGAAGATGAGAGGTCCAGCTAGATCAGTATCATTTATGATTCGTTCGTCAGTCTGTTGCATTGGATTCAACACTGACAGTGTCTGGTTTCAGAGAATGTTATAGAGTATAATTCACAACCATAGTTATACTAACTTATACTTACCTTCTGTTTGATCAGTTCAAAGTCGATGCCAAGCTCCTGTAGTAATGGTGGCTCATCTTCAAATGATCCACTGTAACCCGAGTAGCTCTGCTGCTCACTGTCCATCTGTCCAAGTGTACCAGGTTCAGATGGTCCCATCCCCACATCCCCACTTCCACCATCTCCCCTTCCCCCCACACCAGGGGCTATCTCTATATATACACACACAGTATTACAAACAAAGTGTTTTGAAAACTGTCAACACTCACCATACAAGTATCTTCTACGCATAATGACCTCCCAGAGAAGCTAACTAGACTAGCTCTATTGTCTACACTAACGAGAGGCTCAGAATGGAAACATGCAGACTGGGCATGTACTTACTCGCGTGAAATACGTCATTCGTTAAGCTTCTTACCTTGCTGTCCGTAGCCGTATTGCCCACTGTAGCTGGTGGGTTGATAGTAGCCTTGCTGCTGCCCGGCTCCGCTCCACTGAGAATGGGTTTGCACGGGGTCTGCAGGCGGGACTTGTTGCCATTCCGCCTGCTGAGCCTGGGGCGGAACCTGCTGCTGCATTCCGTCCATATCATAACCAGATTCGTAAAAGTCTTGATACCCCTGCCCACCGTACCCAGCCATTACTACTCGTACAAGAAGCCTCAATGAACTAGTCTTTCTCGGAGTTCAAAGGGGCACACGTGCGCATCTTTTAGAATAGCTGAGAGAATTTTTTTACCCATAATTAGAACACATAACATGCCAGACAGACAGAGTAGTAAACAGGAGTATATACAACCATTAAAAATAGAGACGTGTTAATTAATCAGGTTTAAAGAGGGGCAATTTGGGTTGAAACTCAAGCAAAAGAACCTGCATAGGGTAAAAATCCACTCTCATACAGAAAGAAAGAAACACAGTAATACTCACATAACTTCTAAGACTATTGTGTTCACTCTGCTCCTGACTGAGTCTCCAATTGAGACTTAGCTGTCATGTGTGCAATAAAAATAACGGTCAGTACTATTAACACCAACAACTTGTGGGGCTCACCTTATTGTATAGCCTCCAGTTCTCTGCTTCCAGTAATTTCTCAATTCTAGACATGGTCTATAAGAGCAACACATCCTTCTCATTACATGTACATTTTGCCCTAGCCCTAGCCAGTCCCCATGAATGACTCACTCTCTTGCTGAGGTATATCCCCGCCCCCAGTGACAGACCAAGAGTACAACAACAGCACAAACAGCCACACAGCAAGCAGCGTAGGTTCCATGGAATGCTTTTTTGCAATATCGCATTCACTCGATTGATGGTTAAAAGATATTCTTCCCTTGCCACCTGAAATGATGTACTAGTTATATTCTCTGCACACTTTCACTGCATAGGACAAACCTTTCCTACCAGGGATTGAGGAAATTCATCATCAAATCTGTTGGTGAGTCCAAACCTTTGGTAGATTGATGAATAAAGGAGTAATACAATATGGCCCCATCCCTCACAATCCTCCCCTGCTTACATTGTGGTCCCACCAACACCTCGCACCCTCACGGGCTCAGGTACTGTAGTGCTTAATAGACTCTCGTCCAGTCCTACATCATCTAATTCGTACTCTAGATGGCTAATAGGGCTGTCGAGCTCTCTTTGATGATACCCGAAGACCCTCGCTTCTTCCTCTAACCGATCTAGATAGTCGGGACCCAATACATCTGCCATCCTGTGTGTGCAGCCGCTTGTTTTACGTCACATTACGAATAAGCTTAGGCCTATATCTAATCACGTGATGAAAGTTTTGCTCACGTGTAGTCACTTCAGCAAAATTGTCAGTGTAGTCAGTGTTTTGTTCCAATGGTGAGTTTGTACGTTATGGTATTGAGAGCTGCGTCACTAGCCTTCCCTGTACAGGATTTGGAGAGCCCACATCTCTCATCTGGAGGTCAACTCCCCACGCATGTCACAGAGAAGGCTAGAGGCTGTTATGGAGTCCGTGACACTCTGAGATATGGGTGAGAAGTGGTCTCTGATGCAAGTAGTGTACACTATTGTGACTACAGTACACTATACCAGATTTGCATCTGCCAAAGAAGAAGTTGCACCTGCACACCCACTGGAGCAGTCAGTAGCCAATGTGAGTCATTGGAGTTATACATGCACTCCACACAGCTCATTTCACTTGCCATATTCAGTATGGTGCCAGTCAAGAGGCCTTGAGGATGCAAGTTCTGCGCAGTACTCAAGGCAGGCACATGCCCCTCAGGCTACAGATGGAACGCAGTATTGTATCAAAGGTTGGTTAGCATGACAGACTTGTATCACCCAATTCTTTATGATAATGTGTGTGCAGATTCAGCGGATGCCTCCTCTAGAGAGCTCAATGATTGCACTTGAAACTCTGACTGGAATGGACACTTGTTTGTCCGCTGAGGACATTTTTAGATGTAAGTTTCTCTCAATGCTCTATATGTGCATGCTTTTAGGTAATTTGTTTTTCGCAGCTCCATCAGAAGCTTTTGCAACTGTAGACACACATTTGGCCATGCAGCACAAGATCAAGATGAACTGACATTTCTCTACATATCAATTGCTTAAAAACACAACATAGTTCTGCATAATCTTTAACAGTTAGTGTTCAGCTACAGCAAAATTTATGCAAAGTTGATGGTGTTTAGTCACTCTGGCTAGGGTGGAGAGCATCCAGGACCTTTCCAATATCTCCTCCCTTGGCTCTGACCAACTCAGTCAGCCAGCCTCCTTCATTATCAAATCCCATGCCCTTCAACTGGGACAGGGCTGCTTCGACAGCATCTGGCTCTGCTCCAGCCTTTGAGGAATAAGAAGTGTAAAATATGATTACATCAGTCAGTTGAGACTTACAGATTGTGTGGGAGGTACTTCTGCTGTAGGGTCATCTGCAGTAGTGGCAGAGTCCAGGGTGGGGTAGACCTGCTGTACAATGAATCAAATGCTTTACATTACATGTAATTGGAGCTTAATGGTGAGCTTACATCACTCCCATCGTAACCACTTGGTACTTTAGAGGGGGCAGAAGGAGCTGGGCTTGCATCTGGGCTTGTCTTGGGTGGGCCTTCATCGACCACACCCACATCAACCTTGACTCCAAATGGGCGGAGGAACGTTGAGACAGCCTCTCCAATGTCCTGTAAGTAGCTCTGTCGTTGCTCTTGTTCCAGCTGAGTGTCTTCATCAGTAGGAGCTGCCCCAGGTGTAGGCTGTTCGGTCTCCATTTCCTCAGACTTGCCTTGAGTCTGTTTCTCCTGAGCAGACTTTTCTGATTGCTGCTGGCCTTGGCACCATCCCGGGGATCCACCAACATGTCCCATCAAATGATGCAAAAAGTAGGGGTGCATCCATGGCCCCCCAGGGTGCGTATGTCCACCTCTACCGTGGCGTCCCCCACCTCTTCCCCTCCAACATCCCCTGCCCTGATGGCCAGTGCGGGACCCCCAAGGACTGTAGGTCTGGGGGTCCTTGATGGTCACCATGTTATGGATGACATGCTCTCCCTTTTTCTCACACGAGGAACAGAGATCAAAGTCGGCACACACCAGGCATTTGTAGCGGATGCCGTAGATGGAGGAATTGCAGGCATCACAAACTACACCAACATGCAGTGGACCTTTCTGCTGCTGAGGTGGGTCCTTGCTGGAGCTCTGAGGCTGCTCATCTTTGCCAGCACCTTCCTCCTCCATCTGCTCTTCTTGTTTATCATCAGTGGCAGGCTGTTGCAAAGGTTGACATTGTGGAGCACAAAACGAAGGTGGCCGGCAATAGAAATAGTGTGGTTTCTCTCGCTCTAGATAAAAATATATAGAAGTGATACATTATACATACAGGAATAGGTAATAATCAAGTATTTACTTATCAGATGAATTTTGAAGATGGAGCCATCAAATTGGTCCAGGGCTTCCAATAACTCTTCATCACTGGAAATAGTGACGTGGTCGCCCTCAGCATCTGCAGGAGACAATAACTATTACAATAGTTCAGTGCTGTATGCCACTCAAGTATCACAACACCTACCAGCCCAAGACAATATAACGTCCTCAGCAGGCACGGACGGAAAAACCTGCGCAATTTTCTGCAAGAGATAGGAGTAGTTTGTGGATACGTCCTGGTCCAGTGAAAAACGGCGTATCTCAATGGGTTCCTCCTTCCAGCTCCGTCGATACAAGAATGCTTTCACGGTGAGAGACATGGCTGCCTGTAGCGTTCAGCTAAGCTAAAGATCTTCTCAGAAGGTTTTCGGATTGTGGAGACTAGCTCTTGGAGCCGCTTTTATTGTAGCTCCGTACCTTACCAGAATATTCGCGGCAAATGTATACACGCTGCAACTCTAAACAAATTACGTCAGAGCATTTACTACTAATTTTAGAAACGCCTGCGCATGCGTAGCGGTATCAACGTGGGCGTATATTCTTGGAAATGAACCTGGGCAGGGCAAGATGCTTTCTAAGAATTACCGCTAAGCAGCTTCTCAAGATCTAAAAGCTTACTGGAATTGCTTTTCTATAGTTTTATTGCTTGTATCTATTTTGGCTAGTTCTGTGGAAGACGCTATTTCCCAGTGAGTGTTCTGTTCGCTTTGAAATACCAAGAAGATCTGATTTACATGTTGACCAGCAGGTACGATGGCCCGCTGGCTTGGTTCTACATATTTTCACTGCACGTAATTCTTCCTGAAAGGAAGCGGGAAGCTTATACTGGCTGACTAGTACTTATGCGCACTGGCACTGAACAGCACCCGTGCAACTGGCACCTGATATTTGGGCACCACTGACTGACTGAATTACTCATGCGCAATGAACAGCTCCCAACTGCAGCCTGATATTGGGCACCACCTCTTGTCGTACTCAGCTGGCAGCAATATTTGTAGCTATTTAAAAGGGTTAGTGTGAGAATTCAGGGGCAGAGACAGCATGTCAAAAGTGGGGGGGGGGGGGGGGGGGGGGCTCAGTGTTCATGAAGTGTGTGTGTGGGGGGGGGTATTTATACATTCATTCTGAATACATCCAGCATAGGCAATTAGTATTTAATACATTTCATGACAACCTCCAATTTTGGGGGGGCTCAGCCCCCCCTTATCAAAAAGTGGGGGGCTCAAGCCCCCCTTGCCCCCAGATTCTCTGCCTCTGGAATTGTGGTTTGAGGTGGTACATAGGGGAATACCCTTCTACATAATATAGCCCTCTAAGAAAGACCTCCAGTCTGGGGCAAGCCACCCACATTGCCCCACCTCACCCCCCTCCCCCAGGAGAATCTGCTACTTTCAGTGTCCAGGGTAGAGGAGTAGGCGTGTCATGGATTCCTTATGTCAAATACCACAGCCAAGTCGGTATTCCATTCCGGGAATTACAAGTGTAGTATATAGTGTTTCACAGGAAGTGCCGAGTCTCACTATACAAGTGAATTAATACTTCACTATAGTGTTCTGTCGTAATTATATGGAATTTCTAGTGTTGACTACATTTGTCAGCATATGCCACAGCATGTGATTTATCATTAGGGGCAATTTGGTAGTTTGAGTGAATTCATTAACCTCTTAGAAGTGATTAACAGAAACAAGAGTACAGAATGGGGAGAAAAAATGAAAAGTCAATTACTATTTAATGCATATATATTATACAGACTTGGTAGGTACACAGTTTTGCAATGATGTAATGTCTGTTTTTATATCATCTGGTTCTATTTTTACAGGCATTATCAAAAATTGAATCCCAGCCCCATTTTGTGCTAAATGTGGATGTACTGGAGATGTGGACAACACGGATGGAGAGATTTGGGAAGGAGGTGGGGTGAGTTCTTTACACGGTTCAGCTGAAGAGGTGGGTGATGATTGTGGAAGATGATCTGTACTTGTGACTGGACTTTGAGCAGGGCTTTGAGCAGGGCTTCCCTGTAGTTCCACACTGCTGGTGGATGATGATCTGTCCTCTGAAACCTTCCTGCTCACAATTTTTGTCCAGTCAGTGGGACGAAGTTCAATTCCCATGCCCTGAAGCGTGTGTCCCATACGATATTGCACTGTCAATTTACCGCACTCCCTCCCAATTCTCCAGAGCTTCTTTAGCTGTACATCGTATGGTTTGACCTGATGGATCAACTTTCCCTTCCTTGTAGTCGACATTGTATACTTTCCTGCTGTCACTTTGTATGCATCCTTCTTTGTGGCCTGATTGAAAACTGTGTCTGATGTCTTTCTGTACTCCTGCTTCACGTAACTGGCCTGATACCTGACTACCTCAATTGTACCAATATGAGATTCTCGTTTACTGCTAATACGGTCAGTCTGCAACGAGGAAAAGAAGAGAATGTATTAATGATGCAGAACGATGTAATTCATCATGGTGAATGAGTCACACAAGTAAAAATGCAGGACTAGAGATGTTTACTTACCTCATCTGCAGCAAAACGAGGTAGGGCAAAGAGAAACTCTCTGGTTCCTTCCTTATCTCTGAATCCAGTTATGATCCTGAGGAGATGGTAAATAAACATACAGAGTAAACATTGGTAATGGCATTGGTGAATTATACAGAGAGTAACTATGATGGTTGGGTGAAAATAAAAGATAAAACACTCACTTGGATTGAGCTTGTTCCAACATGAACTTGGAAGCGAGAACGCCGTCCACATAGACAAATACAGCCGAGTCCTCGCAATGAGGTGCGAGGCGTATTTGGAGTTGGTATGGCGTGACCGGGACGCTCTCTATCTCTAGTTCCCCGTTCACCAGCTGCTCGGTCTTGTGGTAGTAGCTAAACGGAGTGTAGAGGTTGCTCTCTACGTACACTCGGCCGTCCTTCGCGTACTCAGGGATTGGTCGACCGGCGACCAACACAGAAAAGCCAAAAAAATCGTCAGAGGGCATGATAGCTATCCTTCTAAGCCTATACGAGACACGATCAGGTAGAACTCTCCCAGGGGACTCGGTTTAGCTCATTTTATACTTTCCTACGACGCTTGCTTCCTCACTCCAGACGTATATAGTTTCCGCGAATAATGTGCTGTAATTATACCGTTCGCTAGCTCGCACACGCCCATCGTTTCCTAGTAGCGGTTAGATTGGTATTGCTGGCTAAGATTCCCTGTATATACAAACAAGACGAATTCGTGTCAGTCTAGAGGTGATAAAATGATTTTGCATTCCCACTGAGGAATTTTTGTGTCTGTTCAGTAGAATATGTTCTGAGAATGACTGATAGGGTATCCATGAGTTGTGAGAATGTGCCATTGATGCGGTCAACTGGGAAATTGCTTGCAAAGACACACCTGCATAGTAGGAGAGAGAGGGAGAGAGAGAGGGAGAGAGAGAGGGAGGAATAGATGTATGGAGGGAGAGAGAGGGGGAGGGATAGATGAAGGGAGGGAGAGAGAGAGGGAGGGAGAGATGTATGGAGGGAGAGAGAGAGGGAGGGATAGATGAAGGGAGGGAGAGAGAGAGGGAGGGATAGATGAAGGGAGGGAGAGAGAGAGGGAGGGAGAGAGAGAGGAAGGAAGAGAGAGGGGGAGGAATAGATGTAGGGAGGGGGAGGGAGATGATTGATTCATTTACATGTAGTAGATTAGTTTGACCTGAAATATAAATGAGGAAGGCATTGGTTATACTTTGACAATTACTACAACAAATATGTAGACCATAAAGTCCAACTATGTCTGGAACAGTTCCTTCTGTGAGTATTATTGCAGCTTCATGTAGTGGGTTTGACTTCCTAGGAATGAATGTCACTTCCCATAAATACACAAATACTCACACATCACACACGAACATACGCCTTGTTGCTGTTGGTTAGTTTTGGGAGGATGACAAGTATATGTCATACTTGCAGGTCCACGGCAATGTAAAATGATTGGTTTTCCCCATACAAATCAAAGTTAGTAAATTTTCAATACAGACAGGTTAGTTGGAAAATAAACATATCATAAATATTAGTATACGAAATTGCACTGTCAGGCAGTATAGCCTATATCATTACAGCAGGATTCATGGGTTTTCTTCAGGAACTGCTGTTCTCGGTAACCATAGTACTACATACTCAGTAGTTCACAATGGTTAACTAGAAAGGAGGTGTGCCCCCAGGGTGTTTCCACGGTATAAAGAGGAAATGTTTGCAGAGACTGGCTTTCATTTGTAAGTGAAAGTATTCTGTAACATAGTGTGTTGATAGAGGAACTTGTGGTTGGATGTACATATGTATGGCTTGCTGACCATAGAGAAATGATAAGGAGCAGAGAGCAGAGAAACAGGTTCCCTGAAATAGTTTCGAAAACAAACAAATGCAAACAACCTTAGTTTAAACATACCCAAAGTCTATACATGTACATGTAGATGATGCAATAGTATTTCATGGAATTTATTACACAGGAGGTCTTGCACATACACGTCTTGTTGTTGTAGAAATGGCAGATACCTATTAAGGAAAAGGTCTTCCTTCTAATCCTTTCCTCCTAGGATAATACAAATTGGGGTTTGTACAGGAGAAGGTGGAATTATACTACATTAACACAACACCAGTTTCCTCTCCGAAACAATTTGACATAGTTCATGCCTACATGTAGAGGTAACAGAGGTGACAGAGCAACACAATTTGGCAGCACGTGCTGACATCGCATAACACACATAGGGTAATGAGTGTACCAGCACCGTGCCATCCACTGAATGAAACTTCTCATACACACAAACAGAGTGCAATTCCTCTTAATGAATTACCCACCCACTACATTGTAAGGATACAGACAAGCATTACCGGAAGGAAGGGAACTAGCATATGTATGTAGCACACAAACTGTAAGTGGCCTCATTTTATGCCCAATAACTAATGTGATGGATCATAGAGCAGTGACAAGTGGACTGAAATATGTAATGTGGAGGGCGTCAGGTAATAGTTACCTGTCCATGCCAAATATATCCAGGATGGGTTGAACCACTTCAGCCACTGTTTCCTGCCTCCACTGTGGATCGGTTGCAAATATTCCGGATACCTTGCAGTAGACATTGGGTTGGTGGGACAGCTGGGTGAGCCCTGAGGAGGAGAAGGAATGAGCTACGTAGCTGTTTGTGCCACCCAAAACAGTTATCTTAGCAACTTAGATTGCTTAGGGTACTCTTGCTGGAACTTAGCAACTACCCTTTCATGCCCCATCAGAAACATTAATCTAATTATTCTTTCGCTCCTACCGCTACAATACAGTTATCCATGGCAACCACTCCACCACACACAAGCCACTATAGGTATCCATGGCAACTTCTCTACAGGGACACAAGCCACCTATAGGTATCCATGGCAACCTCTCCCCGGGGACACAAGCCACCTGTAGTTATCCATGGCAACGTCACGGACAGTCTCATGTCATACATATCTACATGTACATATCATTCATACCACTGTCACACCCTCTACACAAGGACGGTTTTCCCATTGTGAAAATTCAACTTTTGCAGAACAACTGATGGTGTGATAAAGTTAGTGGACTGATTGTAAAGATAAAGGTCATTGTTTGGTAGCTTCAAGTTTAGGTTAAACTGAAAGAGTTATATTGTATTGGCCTGAATGGAACACACATCTGTACAAGTGAACTACATTCACTGAATACAGTTCTAAGAAAGTGCTGATGTGTGTATGTGTACATAGTGTACATATGTAAGAGGGAGGGAGGGAGGATGAGATGGTTTATCGCTATTGTGAAAATATTTGCTATTCCACTAAGTTTGCTTCCATGGAGAAGCATGCCTTTCATTCTAGTGTGTGTGCATGTGTGTAGGAGACACTTTACCATCTCTCCAGAGCTTCATTGTATTGCTATCTCTCTCATAAGGAAGGCCACAGTGGTTCACCATGAACATCACACCAGGGAACTGTCTGGTCACCTCAGCAGCTCTATATGTACACACACAACTTAATCCATTAACAACACCCACTTAATTACATGTTACTGGAAACCAGCTATGTACATGTACACCTGTACACATGTGTTCAATATACATTTCAAGATGAGGGATATTACATTGCTTGACAGGTTTACCATGAAATCCATAATTTTATTGGAAAAACGTTTTACATGCCTGGTTACATTGGCATTAGGCCAGAAACAACATAACTGCAATACCAGGTAGTTAAGTAAGCCATATGCAGTTACTGGAACTCCAGTGTAGTTACTAGGTATCCAATAACATGAATCTGAATGTTTCTGTTTGAAGCCTTGTTCTGTGATGTGTATGTAAACATACCTGTGCATTTGACATGGGAGGATGTGAAGTTCAAACGAGAGGCCAAATTTCTGCAGGAGACTGACCCCCTTCAGCCATTGGGGGTCGGTGAGATATTTATCATGTGGGGCCTCTGAGAAAATTGGGTTGGTGGGATGATGATTGAGAACTTGTCTGACCCCACGGAACCGTGGCGACTGGCAGTGGCGTCGCAGGGTGTCTTCGGCCTGGGGAGTGGCTAGGTCACAGTAACCTACTATAGCTATGGTGGAGACAACACCGATCAATAATAGAATATGTAACAACAATTAATAGAACACACAATTTGACCTTGTGGTGTGCCTGCAGCATTAGACTCGGCAATTCCATTCAGCCAACTACAGAGTGAGACAATTCTTTCAATCTTTTCAACTCACAGTAAACATATATACATACAGAGTTTCAGCCACGGGGTCTCCTGGCCAGCCCGCCTCCACGTGAACTGAATGAGAGATGTTGTACCCTTCCACGTCTTGCAGGTAGCGGTCTAGCAGGTACGTGGAAACGGGGTCTGTAAGTAGCATAAAATCTGTAAAGGGGCGTGTGTGGCTTAGATGCTGTATTACCAAATTTTCCCGCGGGATGCCCCCCGTCTCTGACTTTCTGTACCCACGGATGAGTCACTGGCGACCACAAGTGCATATGCGCATCCACGATTTCCATGGACCGCTCCATATTAAGACCCAGCTACGCCCTTTCTGCCTAGTAATCACTGCCGCCCTTTTTTCCTGTACGAAAACTTTCCTGTGGTCTGGGGCACGAGACTGTGGTCGCGCGATGGTGTAAGCTTATTCATGTGTTCATGACCTTCGCACCTCACAATGAATCAAATTATAGGAAATAAAGAAATATTGAAACACATCACAAGACAAGACAAGATGGAAACTCGTCCACCTGATTGTGGCCAGCGAACTGCCGCCAGTGAGCAGAATGTTGTGATCGGAGTAGAGGGAATGGTGTGTCAGTCATGCGTCTCCAACGTGCAAACCAACGTTGGTAAAATGAATGGCGTCGTGAGCATAACAGTTTCTCTAGACGACAAGAATGCGAGCGTCACTTATGATAGTTTGGTCCTAAGTGTGAAGGATCTCTGTACCGCCATTGAAGATTTAGGCTTTGAAGCAAGCTGTGCTGTTCAAGAAGAAGCTTCTTCTGGAGAAACCCTTCTAACCAGGGAGGGGGTGGAGGGGGGAGAGGTCAAAACCTGCTATGTAGGGATTGAGGGGATGACGTGCCAGTCTTGTGTAGGCCTTGTGGAGTCTGTCGTACAGGACCTTGGGGGTGTGGTCAGCATAACTGTCACCCTGGCAACCAAGGAGGGTGTGGTGGAGTACAAGGTGGGACAAGTGGAGGAGGAGGACATTCGCACTGCCATTGAGGACACGGGATTTGAAGTCACCTCCATATCAGGTCAGCCTGGGCTGCTTGCTGAGTTACAGAGGGCTTCTAAAGGAATAGGAAGACCTTTTACTCCAATGAAGGAAATAATATGTGTTTCCTGTCATCCCTTCTAGCTGTCTCCTCATCTGCTGGTGATACTGGCTTACAAGCTGTTCCTTCTAGTGATAGTGAAGGAGCGGAGAGCGACAATCCACTGTTGAGCCCTAATGAACAGGGCCTTATCCACCACCAAACATCCAAGAAGAAGGGAAAGGTACATAGTGGAAGTTATCTGATTTAAGACAGATGGAATATCCTGATTAAAACAATGTGTCCTGATTTCTGGGTGCCCTGATTAGACATGTTCCAGTGCCTATGGTGACTCTACTACTTCTCCTTTCTGCTGTACAGAGGCGAGGGAATCATCTCTTGCCCAAAGTGCAGTTTAGGAAATCCTCCCCCGGTAGTGGTGGAGGGGAAGGGGGAGAGGAGATGGTCATCTTCAGTGATGGTTCAGAGTCGGGGAGGAAGAAGGCCGTACTGAGAGTGACTGGGATGAGTTGTTCCTCATGTGTGGCCAAGATAGAGAGGCATCTGGGGAAGATGGACGGTAAGTAAAGTCATACGCATTTCCTAGCTTTGCTCAGATTACATTTCATTGAAATTGTGATTTCATCATATCTCCAACAATTATCACTCAAGTTTCTCGTGAATTCCATTGTGTAGGTATCCATTCAGTGTTAGTTGCTCTGCTATCTGAGAAAGCAGATATTCAATATTCTCCGGATCGCACCAGTCCAGATAGGATTGTGGCCGAGATACAAGGCCTTGGGTTTGGAGCCGAGTTAATATCTGAGTCTGAGATGTATCAAGAAGGACATATTGACCTCTCAGTATGTACACATTAGCTCTGTAGTATGAATATAGATTTGCATACGTTAGTGTGTAAACACTACGTCTCTCTCTCTCTCTCTCTCTCTCTGTCTGTCTGTCTCTCTCTCTCTCTCTCTCTCTCTCTCTCTCTCTCTCTCTCTCTCTCTCTCTCTCTCTCTCTCTCTCTCTCTCTCACCAGATATCAGGCATGACATGTTCATCCTGTGTCCACCTCATAGAGAGGACTCTTACACAGACCCCTGGAGTGGAGAAAGCGGTGGTTTCCTTGGCAACTGAGAGAGGGAATATAGACTTTGACCCAAGTGTGATTGGACCTCGTGACATCATCAAGATAGTTGAGGTAATACAAATATACTTACTCTTGTGTACATTTCGAATGCTCTTTCTTTGAATAGGGTGCTGGGTTTGAAGCAAAGCCAGCTGCCAAATCTCTGGGCCAGGGAGACCTCAGCCACAGTCACTCCATTCGTAGATGGAAACGCACTTTCTTTTTTACGCTGGTAGTTGCAGTCCCTGCAGTACTGCTAGCATTCATTCCTGGCGTGGACTGGAAGTATGTGTCCCCGGGGGTATCGGTACGGGATCTCCTCCTCTTCCTCCTCTCCACAGCTGCTCAGGTCCGTCTATACACTCCATCACCTCAACTATAGTCTGTTTATTGTGTGGGTGTGGTTTGATTACAGTTCATTGGAGGATCTCAGTTCTACATTTCTGGATACAAGTCAGTGCGTCACAAAGCTGCCAACATGGACGTGCTTGTGGCGTTAGGAACAACCATTGCTTACGTGTACTCAGTGAGTTCTCCCATTAGAGGGTAGGATGGTCACTGTCAGTGGATTGTCTCTGTAGGTGATTGCTCTGGTAATAGCTGCCGCTGTAACTCATGCACCTACCAAGACCTTCTTTGAGACTCCACCCATGTTGTTGGCCTTTGTGTCCCTCGGACGTTACCTCGAGCATATTGCAAAGGTATGGCATTGGATAGAGTATTGTGGGTATCTCTCTCTCTCTCTCTCTCTCTCTCACACACACACACACACACACACACACACACACACACACACACACACACACACATACACACACTACAGGGTAAGACATCTGAAGCACTGGCTAAACTAATGTCACTTCAGGCAACAGAGGCTCGTTTAGTTACTACTACTGCTGAAAAGGGAGAGAGGTGCACAGCACACACACACACACACACACACACACACACACACACACACACACACACACACACACACACACACACACACTAATCAATTTCAAACACTTCACAGCGAGGAACTGATAGCCGTGGACCTTGTTCAAAGAGGTGATCGGATCAAGGTTCTCCCTGGAGAGAAGGTCCCAGTGGATGCCACAGTAACTAGTGGTTCTTCTACCATTGATGAATCTTTAATTACAGGTACTTACCCCTCATGTATACACACTGGGACCCCTTGTTTGTGAACCTTCTGCTAGTATCGATTAGAGGGTTCTACTGGTGGTCTAAAATGTGTAATGTTTGATATGATATTCTGTTTGTGTGTAGGTGAACCAATGCCAGTTTCCAAGGCAACGGGAGACACAGTTATTGGGGGTTCTCTCAACCAGAATGGTGTGCTCTATTTGAAGGCAACCCACGTTGGTACGGACACCATGTTGTCTCAGATTGTAAGGCTTGTGGAGGAAGCACAGACATCAAAGGTGAAGTGAAATTTTGAATTGTAAATATTTTACATTCATTACATGATATACAGAGAAGTACATGTGCGGTTTATGTATCATTTTAGGCTCCCATTCAGAGGCTGGCCGACCGGATTGCAAGTGTGTTTGTTCCAGCCATCTTAGTTCTGGCTCTGATAACCTTCATTGCGTGGGCTATTGTGGTGCTGGTGATGTCACATGATCCACAGGTTAGTCACATGACCAGTGTGTCAGTCACATGACTTGTCACATGTCTATAGTGTCACATGGTCAATGAGACCACGCCCTCCCCTCCACCTCACTGCTACCACATCAGTCAAGCCTTCATCCATGCCATGGCCGTGCTCCTCATCTCCTGTCCGTGTGCCCTGGGGCTAGCCACACCCACTGCCGTCATGGTCGGAACGGGCGTCGGAGCACAGAATGGAATCCTAATCAAAGGAGGCGAACCCCTTGAAACAGCTCACAAGGTAACTACTCTTTAATTTGCTAGAGCTGCCTCATGCTATATTCAATTTGGTTGATGTCATCAATTGGGCTACTGATGTCATGTTAAATAGCTGTTCTCCGTCATTGTAGGTGACTACAGTTGTATTTGACAAGACAGGTACCCTCTCCACTGGCCGGCCGGAGGTCACTCAAGTGATTCTCTTTGTCTCGGAGTCGGTGTGTTCCTCGCGACTGTTCACAAGTATTGTGGGCGTGGCAGAGAGCCACAGTGAACACCCTCTGGCAACAGCTATAGTCAACTTTGCTAGAAAGGTGGGTATACTTGCCTGACTCCACCCACTGAATTGTCCCAACTTTGTGTCCTGTTTCTCTCTCTCTCTCTCTCTGTTCAAATACACACTGTTTTACTGTGTAGGAGCTGGGAGGGGGTCTCAAAGGAGAGTGTAGGGAGTTCATTGCCTCCCCTGGGCGTGGTCTTCAGTGTACTGTGGTGGGTGTGGGAGAGAGTGGGGAGGGAGGGGAGGGAGAAGGGTGGACGGTGAAGAGATATCCTTGTGTGGTCACCGAGGCCAGTCTCATGAACAAACCGATTGCCAAGGGAGACAGAGACTCCCAGCAGTTCAAGGTCAGTTGCCACACACACACACACACACACACACACACACACACACACACACACACACACACACACACACACACACACCACTCATTCATTCCTCTCCTCTCTGCATATACCAGGTACTAATTGGTAATCGTGGATGGATGAAGGAGAACCAGATAGCAGTCAGTGAGGATGTAGAGAGACGTGTCTCCAGCTATGAGGAGCATGGGCAGACGGTCGTCCTCGTAACCATTGATGGTTAGCTAGTCTAGTCTACTGATCCAGAGTTTGATAAATGTTCTACCTCACTACATAGCTTATCCATTTACCTTGTGTCACATGACCCACTTGGTGTTCCTCTGCCAGGTCTGTTGCTAGGGGGTGTGGTCATTGCAGATATGGTGAAACCAGAGACACCACTGGCAGTTCAGATGCTCCATCAAATGGGACTGAAGGTGGTATTGGTGACTGGGGACAATCGGAGAACAGCTCACGCAGTGGCAGAAGAGGTGAAAATGTCATATGACATCATGTGATATCACATGACATCACATGACTCATTCTATACAGGTTGGTATACCAGCACATGAGGTTCATGCTGAGGTCCTTCCGTCACACAAGAAGAATAGGGTGTCCTCACTGCAGTCGTGTGGTGAGAGAGTGGCAATGGTTGGGGATGGGATCAATGACAGCCCGGCTCTGGCCCAGGCTGACGTGGGTATTGCACTGGGGACTGGGACTGATGTGGCAGTAGAGGCTGCAGACATCATACTAGTCAAGGTGTGTGTGTGTGTGTGTGTGTGTGTGTGTGTGTGTGTGTGTGTGTGTGTGTGTGTGTGTGTGTGTGTGTGTGTGTGTGTGTGTGTGTGTGTGTGTGTGTGTGTGTGTGTACACTACCACAAATTGTCCACCCAACCCACCCACTAACAGGACAACCTCCTAGATGTGGTAGCAGCCATCGACCTCTCCAAGAGAACAGTTCAACGTATTAAGCTCAATTTCATCTGGGCAGTTCTCTACAACATTGTAGGGATCCCTCTGGCTGCGGGAGTGTTTGTCCCTCTGGGGATTCTGCTACAGCCCTGGATGGCCAGCATGGCCATGGCCTTCAGCTCTGTCTCTGTCGTCTGTAATTCTCTGCTATTGAAATGGTAAGATTATGGGAAGGTAGTTATAATGAAGGATTGCTGCTCGTAATCAGTGTTTAAATTCCTTGTGTGCAGCTACCTGAAGCCAACTCCCTCTGTATCTCAAACGACCTCGTTAGGAAGGGGTCCCCGCTACTCTTCCCTGGTCCCCTCTCCCACAAAGCCACACCTACTCCAATGTGCATGCAGCTGGCTTGGCCTTGATATGTTGGTCAAGAGATTCATACTAAGACATTCGACAGCAGATCTAGTTGCATAAGTTTATTCTTTTTTATACTTTTCAGACCATTTTCTTTTCTTTGTATGTACATGACTATTGTACAAATTATGATGTCTTTTTAATTGTTGATTTACTAATTGTAATTATTGAACATAAAAATGATAATGGATTTGAGGCACAGTATATTTAACTAGAACAGTCATTGTTCTGTTACTGTTAATGTGTAGAGGTATTAGGATGGTGATTCCTGCGTTGGTTTTTACACCTTTGATCAGTTGGCTGACACTAGAGGACATTACGTCTTGATCTGGAGAATAGGAACGATTCTGTTCTTCCATTGTCTCTCCTTCTTTCTTGGGAATTGTGCTGAGCTCCAGGTACCCTGCAGATACCTCCATGATGTGGTCGACTTCTGAGGCGATCTCTAGAAACGTTGGTCGTTTTTTTGGATCAATGTTCCAGCACTCCTTCATCAGCTTATACCTGTGTATACACAGCAAGGATGTGACGTGGAATGTTACGAGGTATGAGCTACTTTTGTTGGACTTACACAAAGTCGGGGCAAGCAGCGTTGGTTGGTTTCTCCAATCTCTCTCCTTCTTCTAGTATTCTGACTAAAGAGATTGGGTTGATTCCTGGGTAAGGGGTCTTCCCTGTGCTGAACACCTCCCAGCAGGTCACGCCATAGGACCACTGTAGGTGTGGACAAGTGAGCAGTGCACACATTCCGTGACTAGATAGATAGAGAGAAAGAGAGAAGAGAGGAGGGAGAGGGAGGGGTGGGGGGATGGAGAGAGATGAACATACCACATCTGATTTCTCAGTAAATATCCCATCATTCAGGCTTTCGGGAGCCATCCATTTGATTGGTAACTTTACAGCTGCATTCTTATCCTGTCTGAAATAGTTTTTAGCATACATATCCTCCGACAGTCCAAAATCAGACACTCGAATTACATTGTGAGCATCCATCCTGTGGTGGGATATTCATAACACAGCATATACATCTCTATCACTTATATCACATAGTACTGAAGTGTATAGTCTAATAATGTTGCCTGGATGTATAATTGTGTATGTGTGTTAAAGATCTTTTATGGTTAGCCAACTCTCCCCACATACTCAACTGTCTTGTTATATAATTCTGCTACTCACATGCAGTTTCTAGTAGCCAGGTCCCTGTGGACGAATTTCTTTTCAGCGAGGTATTTCATCCCCTTGGCAATCTGGTGGATAACATCCAGGAGTCTGCGGCGAACATCTTCGATCTGTTAATGTTAATGGCCCATCATATAGACAGACATTGACAGACAATTGTGTAAACTTGACATAGAGAATTGTATAATCATGACATTCCAAGGATATGACATGTCCTTTCTAATTAGCTGACCTTCGCACTCAGCACCCTACACCCGACATAGTATCCATATTGTTATGGTTACTGTGTAACGTAATGATTACTAATGACACCTTTGTGATTAATTGCTGTTTTACTGTTTCCAAGAACACTGAAACTAGACGTGAGTACAACTACCTCAAATATTAAATGGGAAATCAAGCAGCTGGAATGTTGTTGTCATAGACAGGCCATGTAATAACCATTACCCTAGAGTTATTGCAGACCCCCCCCCCCCCCCGCAGATGTCACTTACATCTTCTTCATCATCTTGTTCTGTGAGTAGCAGTCGATGACGCTCTTTCCTTAGGTACGATAAGAGGCTCCCCTTGGCCATATATGGCATGACCATGTAGGGGGCGGGGCCTGCATCCACACACACTCCAAAGAGTGTGAGCACATTCGGATGATTAAATTCCTTCATCTTGACAGACTCTTCAAGTAGAACGTGAATGGCTTCCTCGTCAAAGTACCCTACACACACACACACACACACACACACACACACACACACACACACACACACACACACACACACACACACACACACACACACAGTATAGTCTCACGTAACATGATATAGGATGACAGTTTAACTTGTAATATATGCATGCATGTGTGTGTGGGAGATAAACTGATTAATTGTATATACAAATAAGATGATTACTGCAACTGTAATGGCGTGCACAAATTGCTAGGATGAAATGAGAGTCGACTTGCTACGTGTACAAGAATTTTTATAGTCTCACCTTTTAAAGTCTTGACTGCCACGATCTGGGGCTCGGAACTTCTGCTTTTACCGGGGCTCTGAAGGTAATGTGCCTTGTATACGATTCCAAACTCACCTATATTATGAGTGGAATATACAGGAAATGAGATCGAGGTGCATTTGTACACAGGACAACTCTAACACACAGGGACGATTAGAAAGACAAGGCAACACAGCTAAATCAACACAATATTGCTCTGGGTGGGATTTGAAACCACACATAGTGGTCCTAGAGCATTTTTGTATGTATTGTTAATTGAATGAGCAATGAGGTGTAATAACCTTTCCCGATAGAGTCCAGGAGTCGTAGTTGAGATATTGGTATGAGCATGTCAGTGGTAAGCTGTCTGAGGTAGCGGGAAGATATGGGAGAGAGTGCAGGGAGGTAGGTACTTGGAGATGCAGCTGGCATCAGGGAGGAGAGGTCTGTGGGGGAGAGAGAAACAAACACCTCATTTGAGAATATCTACAATTGCTAGAGGCTATTTAGAGCAGTTAAATTAAGATGCTCCCTAGAGGCACTATTGACTTTCAAGTATATCAATTTGGGAGGGTCTACTGTTTGCAGTGGAACCACAACAATGCAAGTATGCAATATCAAACTTGTCAAAACAAGTGTGTAATATCAAACTTGTGTTCTATCAATGCTATTTAAGGACAGTATCTTTTTAAGTTTCGCATGAAAGTGTGTGAGGTATTACATTTGCTGTAGCGGAAGTCATCTGATGGTTGGCGGATCATTGGAGGATGTGGTGGCACTGCTGTTGCAGCACTGGCCTTCCCATTCACAATGGAGCCATTGTCTCGTCTAGAGTGTAGCGAAGACAACATCTCAAGTGTATTCACTGCCTGTTCCCTTCTGCAGATAAACCCACAACTCCTATTAATCACATTTGGCATATATTTGATTCCTTACCCAGTAATGGCCCTTTTAAGTTGATGGAATTTCCTGACAATCAGCCACACTCCCACTGAGACCACAGCAGCTAACAATAGCAATAGTAGTACTGCCACACTCATGCCTACAGCTACTCCAACATTATTTCCTTTGTCACTACTGGGGTAAGGTATGTCCCTTGTGCAACAGTATGGGAGAGGTGCTAGTAGCATTCCTGGGTGATCACAACTTGCATCTTTCCCAACGGTCGATTCATGATATGCTTTCCAGAGTATGGGGCATCTTTTTTCTACTTCTCTACACTCGGCAGCACAAAGAGGGGTGGGAATGGAGAGCTGACCAGACACATTATGGGAATGAAAGAAGAGGGAATTACAGATGTATGTACTGAACAGTTTTTGGCATTCATTTGTGGCTGCATCGAATGATTGTCCAATCTCCTCCTGCAGTATTTTGCTCAATGTGTCTTCATTCTGCAGGCTCTCGCCCGGCCTGAGGTCCACCTGAAGTTCCTCCAGGCGGTGTGGTAAGAACACATACTCCACATCTTGTGTGTATGTAATACTGCAGATTGCAGACAACCCTCTGTACTTCTCTAATACACCATATCTGAAAATTCGAAATTGCTTACATAGTTAATTGGAACCAAACAATAGGGTCTTACTCCAAAATTTTCTCCATTGGAAGTGATGGTAGCTCTTCTAGAGACTCACAACTTTCAATTGGATCTGATTTAGGCACATGCTCTTATTAGCAGTTAATGGAAGGGGCCAATGTCCTTACCTGCTCTGCATGAGACAGCTGCTTCTTCATTTCGGTAGCAATTATAAGCTCTCACTCCTGAGTAATTACACATCAATATGCTCTCTTCACTTCCCTCACAGGTCAGGTCGTCAAGTAGAATAGGTCCCATTCCAGTTCCAAAGATTGGGGTTGATATTGGCAGTGACACTGAAACACAATCAAGAGCACATTTTTGAAATAGTGCCAGCTATATAAACAGTCACTCACATTCAGTAAACCCCAGCTGGTTGCAGATGACTTTGGCCTCCATATTCCCAAAGTTTTGATTACACACTGACCCCCAGAGCCCCTTGTGACATATTTCCACCCGGCCCCCTGTGGTATTCAGACCCCCAGCCAGACGAATATCACCATCAATGCATTCTGCAGCTCCTAACATGCATATAGAGTGTTAGCCAAACAGTTATTATGGAGATGTGTATGTGTGTGTGTGTGTGTGTGCAAAGCTTGGTCACATTAAGCTACTGTCATTCTAGACCACTGAAATATGATCACTGTAGTTATGCTAATTAAGTCATAGTCACACACGCACACAATATATCCCTGTCAACTAGATGTCACCATAAGGAGAATCATGTTTTTGTAGCAAACATCTGGTTTTGTTATCGAACCTGCACATGAGATGGCAGTGGAGTTGTGTGGCTCACAACTGTGGAAATACCCTGGACTGGATGACTGACAGTGTGTGAGATTCTGTTCCACTCCAGTGCACTCCACTCCTCGAATCCACATCTTCTCACTCTCTCCAAATGTCCCTCCAGGCAGTGCTAACGCATCTGGAGGATGGCCAATGCATATACATGCTCATGGAATGTTTCTAGAACCTGTGCTAACACTCTACTATGAATGTATTCACTTTCACTAGGAAATCCCAAGTTTCTGCAGGCAACTTCTGCATCAACATCTTCAAACTGGTCTTCACACACTGCCCCCCAATGTCCCCCCAGGCAGACCTCCAGTCGTCCATTCCAGTCTTGGGAACCATTCACAATCCTGATTGTATTATCTTCACACTCAGTTGGAGTGCCTGTAATGTACACAATATTATGACTCTATACAGAGCCAGTTCTCAGTCACAACTACTGTATGATATATGAGCCACTGAAAGAATTAAAGCTGTAGTAGATGGAATGAAGGGAATGTTACATGTATTCATATCACATACTGAAGCAGTTATCCAGTTGTAAAATGTCCCTACAGCAATCTCCCTTTTGATCAAATACCCCGTCATCCGGATTCCACTTCTCGTATAAGTGACAGTATTGAGAACAGAAGCAGAATTCAACAAAGCTGTATCTCTCCACTTCACCAATTGCTGAACACTCAGTGTGGAATCGAGTACATGGAGCTACAGAGCACAGTAAAATAAATATTTGTTCATAAAGACTGCACAGCAATATATGCCATACCAGCACACATAACTCCAGCTGCATAGCAGGTCTGGTTTTCAACTGGCTGAGATGTGCATTGGCCCAGGGAAGATTCACTCCCCGTACACTGAACATCACGAAGCATCGGTGGACTTGTTCCTGGGCCAAAATCCACTGTCAAATGCTTGTTCTCAAATTCTATTACACCATCAGTGATATCTAGGTTCCAATGAGAAATAGTCAAAGTGCTAATGTGTATACTGCAATTCATTATTTACCATCTAATCCCAGTTGCTGGCACACTATTTCTGTGTTCTTATCAGTCCATTTGTCATTGCAGACTATTCCCCATGTATTGTTGATGCAGATCTCCACCCAGCCTTCTTTAGCGTCTGATCCTCCCATCAACCTCACATCTCCCTCAATACAGGTATCCTCTGTGAGAAAGCAAGAAGTATACACATCAACAAGAAAAGCCTTTCTTAAACATGCATTCAAGCACATGAACTGGAGATCATACCTTCGCAGATGACACCAGCATCTTCAATGTGTTTATAGCAATCTTCAGAGCTGACTGTAGGACAGTCAGATAGACTGTTCTCGTGACCTTCACAATGAATGCTACCCAGCACTACTTTCTGTTGAAGGAGCGTAGTGTTATCAGGATCAGGTACAAATCGTGAGAATTTAGAAGCAATGGCATCTACAACAGAGGTTATCAAAAGGTGTATTAAATACACAGGAGATTCATGTTTGTGTTGGATATAATAAATCTCACTTTGTCTGTGATATCCCAGCATTGAGCAGATGACCCCAGCATCTCTGTTGTCCCAGTGGTCATCGCAGAGTGTACCCCAGAGCAGTGTATCATTATTTTGCCTCACACACATCTCAACATAACCTTCTGATGGTTTCCTACCACCAGTTAATTTCACCTTCCCCTCCTGCTCCTCATCACAACAGAACACACCACACTCACCTGCTAGCATAATACCACAGATAAATATTTAACAAAACACAATTATTGTATGCTGTGGAATCTCTAGCTTACAAAATATCCTCATGTGGTTAGTGGTACGTACTAAGGAGGTGATGGACTGCTATATAGTCCATAGCATGGTCTATAGGATGCCAACCCACTGTGTGATTGGACTATACATGGTTATCAGCAATGAATCTAGTGTGATTGGACTATACGTGGTAATCAGCAATGAATCTAGTGTGATTGGACTATACGTGGTAATCAGCAATGAATCTAGTGTGATTGGACTATACATGGTTATCAGCAATGAATCTAGTGTGATTGGACTATACGTGGTAATCAGCAATGAATCTAGTGTGATTGGACTATACGTGGTAGTCAGCAATGGATCTAGTGTGATTGGACTATACGTGGTAATCAGCAATGAATCTAGTGTGATTGGACTATACGTGGTAATCAGCAATGGATCTAGTGTGATTGGACTATAAGTGGTAATCAGCAATGAATCTAGTGTGATTGGACTATACGTGGTAATCAGCAATGGATCTAGAATTGTACGCAGAAGTAGATACAGCGGCACCGCAATAAACGTACTTGTTGTGATAAAAGAAATAGATCTAGAATTGTAGCTATAGAGATACCGCATGGGAATATGTGTTGTGATAAACCTAGACAACACATGATCAGAAGCAACACTCTCCAATATTCCATACAAATTATATTAACTAGTGATTGACGTACCTTCCTGGGGAAGACAGAAATGAAAAAGAGCCAATACATAGGTTAGAACTATTGCTGCAGTTTTCGCCCATACAAGCGCCATCTCCTGGGCAGTTTCATACGAAAATAGCGAAAATTACGATCCACAACTAAAAGCTACGTACGTATATGTCGACTGCGTTCCAACCTACACTACATACCATCCGCAACCTACGTACACAGTTGAATGACTTTTTATAATGAGGCGTTTTTGCGCACGCGCAAAGAATATTCCGTAATTTCAGCGATATATATAGTACTAGGTGTTGTCCTTGTTTCTGTCAATCCTTGAAGCATTATCTTGGACTCGTCTGCTTAGCCACTCAATCCCCTCAGAGACACCTTCCCTATACACAGAATACGATGTATTGACACAATCCCTGAAGTGAAGTGGTAAGTCTCTACTTACCCCTTGAGAGCTGAGACACGTTGTATTCTACAGTCCCTGTCCCCTATGGAGTGGACGCTGGTATCAAAAGCAGCTTCAACTTCAGTTAGTGGAAGAGAGTCCTACAAGGTTAGAGGCATTACAGTTGTCACAACACACACACAATAATACTCTCATAACATGTATATACCACCTCCACAACAATGTGGTAAACTTACAAATCTGTCCTGTTTGTTGGCAAGTATGAGCAGAGGAACGCCATAGAGATCAGGGTGCAATATTACTTTTCCTAAATAAATATGACCTTAATTAATCACTAATTAACCTACCACTTGGTAACGATCCATAATAGGAACAGTTGGTTTGTGACAAGTCTGCCACTAATAACATATTTGTTGGATGAATAAGTCTCCATCAATGCAATAATGCCACAGTCATTAGTTGGCTAGACTAGCAGTACAGGAAGTACAGGAAGCTCTTACTGAAGGTTTGAGCAGAAATAGCCAGGTTTTCAGGGTCACAGGAGTCAATGACATAGATGACACCATGGCACTCAGAATAATACTGCAGAACAACAGAGGGTGTAAGATTATCAGAGATGGCTGCAGAGGATTAGTTCACCTTGTCCCAGAGAGTCTGGAGGTCTTCCTGGCCACCCAGGTCCCAGAAGATCATCTGTGCTGAGCTCATGTGAATTCGTGCAACTACAGAGCACGCAGAAATACAGGCACACTCAGATAATAATCAATACTGCATGTTTACCATTTAATCCCACAGTGGTGGTGATTTTTTCCATTGAGATTCCATTATAGTTGCGAATGAACAGGGATTTCGTTTTCTCCAAAAGAGTCTACGACACAATCAAAGCATAATGCGCGGTTGACTACATGTTGTGATCATGTACATACTGTCTTTCCAGCGTTGTCTAGACCTAATATCACGACATAGTAGTCTTTCTTCCTAAAAAAGTAGTCCCACAGACCTCTCAGAAGAGTAAACATATTAAATCGCGAATTTGTGCTATAAAATTTCTTTCGCGGTCGCACTCTAATTAAACGTGCTCAATGCGTGCGCGCGCGAAGACAAAAATTTCTATTTGCACCAAGATGTCCCAGGGTGGATAAGGCAGTGATAGGATAAAAACCTGCAGTCAAGAAAATAGTGCAATGTAGAGAGCAAAACGATGATGGACACACTATAATGTAAACCTAGTGGGGTCCTCTTCTATTGTAAACTGAGCGTTGTGGATGTTAACACGTCGTTTCTTGATTTCCCCTCCAGGCAGTATGTTTTCACCATAACTGATGGAGATCTAGGGTATGATTGTGTGACACACTAACAGAGTTGGTTAAAATGCACTATTACTTACAGCTTGAGGTAGCTTGGAAGGTGGGATGTTGTTCAGACCATTTAATTGAGAATAGATTGTATCGACATCAGTGAAATTATAACCGAGAATAGCCTCTACACAGAACCAGAGAAGGAAGTAAGTTTGACTGTTGTAATTAAGCATCATTGGATACAACCTATTGTAGCACCAATGGTCATATCATCTGGGTACTGCAACAGCTGGCAGGTTGATAGGAACCTTTGAGCTCCTCTGGGATGGGGGAGAATAATAGTCTTAGGCTACTTTCAAAGTGACTTGTCTTTGTTGACTAACCGAAGATATGGTTCTAATTCGGTCATTAGAAGCAGACTAATGCAGTACAAAGCCCCTGTGCCAAATGCAAACTGGGTGGATTTCTAAACAACACACACGGATCATGTTAACTGGTAATATTATAAGCATCTTACCTCACCAGATTGGGTATATTTTTAATTCTTGTATGATCAAGCTGCAATTGTAAAATGATGGAATGATCCATTGATTACTGGTCAGTGACAGATGTTCTACAAGAACTGCTACCACTGTGCACACATATGTACCTCCAGCTTCGAGGTACGACTGAGGGACCATCTTCCAAGGTAGAGATGGTCCTTGACAGGATTGTAGCTCTGGAGAAGAGCGACTAGCTGGGGTACATTCACATACATATCATCATCAACATGACAGAACCACCTACACAGGGCAGAGTTTAAAGGTGAAATTGTACATCGTGATTGTGGCAATAACTGACTTGTAGTTGGCTCCACGTTCCAGTTCTAAATAAAACTGTTCAAACTCAACTCCAGACTTACAACACAGACATTTCCTGCAGCAGTAATCAGGAAGAAAACACATTCTCTGTAAAACCATAAACAGAGGCAGCACTTAGTACATTTTGTGGCCAACCGGACATCCAGTTGCTGTGGCAACATTGAAACCTGGAGAAACGAGTGATCATAACTGGAAGATATCTATGTCTCTAGTTCATACCATAGTTCTCTGCAGTAGCAATCCAGCTATCTTCAGGTATATCGTCCGTTACAATGTGCACCTATACAATTAAAGTAGGTACTATGGATAGATAGAGATTACCATTCAGGTGTTACTTGGTATGGCTCAAGGATCTGGAGCCAAGTGAGCATCAGAAGGGACAGTTTTTCCTCGTGATACTTGGCTGCAGTTTTCACCGAGACGTGGATCCCTGAGGTGTTAATTACAGACAACCTGTGGGGCACTCGACCCCACAATTTCATGGCGTCGTGTTCTCGTGGTAAGAGTCCAGATGAAGATTGGGTTTCGCACATGGGCAACTGTTCGGACGAGCATGTATCCTGTGTTCCATCACTTCTCGTCGGCTCTGGCTGGTGCTGCAGTGCCAGACTGATCGGCAGCAACATACAAGCCAAAATTCGCATCTCCATCAGTGCAGCAGTCACGCCCCACGTTGTATGGGGTTAAAGGTCAGATCCTCGTTCCATTCTTGTTTGGGAATGAGTACACGTTGCCAAGCAACTGTAGGCACTGATTATACAGTGTGTATCCGAAATGGCGACGAACGTTCTTCCTCCCCTGTCCGTGTCAGGTAATGGTGTAGGTTCTAGCGAAGGACATACACGTCAGCTTACCACCAAATCAGTATCACATCCAAGAGCCAAGCAAATAGTGTCCGAGAGTGAGTTACATTGACTAGCTACCTTCCAGAATGCATAGCATTGTTTTTCATCTAGCCGAGCCGTCGACGTCCTCACTGCGTTCTAGCGGACGTCCAACACGCAGAGGCGGCGCTAATATGAAAGAGAAACAACAAAAGAGAGCCCTCTTCAAAGACATAAACCCAGCAAGGTCAGTGTATTATTATATATAGCATCATTTTATACTTATTGTTTTAATATTGAATGTCTCCAGCTATCGCCACTCTATTTTTCACAATATATGCACTGAGATGCTGGAGAAAGGGTTCCATAAGTCATTCTCTGAGATGTTCAACTTGATCCAGCAACAGAAGGTAGACCATGAGCAGGCAGGACCTGCTGCTGTTCTTCTTGAACCACTCATCCACGCTGACCACGCTAAACTTGAGTATCTGAGAGTGCAGTTGACGACAGCAGAAGACGCTGAGAGAAAAGGGCACCTGGAAGTGGTCTATTTAGCTCTACGGAGTCTTGCACAGTACTTTGAGAGAAACCAGGGCACTTGGCTGGCATTTCATTTCTACCAGCGCAGTCTTGAAATTGCCTCCAGGATCACAGGAGACAACCAGCGAGCAGAGGGCGAAGGCCACTGCAACGTAGGGCTAGCCATGGAGGATAGAGGTATTGATTTACTGGAGAGTGCATGGGACTTACTTAGAATGAGAATTGGTTGCAGGGGAGTTGAAGAATGCAGCTGAGCATTTTGAGGTGTACCAAAGACTGGCCCATAAACACAGGTGGTGTACAGACAGTGGAGACAGTGTGTATGAACTATCCTGTGAACAACTCAGAAGAATATACACCAGCATGGCCAAAGAGGTAAGGTGGTGATAGTTAGTACAGTATCATCCTTGTTCTTCTGTATGTACTAGATTGAAGCTGATGATCTTCAGGAGGCAATTTCACTGCTCAAAAAAGCGCATGAGATGGCGAGAGAGAGTATGCAACATATGTCACTACTAGCATGCAATTAGCAACTATTTTGTGTTGTATAGGTAGGAACTCTCATCAGGAAGGCCTTGCATGCTACCGACTGGGAGAGTCACACTTATCTTCTGGTGACAGTGACACAGCCATTCAGGTAGGTACACCACACTTTGAGTAGTGTTCCTACATCACCTTTTATGTGGTGTTTACAGTATCACAAGAAATATTTGGAACTGTGCAAGTACCACAGAGACAATGTAGGTGCTGGAAATGCATATGAGGCACTAGCCAAGTGCTATGAAAAGTAAGAAAAATCCTCCAACCCTAATCTTCCTATGAAAATATTGATACTTGTAGGAAGGGAGACACAGAGTCTGCCATTAGGAATTTGGAACTGTATGTGGAGGTGGCAAACAGAGCTGGTGACAAACGGGCTATGGCTAAAGCCTGCAGTGCCATTGGAACAATGTACAACTCATTGGTAAGAATCACACCTCTATATACATGGCTGGGCTAATCAAAAATCTATTATCCAGGGGGAATATGAGAAGTCAGTGCAGTATTTTGGCCAGTGTTATGAGTTGTGCACACAACTCAATGATACAGCCGCTCTACATGCAGCTAGGGTCCAGTATGGGATAGCCAGAGGTCACCAACTCTTCCAAGGCTATTCAAGTGACATTATAGAGAGCAGTACTGGTGTAGACACTCTTCAGCAGCTAATTGCTTGGAAGGATGATAGAGTTTCTGCTACTGACAAGGAGGAGGGCACAGATCCTGAGGGTTTACCTGACCAAGGAACTATCTCAGCGGAGAACACATAAATGACGTGCATCAATTACACAATTATTTTTGCAAAAAACGCGCATGCGATCGCTAAATAACGATAATTACGTCACTCAAATCACGTGAGGTTGTGTAAAATGGCGTCTTGCTAGCCACCACAAAGACTCATTGCTGTTTGCAGCTCAGCATCACTTACAGTTCTCCTTTAGGTATACAACATAAGGTGAGTATAGTGTAATAGCCATCGCTACCCGTGTACACGTCGCGCACGTGATGGAAACCGTCCTAGAGTTGAAAGTTTATTTACAGGAAGACTTTGATAAACACTTGATGACCACGTGCTAACAAGCCCCCCATCTTTAAATATACGGTCTTAACTGTAGTATATTCTACACAGGTTCCAGGATGCCTGGGACAGCCCGAGTTCGGGACCTGATTCGTGTAGTGCGGGCATGCAAGACTGCTCAGGATGAGAGAGACGTAATCAACAAGGAGTGTGCCTACATCAGGACGGCCTTCAAAGGAGATGACAATGATGCCCGAGCACGCAACATGGCCAAGTTACTCTACATTCACATGATGGGCTACCCTGCACACTTTGGACAGGTCAGTCCACCTTCCTGGGACAAGACTCATCTTCCATGGTTGCCTATTGCCTCAGTAGCCCAGGTGGTAGAGTGCCAGTCGGGGTCACAGGGTCAACCTATAATTAAATTTCCTTCCCTTGGGACTAATCTGTCCTAATTAGTGGGGTGCTCTGATTTCAAGAGTATTAAGCACACAAACATTTAGGCCAGAGCAAGGTGTCCAGTTGGTCGGCTCTCCTCATTAATGTCCTAATTAGAGGGGTCACTCCATGTTAGTATTTTAATACACACACTGTCATGTGCAGATGGAGAGTTTGAAGCTGATTGCCTCCCCAAGGTTCTCAGACAAGAGGCTAGGGTACCTTGGAGCTATGATGCTGCTGGATGAGAGGCAGGATATCCACATCCTCATTACCAACTGCATGAAGAAGTGAGTGGGAGGGGGAAGTAGTCAGTAGGGAAATGGTAGCAAACCAATCACTTGTCCCCTCTCCCCTCTCTCCCTCCCTCCCTCCTTCCCTCCCTCCCTCCCTCCCTCCCTCCCTCCCTCCCTCCCTCCCTCCCTCCCTCCCTCCCTCCCTCCCTCCCTCCCCCCCCCCCCAGTGATATGCACCATCAAGTGCAGTATGTTGTTGGTCTGTCATTATGTGCACTAGGCAGTATCTGTTCAGAGGAAATGAGTCGAGATCTCTCGGGAGAAGTGGAAAAGCTCCTCAAATCCTCAAATCCCTACATTGTTAGAAAAGTCAGTCTCTTAGCATTAGTGTTTCTTGTCTTAGTATTAGTGTTTCTTGTTACTCTCATTAGAAGCTGTTTAAACTTCATGAATTGCCCTTCCTTCACTCCCTCATATACCCCTCCCCCCCTCATCTACCCCTCCCCCTCCCTCTCTGTCTCCCTTAGGCAGCTCTGTGTGCAGCACGTATTGTGCGGAAGGTGCCAGACCTGATGGAAGTATTTGTACCCACCACACGGCAGCTGCTCAACGAGAAGAATCATGGAGTCCTGCTAACAGGCGTCTGTCTTGTCACAGAAATGTGTACTGCCAACCCTGACTCTCTTCAGCACTTCAGACGGGTAAGCCCCTCTTCGTTAACATTATGACGTCCTCTTTTGATACACACACACACACACACACACACACACACACACACACACACACACACACACACACACACACACACACACACACACACACACACACACACATGTCTCTCTAGTTTGTACCTAACCTAGTGAGGCTACTCAAGAATCTGGTAATGGCAGGATATTCCCCAGAACATGATGTACATGGCATTAGTGACCCCTTCCTACAGGTATGGTAGGTGTTTGGTAGTATGTGTACTGCCTTAATGCAGTGTGTGTGTGTGTGTGTGTGTGTGTGTGTGTGTGTAGGTTCGTGTGCTGCGTCTGATGAGACTGCTGGGTAAGGGAGACCCAGACACTAGTGAAATGATGAACGACATACTTGCACAGGTACTCACACCCTATCCCTCCTCTCCTAATACCCACCCTCCTCCTCCCCCTCTTCTCTGACCAGGTGGCTACCAACACTGACTCCTCCAAGAATGTCGGTCACTCCATTCTCTATGAGACGGTGCTCACGATAATGGACATCCAATCTGAAAGTGGTCTGCGTGTTTTGGCCGTCAATATTTTAGGGCGTTTTCTGTCCAATTCTGACCGGAATGTTCGGTGAGACCAAACTTAACACTCATACAAGTCAGTAGACTCTACATGTATAGATATGGTGTCAATACTTAATGTATTGAATGGCTCAGAACTCCTTGAGTGCTGTACATCCTCCTTCCCTCTAGTTATGTAGCTCTCAATACTCTGTTACGAACTGTGGTAGTTGACTATAATGCAGTTCAGCGACATCGCAACACCATTCTGGAGTGTCTGAAGGAGAACGACATATCGATTCGCCGTCGAGCTCTCGAACTCTCATTTGCTCTCATCAATCAGAACAACATTCGTACCATTATGAAGGAAGTCCTCAACTTTCTCGACGTAGCCGAGCCAGAGTTTAAAGCATACATTGCCACCAATGCACTAGTAGCGGCCGAAAAACACAGTCCCAGCAAACGATGGCATATTGACACAGTTCTCACTGTTCTTATCAAGGTTAGGGGGGGATGGGAGGGAGCGAGGGAGCGAGGGAGGGAAGGAAGGAAGGGAAGGAAGGAGGGAGGGAGGGAGGGGGAGGGAGGGAGGGAGGGGGGAGGATGTGTAAGTAGATGTTGGTTAGACCGTATGTGTAGAGTACTCTGACTCTCTCCACAGGCTGGTGCGTACATGCAGGAGGAGCTAGTGTTCTCAATCATAGCCATGTTGTCCCAGACAGGCCAACTACATGGCTACCACACTCAACGTCTCTACATTGCCCTTACCAATGATATCAGCCAGGTGAGTTGCCATGCAGACTTCTGCTGGTACTGTAGGGCAGCCCCTGAGTAACAAAGAGTTAATTCGTGTTAAGAAAAGGTACTCCAAGCATTTGTTTGTTCAGTGATATTGTAAGCAGTAGTACTTTGTTTACCAAAGCACCATTTTTGTGAGCATAACAATGTGCAGCTGTGAGGCTAGTTTACATAACTCTTTTCTCACTATAGTTGGTTTACTCTCCTTTCTCACTACTCCAGCAACCCCTGGTGCAGGTGTCCGTGTGGGCAGTGGGAGAGTACGGGGATCTGTTGGTGACAGGTCAGGTGGAGAGTGAGGGTGGGGAGGGGGAGGAGGAGGAGGAGGAGGAGGGCAGAGGGGGGGAGGTGGTGCACGTGAGTGAGGATGAAGTGCTGGATGTGTTGGAAGGTGTGCTACAGAGTCCACAGTCGACACCAATCACACGTCAGTACACCCTCAACTCAGTAATGAAGCTCAGCAGCAGGTGAGGTACACTGACTACCACTGTACAGTGAACCTCAAGATTACGTACTTGTTTAGATTTTCTACCAGTTTACCACGGATTAAATCCATGGTGAGTAGCTATGGTAACAACATGGACATGGAGCTACAGCAACGAGCGATTGAGTATTGTGCAATCTTCAGCAAGCATGACAACATGAGGTATGGCGAAGGGTCTGGCAGCCATTTGGGCCAAGGTCAAGGGATAATGTATACACATGTCCTTCATAGTAGCACCCATTAGTGCTGTGGAGTACTACTATTGTAGATTACACAACTTTGTTCTGTGTGTGGTGTGTGTGTGTGTGTGTGTGTGTGTGTGTGTGTGTGTGTGTGTGTGTGTGTGTGTGTGTGTGTGTGTGTGTGTGTGTGTGTGTGTGTGTGTGTGTGTGTGTGTGTGTGTGTGTGTGTGTGTGTGTGTGTGTGTGTGTGTGTGTGTGTGTGTGTGTGTGTGTGTGTGTGTGTGTGTGTGTGTGTGTGTGTGTGTGTGTGTGTGTGTGTGTGTGTGTGTGTGTGTGTGTGTGTGTGTGTGTGTGTGTGTGTGTGTGTGTAGGGCTGCACTGCTGGAGAGGATGCCTGCTCTGCCCAGACAAAGCGGTGCGGAGAGTAGTTTATTAGCCAATGGAGAAACTGAAGCAAACAAGACAGCTGCCTCTCCACTTTCACTGGAGGTAGTCAGTTTGTTATTCCCTCTTCCATTGTTGGTGTTTTGCATCTTTTTCATTTCATTTTACACACTACACACACACACACACACACACACACACACACACACACACACACACACACACACACACACACACACACACACACACACACACACACACACACACACACACACACACACACACACACACACACAGCCTCCACAACAGAGGAATGAAGGTACACTACTTGATCTACTAGGAGGAGATCCCCTGGGAATGACCCCACCTCCTCAAGCCCTACCCACTTCGTCCAATGCTGGCACTAGTGACCTCCTGAGCCTATTGGACATGTCCTCACCCCCACCCCCCTCTGTCCCCAGCTCCACAACTAGTTCAGACCCCACCAATCTGATGGCCCTCCTGGGAGGTGGGGACACTGGTACAAGTGGAGGAGGGGGCGTGGCAGGACTGGAGAGTCTACTGGGACCCCCAGTACTGCCTTCCACATCATCTACTATCTCTAACACTCCCACTCCACCTCCAGACTCCAGACCTCTGGTGCCACGTAAGACATACTGAAACTGTCCATAAATGTGCTTCACTACATACATTGTAATAATACTGTCTATGAATGTGCTTACTTGACAATCAACTGCATACAATTGTAGTAACTAGCGGGCTCCATATACTACTAGTTTTGTGAGTGCCTCGATAATCAGTGGTTGTAATCTCTCCCCCCACTCCCTGTCTCCTCCAGCTATTCCTCCCATCACGGCTTTTGAGAAAGGTGGTCTAAAGATCCAGTTCAACTTTGAGCGCAGTACCACTAACCCTGCAGTGACAGCCATCACCCTCACTGCCACTAACTTCACCGCGGCTCCAATGTCCAACTTTCTCTTCCAGGCTGCAGTACCAAAGGTCAGGTGAACTGCTGTACTAGGTGCAGAGTGGGAGTGAACCTACCTAGGTGGCTTTAAGTTTGCACATAGTCCACAGGCACCTCTGGTTCCCAGGAGTAATATGTGGGAATGATTGATAACCACACCAGCTGAAGGACTGGGTGGTCTCACCCAATGTGGGTAGAACCCTCCACTGTGGTTGGTAGTGAGTGTATAGTAATGGGACCATATCAGAGAAATAACTTATTATGGAGGGAAATTTTAGGGTTGGACTGCTGAGTGGAGGTCCAAGATGATATTCATGGTCTGTTTGTCTCTCCTCTAGACCTTCCAGCTGCAGATGATGCCACCATCAGGTAACTTGGTACCTCCCAATGACTCAGGGGCAGTGACTCAGGTCATCAATATTGCTAACCCTCAAAAGGTTAGCGAACTAGAAAGTTATCATCTTCCTACACTAAGTGCCACTTAGGCCTCTTCATATTTAGGATGTTTAGTAATTTCAGTTTTGGTAAGAAATGTGTTTGTTTTTCCTATATAGCAACCACTGAGAATGAGGATTCGACTGAGTTACCATAGCAATGGTATAGACGTACAAGAACAAGGGGAGATCAATGACTTCCCCCCACAATTAGCCCAGTGATTATAAATTGACTTTTGTCATCTAGTACATGTTACATGCTTCTTCTATCAGTTTGTTTTTGTACTTCAGAAGGTGAAATATGTGCTCTAATAATAATGGTAATAATAATTGGCCCAAGGGATAGTAAAGATGCAATAAAAAGCTCAGAAGAAGTTGAGTTCGAGTTAGCAACAGAGAGTGTACTCAGTATGTGGCGTGGCGCGAGTACAGGCTACCACGCATGCGCAATTAAGCCTGCGCTCTCTGACGCAATTGTGATTCGCAGTTAATAGCTCGATCGAAGGGCAACGCAGCTAGCTCGAGTGACTACTCAACGATTTTGGCTATAGGTTGTTAGCACAACGTTAACGTTAACCGTCCAGTAAATTCCTCTGACTGCTTACAGTGTTCGGAGAATCTAGCGGTTCGTCCGTCTCTGACAGCCGTAAACTAGTTCAGTGTGGCTATGTTGGTATTGGGTAGAGGGTTGGCTTTGCTAGTACTGCAGCTATCTTTTTTCTTCAGTGTCGGTAAGTGCTGCTAATAATGAAGGTACAAACGCAGCAAATAATATGTTGAGGTCCCCCTTTTTAGCTCAGATAATCTGCAATAATGGAGACGTGAGATTAGCGGATGGAGTTAGCAACATTGAAGGTAGAGTGGAGTTCTGCAATAATGGAGTCTGGGGAACTATCTGTCATCATCAATGGGGTCCGTCAGACGCCAAGGTTGTGTGCAGGCAGCTAGGATTAACAACAACGTGTAAGATATTATCCCATTGGCTACTTGACCATACAATTTATTGTGAAATATATTCCAGATGCTGATGCTCTCTATGCTTATGGTGGAGGTGAAGGCGGGATTTTTTTTTCTCACATACAATGTACTGGAAATGAAAGTCGTCTTGAGTACTGCATAGGCAATATTGCAGTAAATTGCTCACATGATCAAGATGCTGGTGTAAAATGCGCTGATGGTGAGCTAACATGCACAGTATGTTGGGCACTTCAATATGTTATGTGGCTTGGCTACAGAGCAATGTTGCAATGAGCACACTTAGCCTCGTCCCCAGGCTCTCTTTCTCTGGGGATGAGGCTAAAGCCACACTATACTTAGGAATCTTCGTGTGGCTAGCTCTGTTTACGCATATACACATGCATACATAGTGCTGAAATCTGCTGTACACTGCGCTTAGTTTACAGAGTATAGCATTGTGGTTATGTGAAAGTGAGCATTGACTTCCAATAAGCATTGAGATTGTGATGTAGGGGTCACTTGCTCACTATATAACTATGTAACCTAAACTGATTATTACACTGCCATAAAAATTTTCATCTAGAAACAACTGTGAATGAAACTAAACATTGTGGAAATAGCCATATGGAGCTATGGAGTGGCATTTGTGTGTTTCCTTATAGTTCCCTGTACTGAGGATGATGTGCGACTGAATGGGTATATAGTACAGGTCTGTCATAACTCACAATGGGGCTTTGTATGTGCAAGTGTTACAAGTTGGAATTTCTTTGCTACACGAGTAGTCTGTAAACAAATAGGGATGCCTTCCACAGGTCAGTACTGCAGTGCATTGTGTAGGATGTGGTGATATAGCACATGTACTGCACAGATCCTCGTTGGCTACACACCAGTGTGTCATATGTCGATGGTCCTGTAATTCTGAATGATGTTACTTGCACTGGATCACCTCAGCAAAATCTCACTGACTGTACTCATAATGGATATGGACTCTTTCCTCAATGTTCAAATGTTGCATATGCAATTTGTGAAGGTAAACATTTTCTTCATTCTTGTAACGTGTGTGGATGTGTGTAAATAGCCAATGCATGATCTCAGGAGTGTGGAGTATTCGGTAATATATGGTTAGGTCTGTATATGTGATTCTGTGTCCCTATAAAATATGTGCGCTCTTACAGCTCTTGTGCCATGCAATGAGACAAATGCCATTCAGCTTACACTTGGAACTTCTGTGACCATTGGGCGTCTAGAAGTGTGCTCTGGAGGTTACTGGAAGAGTGTGTGTGGTGTTGGAACAACTAATGCCACTGCTACTGTAGCATGTAGACAGTTGAACCATGGTCATCAAGGTCTGTGGAATCTTATAAATGATTGCTGTATGTGTATATAGTTTCATCATATTACAGGAGAAGTGTTTTTTGAAGATCATTTTGGACTTGTTATTAATAATGTGGTTCCTATTGCACTGACTAGTATTGTGTGTGGAGGTAATGAGAGTTCCCTCTCAGAATGTACATTCACTGAGTATGCTGATGGTCATAGTTGCACTCATCAAAATGACATCATAATTGAATGTGGTGGTAAGTGGGACATATATCACACAGTACGGTAGTACTGTGTATATAGGGATTGCTATGGTCTATCCCCATTGAAAACCATATATAAGGTTTTTCATCACTTTCACTTTCAGTTTGCTACTTACTGGACTTCTGTTGACATGAATGTGTAACTATACCCAGAAACTAACTGTGATTATAAAATGGTATAATTTGATGCACGAGAAAGGTGTTAAATTAACAAAAGTCCGTTTTGTAAATTCTCCATCTTCTTCTTCTTCTTCTTCTTCCGCTTTAACAAGCATAACTCACTAACGGTAACACATCTAAACATGAAACTTGGTACAGTTATGTAGTTCCACTGGGGATAGTGCATCGTCATGTTAAAAATTTTGTAAACAATGTACTTCTTGTAAAATAAACAAAAATAGCCTCAGGCCATGTATTATTAATGTGGCCACACAATCCTATATCTGACTAATGAAAGGGCTGCTAAATGTGAAATTTTTATGATAGTATAGTTCAATACCCCAATGATCAACGTTGTGATAAAATCTCTGTAAACAATGTAAATCTTGTAATATAACAACAAATAGCCTCAGGCAAGGATTACTGTATCTCACTAATAAAAGCTCCATTAAATGTGGAAATTGGTATGATGGTAAAGTGTAATACGCTAATGATCAATGTTGTGATAAGATCTCTGTAAACAATGTAAATCTTGTAATACAACAACAAATAGCCTCAGGCAAGCATTACTGTATCTCACTAACAAAAGCTTCATTAAATGTGGAAATCGGTATGATGGTAAAGCTTAATACCCCAAAGATCAACATTGTGATAAAATATCTGTAAACCATGTAAATCTTGTAAAAAATAGCCTCAGGCTAGCATTACTGCATCTTACTAACAGAAGCTCTACTAAATGTGAAATTTGGTATGATGGTAATGCTTAATACCCCAAAGATCAACATTGTGATAAAATCTCTGTAAACCATGTAAATCTTGTAAAAAATAGCCTCAGGCTAGCATTACCGTATCTTACTAACAGAAGCTCTACTAAATGTGAAAATTGGTGTGATGGTAGAGCTTAATACCCCAATGATCAATGTTGTGATAAAATCTCTGTAAACAATGTAAAACTTGTAATATAACAACAAAATATCCTCAGGCAATAGTTAGCTATATCTCGCTAAAAAAGTAGCACAAAATGTGGAAATTTGTGTGGTGTTAAAGCTTAATATCCCAATAATTAATGCTGAGATAAAATCTTGTAATCTTGTAAATAGTAGCCCCAGGCACTACTTTGCTGTATTTCGTAAAATTTGGTACAATATAATACACAAACAATTGATGTTGCGATAAAAATGTCGGATAGCCTCAGGCTACAAGCTCTATTAGCTAATATGTTTGCTACCAAGTAAACTACAAAAATAGCAAAATGCATGTAGTTAGGTCCAGAAAAAATGATGGGAGACAAGTAAATAAAAAATTTAGGAAATTTGAAAGGAAATATAGGGATTGCATAAAAAGGAACAGAGACAAGATTGGGACACAGACATGTTATGATATATCGACGTACCCATAATGTTACGTTGATATTTCATAACGTGTCTGTGTCCCAATCTTGTCTCCGTTCCTTTTTATGCAATCCCTATATTTCCTTTCAAATTTCCTAAATTTTTTATTTACTTGTAATATTTATTGACTGATCATAGTGTAATACATGCAGTATGTAATGAGACTGATGTACGTTTGGTTGATGGTCGGACACCCTATGATGGAAGAGTTGAGATCTGTCTGTTGGGACGGTGGGGTGCTGTGTGTGATGACAAATGGGACTACAGAGAGGCTACAGTGTTATGTAGACAACTAGGATACAATGGACGTGAGAATCTCCTACTGTGTGTGTGTGTGTGTGTGTGTGTGTGTGTGTGTGTGTGTGTGTGTGTGTGTGTGTGTGTGTGTGTGTGTGTGTGTCCTATCTGTGAAGTTTAATTACTCCCACCCACTGTTTCCCTTTTCATTCCTTCAGCTTCATATGCTCTCCATGAGCACAGCAGTAATGACACTGGTACTCTCATCTTTTTGGATGATGTTTCTTGTTATGGCAATGAGAGCAAGTTGAGTGAGTGTCAACATCGTGGATTGGGCATTGAAAACTGTATATCGGGAACTGATGAGGCAGGAGTAATATGTACTGGCAAGTGCTTTTCATTATGTTATCTCGCAACTTGCTTGACAAGAGGTTTTATCACGGTTGGTTTAGATATGACTTGTGAGGATGGAGCAGTCCACTTGGTAGGTGGTGACACTCTGTCAAGAGGGAGAGTGGAATACTGCTATCATGGAAGCTGGTATTCTCTGTGTGCTAATGACTGGGGTGAACAGGAAGCAAGAGTGGTCTGCAACACTCTGGGGTATGACACTACTGGTCATGGTAAGATTCACGATCATTCTACTGAGTCTGAGTATGAACTCATCATTGTCATTCATCTGTCAGTGTCAGTTGTGTCCAACTTTGGTCGAGGCACAAGCCCAATACTGAACAAGAACTTTCAGTGTAGCAGTGGATACAATGTTCTCAGTCAATGTACCATCACAGAACAAAACACAAGTCAATGTCAGCATGTGGCTGGAGTCATCTGTGAAGGTCTGCATTTTTCAAGCTTGCTACAGAATGAATAATATTCTCTTTCTCTCTCTCCTAGCTCCATGCCTCTCCAGTGGCTGTGAGGATTGTGACGACATTAATAACTGTGGTTATATACCATCTGATATTTGTTACTGTACTTCTTCATGCTATGAGATTGGCTTATGCTGTCCTGATATATTCCATGTAGAGAATTGTTTCAGTGAGTTAGCTTCTTATTAACTTGCTACTATATATATATATCTACATCATTAGATATGGAGTGTGAAACGGGGCAAGTGCGTTTGGTAGGTGGGGTTACTGATGCCAGTGGGAGGTTGGAGGTGTGTGCAAATGGAGTTTGGGGTAACGTATGCAACTTGAAAGATGATTGGGGCCCTGATAATGCTGGAGTCATATGTCGTCAGTTGGGATTTTCATCAGTTGGTAAGATTATCATTTTGTGTCCCTACTGTTTGAATTAGTGTGTCTATTAATTCTATCACAGGTTCATATCCAGTACCAACTAATGTGTTTGGACCTGGCAGTGAGCGTGTTGTACTAGGTGATGTTCATTGTATAGGAACAGAATCAGGACTGCTGGAGTGTTCTCACAACAGTGTTGGAGACCACATATGTGGATTATTTAATCTTGTGTTGGGAATTAGTGAACATACCTTTGATGTTGCCATAAGTTGTTATGGTAAGTAATGGTGTCTTTAACTTTTCATTTATAAAAGTATAATTGTTTTGTAGACGAAGAAAAGAGCTGTGAGGATGGAGATGTCAGGTTACAGGATGGCACAGATATCTCCAATGGTCGTGTGGAGTTTTGCCAATACCAAACATGGGGAGCTGTATGCAATGATATGTGGGACCATGATGATGCTGTAGTTGTCTGCAGACAACTGGGATATGATCAAAGAGGTTGTCCCAACATTCTGTGTGTTAGTTGCTCTATCACAACTGACCTGTCTATCATGCTTGTTTGTAGATGCAAGGGCTATGCAGTTGTTTGGAGCAGGAGAAGTTGGACCAGTATTTTTGAGTGAAGTAGAATGCATTGGAACAGAAGGGACACTCACTGCATGCCCTAAAGTTGGGATAGGCAATCATTCATGTAGCCTTGAGAACACTGCTGCTGGAGTTGCATGTGGAAAAATTAGTGAGAACAACCATAATTTGGTCATTTTCTAATGCTAGTACATGTTCTGTGTATTTCACAGATGTGTCCAGGTGTAAGGATGAATCAGGTACTCCGTCAATGAAGTTCAAAAGTGTACTGGATGATGAGAGGTATGTATATACAGTGCAGAGTATTGGTATATACAGTACCAATATCATAATGTAATTTACCTTCATGTACCAGGTTTGGGATTTGTGAAGCATACACTGGCAGTGTAGAAGTGTGTGAAGGTGTACTGACTGCTGGTATTGACTTTGTCTACATCACTAAGGAGTACCTCACTCAGAAGAACATCTCTGAGATCTTAAATAACACAATCCAAAGATCTCTCTTTATTAAGCACGATAAGGACTGTGTAGACCAAGTGTTCAGAGTCATCTGCTGGTACTTCCTCCCTCCTTGTGGTACTATTGTGAAACGCCTTCCACCATCTTCTGTGTGTCAGAAGGAGTGTTCTCATGTGCAGTCATCTTGCCAGGAAACATGGGGCCTTGTAAAAGACACATTTGGATCTAGTCCATTCATCAATTGTGAGGACACTTCAGATTTACTATTCCCAATACCAAACTGCTGTACAGGGGCTGGAATACAAATCTCAGAAGGTAAGTTTCCCTTCAATTATTTCAGCTTACACAATGTATATACATGTGTTTAACTTGTTTGAAGACATCAATCCAAGCCCTACTCCTACTGTACCCTCTGGTGGTAGAAGTAACACTAAAGGTGAGATTTCCCTTCCATCATTTCAGCTTACACAATGTATGCGTTTAATTTGTTTGAAGACAACAATCCAAGCCCTACTCCTACTGGTAGAAGTAACACTAGTAAAGGTGAGTATTTAGATTTAATTTACACATCTTGACATTTAACTTTTTTTTTAAGATTCTCCTGGTGGTGCCATAGCTGGTGCAGTGACTGGTACTGTGATATTTATTGTGGCAGTTGCCATAGTTGTGGTGTTAGTGCTTGTGATTCTAACCCATCATGTGAACAAGAAGAAGCAAGTGGATAGGATGCAAATGGATATACTTGCAATGTGAGATGAGTCCTGTGGTCAATAGAGAGCATAATGCCTAGTGTTCCCAATGTCTGATCTCACAGGCCAGGAAGTAATCCAGTGTATACTTCACAAATTAATGACACCCTAAGAGTAAATCCTGTGGCCACTCACGAGGAAATGGAACCAGATGACAAAAATGACTTCTTTATGAGTGGAGCTAGTGCTGCCCCTAATCCATATTGTAGGTACCTCCCCTCCCTCCCCCTCTGGGCTGTTAATGACCAAAACATCTGGTCATACAAACTTACTCATACTTAGATAGCCTTGTAAGGCTTTGGTGGGCAATCAGAGTATGCTTAGGCACAGCAATGTCCTTACAGGCCATTTGTGGGGGTGGAAATATCCCATCAAAAACCAGTAAATAAATACTGCACTTGTTTCTTTGGTTTTTGCCACTGTGACCCCTACATCCTTTAATATTTTAATGAAAATATTTTTACACTTGTATATACATAGGTGTTCCACGTCCATCAACAAATAGTAGAGTCTCTGAAACTTCATTACTGGGAGTTAGTGGAGGTGCAAACCGAACACGTCTCAATTCCCGTTACCTGCGAGAACTATCGCAAGGACACTTTCTCATCAAATATGAACATATAACACAACTGGAGAACATCGGACAAGGTACCAATGTCTGATGATATGGTGACTTCAAGTGTTAATTGGACTTCAGCAGTACTTGGTGCATTACTGACCTTGATGTGTTTATACCTACAGGGGAGTTTGGGATAGTGTACAAAGCCAGACTAAATCTTCATGGAAAGTCAGGACGAGAGGTGGCTGTAAAAACACTGAAAGGTTGTTAATAGGAAAAATATCTTGATTGAATCCACTAGGGGACTAGGTGTTGTGTGTTTTCTGCAGGAACTTTTGACCAAATAGAAGTGGATAAGTTTGTTGAAGAGAGTTTAAAAATGAGTCGGTTCAAACATGCTCATGTGATGGGCCTCATTGGGGTGTGTCTCGATGGAGGCTCCGCCCCCTATATCGTCATGCCTTATATGGCCAATGGCAGCCTGCTGAAATACCTCAAGAGGGAGCGAGAAAATATTGTCCTTTCAGAGAATGCAGACGAAGATGAAGTAATTACATGTTTGTTAATTCAATGAATTAATTGATACTAGTACTAATGTACATTAGGTACTGGAGGTCCGTAAACGTCTGATGGTAATGTGCTCCCAGATAGCCAGTGGTATGGAGTACTTAGCTCAGGAGAAATATGTACACAGAGACCTGGCCACCAGGAACTGCATGTGAGGAGAATAATCCAGGTACATATACAACAATTGTTTTATTCAAGTGTGATTTCATTATCAATAGGATTGACTCTCATTTTCTGATCAAAATCACTGACTTTGGTCTGTCGGAGGATGTCTTTGTCAGGAATTACTTTAGGCAAGGAAGTGATGGAGAGGTAGTGAAACTACCAGTCAAGTGGATGGCTCCAGAGAGTCTGAGTGATGGCCACTTCTCAGAGAAAAGTGATGTGGTATGTACTTATGTACTTAGATGCTACTAATATGTATGGGAGTACAATAGCTCTGAATACCCATGGTCTATCACCACATTTAAGAAAACTTTCACTTCACAGTATTTATCATACTGTGTGAAAGGTACTATAGTATGTCTTCTGGTATTGTGATTCATACTACTAATGTACCTCTTGTTCCCAGTGGTCATATGGTGTGACAATGTGGGAGATCTTCAGTGGAGGGAAGGCTCCCTTCCCTGGGACTGATCCCCTCACTCTCATGCAGAGGTTGGAGGAAGGACACAGGATGGGTAAACCTACCAATGCTGCTTGTGCTGAAGAGATGTGAGTGTATTGTATGTGCATTTCATAGCCAGCCTGTACTTCATGGCATGGTGTTTTTGATGCTAGCTATGTGATGATGAGGAAGTGCTGGGAGACATCTCCAAGGGACAGGCCAACCTTCAAAGAGCTGCATTCCAACACTTCCAAATACACTGAACGCATAGCTGGCTACCTGGATCTGGGATTCAACCCCTTTAATTTCAAGAAAAGAGTGGAGGAGGATGAAGTTGAAGAGAGGGGATTTGAGTCACCTGTGGCTATCCAAGTGACCCCAGCATCAGTAGAGACAAATCTAGCACACACCACGTTCACTAACACCCAACACTGACTGACTGCACTTAGTCAACAGTATTGTTTGCTATTTCCAAGTACTCTCTTCTCTTTGGACACAACTAGTGTGTACATACATACATTATTGTGTGTGTTTTACTACAAAGAATGATGGTATTTTCTACTCTGACAGACAACACAATTGTAGCATAAACACATGCTGTGTTCTTACAGTCCTATTGGAGCAAGGGGTACTTTACAGTTATAGTCTGCTGAGGCCAGTGGCTCATCACTCTGTTTGTCATCTGCAAAGCTCACATGACAGCCTTTCGTCCCGGGTCATCCCACAGTTGGATCAAGTGGTAAGAACGACACCTCGAATTTACGTCCGATGTTCAACATGGGTTCGGCGCGGGGCCCATTCGGAGGTGTCGTTCTTACCACTTGGCCCCCACAGTTGAGCCCAACCCACATTCCCCGGCAGTAAATCCTCGCTCATGCGCGGAGGGCGCCTGCGCAGCATTGTTTCACTGCTGGTTTTCCAATGATCATGACATGCAGATTAGCTAAGCCTAAGACCATAGCAACAGTAAGGGGAGAGATCAACGACTTCCCCACAATTAGCTCAGTGAATATAAGAGTTCCTTGCTTATTATTCATATGAATGCACTAAAGTGCAGAACCCTCGGCGCCATGATCATGAGTTAGACCTGAGTGTATATAATACCGCATGCGCGAATTCTCGAACGCAGAGGCGCTATAGAAATTTACGTGTAACGGGAAGTATACGGAAGACCTTTAGTCAAAGACGGAGACTAAAGAGAAAGAAGCTCGCTGCCTTACTATCGAGTCGTATTCCAGGTAGTGTTTAGCCTATTGTTAGCCTTTTTAGGACCCTTAGAAGGCTATGCCGTCGAAAAAGTGCGCGGAATGTCGCTGCAGTACTTCGTAGGATGTCACGGGTAAGCAAATGACGCCATAACCTTTGAACGGAGCAGTTTCAGAGAAAACCCCACATTTTTTTTGACCTCCGTTGCCCGCTGAGTACGTGACAGTATTTTCAGGACGAACAGACGCTCCAGAGGTGAGATTTGACTTAACAGACACACAGACAGACCCAACTACCGTAACCCTCGCTGCGCATGCGCGCCGAGGGTTAAATATTAATATTGTTGTTTTAGTAATTTCGTTGTAGAATCTACATGCTTCTATAATCAGTGAATGTTCATGCGCAGCTGCACTCATTATTAACGCACGAAATATGGTATATAAAATGCACTAATCTTGAAATACTCTACTTCTGCAAAGGTAACACCACCTCCTATATGGTATGGCTATGTTGGGCTCGGTTAGCAGATTGGCTTTCCCTGTATGCTTACTAGTATCGCAGTTATCTTCGCTCTCCTGTATCGGTGAGGCAGTGCAGCAAACAATCAGTGCGTACGAACGTAGATCAACTTTTTTTCCAGCTACTGCCTGCATTTACGGAGATTTGAGATTGGTAGACAAAGTTAGTGACATTGAAGGTAGGGTGGAAGTCTGCTATGGTGGAGACTGGAGTACTGTCTGTGATCATCAATGGGGTCCGTCAGACGCCAAGGTTGTGTGCAGGCAGCTAGGATTACCAACAACGTGTAAGATGAGATCCCATTGGCTACTTGACCATACAATTTATTGTGAAATATATTCCAGATGCTGATGCTCTCTATGCTTATGGAGGAGGTGAAGGCGAGATTTATTTTTCTGAAGTGCAATGCACTGGAGCTGAGAGTCGTCTTGTGGACTGCATTAGTTATCTTCCAAGAAATTGTTCCCATTATGAAGATGCAGGAGTAAAATGCCCTGATGGTGAGCTTTGTATAGCACAAGGTAGCTGCTGTTAAGGTCATTTCTATGTTTCCTTACAGTTCCCTGTAGTGAGGATGATGTGCGACTGAATGGGTATATAGTACAGGTCTGTCATAACTCAAAATGGGGCTTTGTGTGTTCAAATCGTAGAAGTTGGAATTTCTACGCTGTACATGTAGTCTGTAAACAAGTAGGGATGCCTTCCTCAGGTCAGTACTGTACTTGTACATTGCATTGTGCTGGATGCCATGGTGGTGATATATCACATGTACTACACAGATCCTCGTTGGCTACAACTCAGTGTGTCATATGTTGATGGTCCTGTAATTCTGAATGATGTTGCTTGCACTGGATTACCTCGGCAAAATCTCACTGACTGTACTCATAATGGATATGGACTCTTTCCTCAATGTTCAAATATTGCATATGCAATTTGTGAAGGTAAATATTTTCTGTATCTTGTGGGAATAACGAATGTATGCATGCATATGTGATTCTGTGTTCCTATAATAATGTGTCCTCTGCATGACAGCTCTTGTACCATGCAATGAGACAAATGCCATTCGGCTTACACTTGCAAGTTCTGTGACCTTTGGGCGTCTAGAAGTGTGCTCTGGAGGTTACTGGAAGAGTGTGTGTGGTGTTGGAACAACTAATGCCACTGCTACTGTAGCATGTAGACAGTTGAACCATGGTCATCAAGGTCTGTGGAATCTTATGAATGATTGCTGTATGTGCATACAGTTTCATCATATTACAGGAGAAGTGTTTTTTGAAGATGATTTTGAACTTCTTATTCATAATGTGGTTCCTATTGCACTGACTAGTATTGTGTGTAGAGGTAACGAGAGTTCCCTCTCAGAATGTATATTCACTGAGTATGCTGATGGTCATAGTTGCACTCATCAAAATGACATCATAATTGAATGTGGTGGTAAGTGGGACATAGGTACAAAATGTATTGAATGATCATAGTGTAATATATACAGTATGTAATGAGACTGATGTACGTTTGGTTGATGGTCGGACACCCTATGACGGAAGAGTTGAGATCTGTCTGTTGGGACGGTGGCGTGCTGTGTGTGATGACAAATGGGACTACAGAGAGGCTACAGTGTTATGTAGACAACTGGGATACAATGGACGTGAGAATCTCCTACTGTGTGTGTGTGTGTGTGTGTGTGTGTGTGTGTGTGTGTGTGTGTGTGTGTGTGTGTGTGTGTGTGTGTGTGTGTGTGTGTGTGTGTGTGTGTGTGTGTGTGTGTGTGTGTGTGTGTGTGTGTGTGTGTGTGTGTGTGTGTGTGTGTGTGTACGTGTGTGTGTGTGTGTGTGTGTGTGTGTGTGTGTGTGTGTGTGTGTGTGTGTGTGTGTGTGTGTGTGTACGTGTGTGTGTGTGTGTGTGTGTGTGTGTGTGTGTGTGTGTGTGTGTGTGTGTGTGTGTCATATTTGTTTAAACTCCACCCAATATATGATCAACATTATTCATTCCTTCAGCTTCATATGCTCTCAATGAGCACAGCAGTAATGACAATGGTACTTTCATCTTTTTGGATGATGTTTCTTGTTATGGGAATGAGAGCAAGTTGAGTGAGTGTCAACATCGTGGATTAGGCATTGCCAACTGTATATCGGGAACTGATGAGGCAGGAGTGATATGTACAGGCAAGTGCTTTTCATTATGTTATCTGGCAATTTGCTTGACAAGAGGTTTTATCACGGTTGGTTTAGATATGACTTGTGAGGATGGAGCAGTCCACTTGATAGGTGGTGACACTCTGTCAAGAGGGAGGGTGGAATACTGCTATCATGGAAGCTGGTATTCTCTGTGTGCTAATGACTGGGGTGAACATGAAGCAAGAGTCGTCTGCAACACTCTGGGGTATGACATTACTGCTCATGGTAAGATTCATGATAATTCTACTGAGTATGAACTCATCTTTGTCATTCTTCTGTCAGTGTCAGTTGTGTCCAACTTTGGTCGAGGCACAAGCCCAATACTGAACAAGAACATTCAATGTAGCAGTGGATACAATGATCTCAGTCAATGTACTATCACAGAACAAGACACAAGTCAGTGTCAGCATGTGGCTGGAGTCATCTGTGAAGGTCTGCATTTTTCAAGCTGGCCAAACAGAGTGTGTAATATTGTCTTTCTCTCTCATAGCTCCATGCCTCTCCAATGGCTGTGGGGATTGTGATGACACTGATAAATGTCGTTATATAGCGTCTGATTTATGTTTATGTACTTCTTCATGCTATGGGGAGGGCTTATGCTGTCCTGATATATTCCACGTAGAGAATTGTTTCGGTGAGTTAGTTTCTTATAAACTTGCTACTATATATAGGACTGAATTAATCTACATTAGATATGGAGTGTGAAACGGGGCAAGTACGTTTGGTAGGTGGAGTTACTGGTGCCAGTGGGAGGTTGGAGGTGTGTGCAAATGGAGTTTGGGGTAATGTATGCAACTACAAAGATGATTGGGGCCCTGATAATGCTGGAGTTGTATGTCGTCAGTTGGGATTTTCATCAGTTGGTAAGAATATCATTTTGTGCCCCTACTGTTTGTGTGTCTATTAATTCTTTCACAGGTGCATATCCAGTATCAACCAATGTGTTTGGACCTGGCAGTGAGCATGTTGTACTAGGTGATGTTCATTGTATAGGAACAGAATCAGGACTGCTGGAGTGTTCTCACAACAGTATTGGAGACCACATATGTGGATCATATGCTTTTTATTATGGAAAAAGTGAACATCACTTCGATGTTGCCATAAGTTGTTATGGTAAGTAATGGTGTCTTTAACCTTTAATAAGTTGTTATGGTAAGTATACTGGTGTCTTTTACCTTTAATTTATAAAATTATGATTGTTTTGTAGATGAAGAAAAGAGCTGTGAGGATGGAGATGTCAGGTTACAGGATGGAACAGATATCTCCAATGGTCGTGTGGAGTTTTGCCAATACCAAACATGGGGAGCTGTATGCAATGATATGTGGGACCATGACAATGCTGTAGTTGTCTGCAGACAACTGGGATATGATCAAAGAGGTTGTCCCAACACTCTCTGTGTTAGTTGCTCTATCACAACTGACCTGTCTATCATGCTTGTTTGTAGATGCAAGGGCTATGCAGTTGTTTGGAGCAGGAGAAGTTGGACCGGTATTTTTGAGTGAAGTAGAATGCATTGGAACAGAAGTGACACTCACTGCATGCCCTAAAGTTGGGATAGGCAATCATTCATGTAGCCTTGAGAACACTGCTGCTGGAGTTGCATGTGGAAAGATTAGTGAGAACAACTACAATTTGGTCATTTTCTAATGCTAGTACATGTTCTGTGTATTTCACAGATGTGTCCAGGTGTAAGGATGAATCAGGTACTTCGTCAATGAAGTTCAAAAGTGTAATAGATGATGAGAGGTATGTATATACAGTGCAGAGTATTGGTATATACAGTACCAATATCATTATGTAATTCATGTACCAGGTTTGGGATTTGTGAAGCATACACTGGCAGTGTAGAAGTGTGTGAAGGTGTACTGACTGCTGGTATTGACTTTGTCTACATCACTAAGGAGTACCTCACTCAGAAGAACATTTCTGAGATCTTAAATAGCGCAATCCAAAATTCTCTCTTTTTTGAGCATTATAAGGACTGTGTAGACCAAGTGTTCAGAGTCATCTGCCGGTACTTTCTCCCTCCTTGTGGTACCATCAGAAAACAGCTTCCACCATCTTCTGTGTGTCAGAAGGAGTGTTCTCATGTCCAGTCATCTTGCCAGGAAACATGGGACCTTGTAAAAGACACATTTGGATCTAGTCCATTCATCAATTGTGAGGACACTTCAGATTTACTATTCCCAATACCTCACTGCTGTACAGGAGCTGGAATACAAATCTCCAAAGGTAAAACTAAAGGTGAGTGTTTGTCTTCAATGTACACACATATATTCTGGACATTTTCTTAAAAAAAGATGCTGCAAGTCCTGATGGTGGTGCCATAGCTGGTACAGTGATTGGTGTTGTGATATTTATTGTGGTAGTTGCTGTAGTTGTGGTATTAGTCCTTCTGATTGTAACCCGCCAATTGAATAGGAAGAAACAATTTGATAGGATACAGATGGACATATTTGCAATGTGAGATAATCAGATAGCATGAAACCTATAGTGTAAATAAGATATCTGATTTCACAGACCTGGGGAGGCTGCCCACCTCCCAGTAGAAGATAGACTACCTGGAGCAACCCCTGAGGAAATGGAACCAGATGATAAAAATATGGGTGGAGCTACTGGTGGAGCCAGTACTGACCCTAACCCATACAGTAAGCATGGATCTTATAGACTATATTACACCATATTTCAAGCTGAGGTTGTGTAGGTGTTCCAAAGACTAGTCAAGTAAATGAAACTTCAGTACTGGGAATTAGTGGAGGGGCAAACCGGTCGCGTCTCAATTCACGCTACATACGAGAACTATCTCTTGGGCGTTTTATCATCAAATATGAACATATAACACAACTGGAGAACATCGGACAAGGTATCAGTGTCTAATAATATGCAGAAATCATTGTCACTACACCCAAACTTTGTGCAAAAAAGTAACAGTATAGGACTACAATTTCCTAGGTATTAGGACATTCTGTATACTTTCCTTGACATATCCTCACACGAACCCTTTCCTTAAAACAAAAAGATTTGGATTTTCTTCCAGTGTGTATGTGGACTTAGGTGATTGATGACTTTGATGTGTATACATGCTGCAGGGGAGTTTGGGATAGTGTACAAAGCCAGACTACATCAGCATGGAAGGTCTGGACGAGAGGTGGCTGTAAAAACACTAAAAGGTTGTTAACGGGAAAGCAAATGTTTATACACTTTGATGATATACGATTACTTTATAGGAGGTGTGTGCTTTGTGTTTACTGCAGGAAATTTTGACCAAATAGAAGTAGAAAAGTTTGTTGAAGAGAGTTTAAAAATGAGTCGGTTCAAACATGCTCATGTGATGGGCCTCATTGGAGTGTGTCTCGATGGAGGCTCCGCCCCCTATATCATCATGCCTTATATGGCAAATGGAAGCCTGCTGAAATACCTCAAAAGGGAGCGAGGAAATATTGTCCTTTCAGAGAATGCAGACGAAGATGAAGTAAGTACATGTTTGTTAATTCAATGAATTAATTGATACTAGTATTAATGTACATTAGGTACTGGATGTCCGTAAACGTCTGATGGTAATGTGCTCCCAGATAGCCAGTGGTATGGAGTACTTAGCTCAGGAGAAATATGTACACAGAGACCTGGCGACCAGGAACTGCATGTGAGGATTTGGGTAAAATGTTGGTCAAATTCACTTTCACTATCAATAGGATTGACTCTCATTTTCTGATCAAAATCACCGACTTTGGTCTGTCAGAGGATGTGTTTGTGAAGAACTATTTCAGGCAAGGAAGTGATGGAGAGATAGTGAAACTACCAGTCAAGTGGATGGCTCCAGAGAGTCTGAGTGATGGCCACTTCTCAGAGAAAAGTGATGTGGTATGTACTTAGATGTTAACTACTAATTTAGCAATCCCTCTACTACTCTATTCTATGGGTCTTCTGGTATTGTGATTCATACTACTAATGTACCTCTTGTTCCCAGTGGTCATATGGTGTGACAATGTGGGAGATCTTCAGTGGAGGGAAGGCTCCCTATCCTGGGACTGATCCCCTCACTCTCATGCAGAGGTTGGAGGAAGGACACAGGATGGGTAAACCTACCAATGCTGCTTGTGCTGAAGAGATGTGAGTTGATTATGTTCGTAGCCAGCCTGTACTTCATGGCATGGTGTTTTTGATGCTAGCTATGTGATGATGAGGAAGTGCTGGGAGACATCTCCAAGGCACAGGCCAACCTTCAAAGAGCTGCATTCCAACACTTCCAAATACATTGAATGCATAGCTGGCTACCTGGATCTGGGATTCAACCCCTTTAATTTCAAGAAAAGAGTGGAGGAGGATGAAGAGAGGGTATTTGAGTCACCTGTGGCTATCCAAATGACCCCAGCATCAGTAGAGACAAATCTAGCACACACCATGTTCACTAATACCCAGCATTGTGACTGACTGCACTTGGTCAACAGTATTGTTTGCTATTTCCAAGTAACACACATTATTGTGTATGCTGTTTTACTACAAAAATGATTAGGTTAGTGATTATAAACACATGCTGTGTCCTCATAGTCCTACTGGAGCAACATCTTCAACAAACACCACTTCATCTCTCAAACCTGAAACATGCCACACAACCCCCACTGATATCACACCACCAACACAATGTGTACACAACCTTCCTCACCACACATGTTGTGATCAAACTTGAGTCTCACATATCCATCTTCTCCCCAGTCTGTTCCCCACGTGTTCCTCACTATCCAGTATGGAACAGGGCCTACCACGTACACAGATAGCGTGACTGACACATGCCATACACCTACTACTAGTGTATATACCAGTCAAGTAACTATCTGTACAGCATGGTCGACGTATGTAGAAGAGCTATCACAGTGGTGTTGAATAATCCCTCCTGTGTTAGTTAATACACAAGAAAAGAACATTAATATGCATGGACTATGTGTACAGTTTACCATCATAGTCCTGCCAGGCACGAGCATTGACTGATACAGTAAGAGGAGAGTGCTCTACTAACCAATACTGCATAATGGTTTCATTGGAGACACTGTATGTACACAAACACACATGGAGCTTGTGATGTGGCAAGTATATTTAATACTTACTCATAACAAAATGTAAAATTCAAGAGTTTAACTCCTTCTTTGGGGCTACAAGAGAATTAAGGACAGAAAGAGATGGAGATCATTATTGAAGTAGAAGTTCACTTGTGAGCATACAGGTCAGTCTTGCAGGTGTGGGTCTTCCCATCGCCACTCTCAAAGGGATACACTGAGTCTTTCACAATAATAGTATCATTCTAGAGCAAAGTAATATATACAATAAATAGCAATATTAGGTTAGATTGAGGCTCACTTGTTTGACTGTGTCAAAGGCATTATAGAGAGTACCACCACTGCAGCCATTGAGTTCACCGGGCTTCACATCACATGATATGAGCTGCTGTGCACTGAGTTCCAACAGACTTTTGTACTGAATGGCAAACCTACTGGCAATGGTCTCGACCGTGGCAAAGGCCCTGCCAGTGTTAGGAGCATTTTGAACAATAATGTGGATTATAGACTGTGGACTTACCAACAGCTTCCACACTGCAGATAAACAATGTAAAACAGGTTAGCACTATAAGTATTAGTAGGAGTCAGTCATAAATACCTGTTTTTGGTTCCTGATTTTCCCAACTGCACCATGTTTTCTCCTGCAATTGGAGTTTAAAGGCAGCTGATGAACAAGAGACATGTTTGTGTTAGTTACGTATGGTTACCAGTCAAATGTCTTATTCAGAGAGATGTACTCCGTGAGTGATGGTGTGCGATGGAGACATCGTGTAGCTGGAGTGTTGACACTAGGCTTCAGTCCACTCAGATATCTCTCTATAGAGACACAGGTAATTAGTCAACGTGGGATGACGTAGGGAAGTGGGCTACCTCGGAATTCCTGGGGAGTGAGGTCTGAAAATTTATTAACTCCATATGTTGCTGAGCCACCACGCTCAGCCTCGTATCTGTTCAGCCACTCTTGGCGTTGAAGACTCTCCTGGGAGGGAGCACAAACCAACAGTGACCCGAGTTTCAGGTTTGCATTACGCATTGTACCTTGAATGCCAAGAAACGGATATTTTTTACACCAGAGTCGTTCTGGTACGGCTTGTTGTAACGCTCTGTGAAGCCTTCAAACAACTGCCACTCCGGAGACACTTGAGCGTGAAGGTAATGTGCCCATAACACTACCAGCAGCGGCGGACTTCTCATGTTTACCATTTTCTGCTGACCTCAGCATCAAATGTGTAATCACGAGCCCAACCCAGCGAAGTCTGCGCATGCGCAGTTGGACCTAGTTGGGATGCGTAGGAAGGGAGGGGCTAAAACACAGCAGGTTGATATCATATATTGATAAGTATACTGGGGATAAAAAGGCACATTCACATGTGCTAATATGCTATTGTTCTAGTCATTGACTTTATGCGTAGGTCTTGACCAATGGCACTTTGATCATGTCTCAGGTTCTGACATTTGCTGTGCATGCTGGCATAGACTTCTGGAAAGTTCATGAAGCAGTATACAGGTATCTCAGCCATTCTACCCCCTTCAGTTGACTCTGATCCAGATCCAGCTGCTCCCACTTCAGAAACCAAACTCCGCCTTCCTTAGCAATCCTCTTCTTATCCTCTTGTCTTCTAGCACCTTTTTGATGCCACACATAGTATTGTTTATTGCTCATACACCTTCTGCAAACTGCTGAGGCTGGAAGTAACGTGACTCTCACACCCAAACCTTTACACATGCCATAGACATAGGAATGTAGATTGGGTTTCTGCCATAATATACTGCACTTCTTCAGTGCATTGTTAATAACCACTTGGTCATCAAAAGACTCCAACAATAGCTGCATCTCTGACAGATGGTTCCAAAATAACTCTACAAGAAATAAGTAAAGTATTTTCTTCCACAGTCATGGAGCAAGTTAGTATACTGACCTGTTCTCTCAGAAGCTCTGAAGAGTGCCACTCCCATACAGAAAGTGGGTGATCTCCATTCTCTGTGCAGATCAAATGGATACACACCTTGAGACCCAACCAAATCACTACTATTTGATTCTGCAAACAAGAGCTGAGGATTTTTCACTAGTATTGCATCACTATCATACGTGGCTACTGTATAGCCCCAGTAGTTCAGCAGGCGAAATAGTACCACTCTCATTATCCAAATGTGAGAATTGTTTGTAGGAAGATCGATGCCTTTTTGCACAATTGTCTGTGGGTCGATAAAGACTGAGTCTATTCTGTGTTGATGGAGTAACTCATACAGTTCAGTATTTATAGATACAACCAACACATTCTCCAGAGGTGGTTCTATCACAACTAGTGCTGATATAAGCCAGTTTACCACAGCCTCCATGTATCTTGAGTCCCCAAGACAGAGAGAGATATACCTTGTTTTGATTCCATTGAGGTATTTTTGTATTTCTGTCACCCATTGAGAGGCTAGTATCTCATTCAATGGTCTAATGACTTTTGGATAAGGTAGCTGTAGAGGTCCCACTGAATGGAAACTCGTGGCAGCTGGCCCTCTTGAAGTACTTCGTTGGCCGGCCCTATCATCCTCACTAGTATAGGGCTGTAGTTTATGAAGTAATCTGGGCATTAGAGTCATGAGGAAGACGGATACTATTAGGACAATAAGTTTCAGCACAATCTGGAGGCGAGCCATCAGAGGGCTGGAGCAGAGGGGCCACCGACACTATTCACTATAAAACCGAAAACCAAAAACCGAAGGCCGTATGAGTCGCACGCATCGGTTAATTATTAACCGTTGCGTAAGACCTCTTCAGTTCAGTTAACAGAGTTGACTCAGAACTGAGAATACTATCTGGGGCTGGACCAAGGGCTGGAGGGGGGCGTATCTCGCCGCGCGTAGCTGGTAAGCGCCCGAGGGTAAGGACTTCCCCTCATATTTGACCCCAGAGCCATGGGCCCGTCAGGACTGGTGCAGGAGGTTCGGAAGCGCTGGTTCATATTGGGCGTAGTGCTGGTCATCACTCTGGCCAAACTCTTCCCTCCTCTGGGAGCTAAGGGAGGTAGGTTCGATCGGCTTTTGGAGGGCACTAAATGGACTCTGATGAAGATGATATTTATTATTCAAAGGACCTCTGAAGCCAGAAATCACAGTCCGTATCATCGCAGTGTCTACAATATTCTTTAATAGTGGACTCTCACTCAAAACTGAGGTGGACTGCACATGCATTCATAACTAACCATTGATTCAATACTGGTGATCCTGCTCACTACATTTGTTCACTAGGAGTTGGCCCGTGCAGTTGGCCAGGTGAAGCTGCATGTGTTCATCCAGACATATACATTGGTCCTCATTCCCATAGCCATGTCACTGATAGTGAAGGCTCTGGGAGTAGCAGGTGTACTGGACTCTGAGTTTCTGAGTGGGTAAGTATATGGCTAGGGACAATGTCTCTGAGGCACTTTCTGCAGTGTATGTGTTAGTTATATTTGTGTGGATCTTTTTCTTGCAGTCTTCATGTGGTGGGGTGTATGCCACCTCCTGTCTCTTCAGCTGTCATTCTGACCAAGGCTGTTGGAGGAAATGAAGTAAGCCCTTATCTTTACGTAATGTGTCACTCTGATATGCTGTAACGCCCTTGCTTACAGGCTGCTGCCATTTTTAATTCTGCATTTGGGAGCTTTTTAGTAAGGCATTCTATCCTCCAATTTCCTCATCTCACCTAATAACTCACCACCCTAGGGCATAGTTGTGACTCCCTTACTGCTGCTTGTGATGGTTGGAGCACGGACAACTGTTCCATTCACTTCAATATTTCTACAGCTCTCCACAACAGTGGTTCTCCCTCTTCTTTTAGGGCAGGTAAGGTAGAGTTGTCCGAGGGAGAGAGTCCAAAGAATGACTTCCTTGTTTTGTAAGATTGTACGTAGGTTTACTAAAGGCTGGCTGGAGAAGAACTCTCCACCTTTTGGAGCTATAAGCAGGTAATGAACTGTTAAGTGAGTGTCTCCTCTCACTGAAAAGTATTTCTATTACAGTTGTATTCTACTGGTTATTATCTACACAACATTCTGTGACACTTTCTCAAAGGCTGACGGTCAATTTTCTGGTTCTGCTGTTGTTAGAGTGGCTATTATAGGTATGTACCTTCCTTCTGTCGTCCCACTCCTCCCTCACAGTGACAGTAACTGCCTTCTCTTCTCAGTGGTCCTGTGTCAGTGTTCTTTCTTGCTGTTAGCATATGTCTTAGCCACAGCGTAAGTCGGTGTACTCTGTGGTCTGGGTACTCCGTCCATCCCGTGATTGTCTCCTCTGCAGAATTGGCTCCTACACAAGACAAGATATCATTGCCATTCTCTTCTGCTCCACTCACAAATCTCTAACTCTTGGTTAGCTCTTGCTACAAACATATTCTGCAATAATTTAGTTGCAAAACTACTAAACCTCTTTCTCTTGTACAGGTATTCCCATTCTGAAGATTGTGTTTGGCAACTCAGATCACCTCAGTTCCATGACTCTACCTCTCCTAGTCTACCATCCAACACAAATACTGCTTGGCAGTGCACTCGTTCCAGTCCTTCATTCCTGGGTCAAAGGTCCATCTGAGACTAGCCTTCCAATAGCCACCTCTAGAACTAGCACTCCAGTTGCAGAAGATGCTTAGTGCCTCTCATGCAGTCAAAACAATTATATACATGATAGCTCTGTACCATATATAAGTCATCTCTCTAACTCTTCCTTCCTCACAGTCAATTGAATTTCATGATACATGACTGAAAAATATTTACCAAAAAACAAACCTATTCGGGTTTAATGATTAGTCATATTAACAATATTTCTGTATTAATATATGTTGCTAGCATCCTTTCTTTCCATCTCGGATGTAGGTTCCTACCTCATAGGGGAATGTGACCACTTTGAGGAGAAAGTCTGTGAGAGGCTTGATGACTGGTATACAAGCAGCAAATGGGACAATGAGAATGTAGAATCCAGCAGCCAGGGCCGCTATCCACCTATATGGAGAAGAAGAGGAGGATGACTATACTATATTCCTATAAGGGAGAGACTATATGTGATGTCATGTGATGGGTGTAGACAAAGTGATATCCATAAGCTACTCTCAAATTTGTCTATAGTTCCATTGAGGGATATAATACTCCCTACAGTACTCATCTGTTCACACTATAGCTTATAGTATGCTACGTATAATACAATATTAGAATTGTAGCTTTGACTGAAGTATCTATGGGAAAGTCACATGAAATAATCTCGTGATCAAGACATTAAAGACATGGGATGCTGTTCTATTGTCGAGAATGAGAATGGCATTTGAGACAAGTACACACGCACACACCGACACAACGGCATGCAACTTATCCTGTGCCGTGTCTATAGTCTAGAGACTGACCATACAATCAGGAGTAGCAGTATTATCCACAGAATGCTCCAAAAAATATTCATTTCACGTTTGAGTATTTCACCCCGCAACAAATCCAAGAAGTACGTATTACAGCTCGACGCATGCGTGAAGTACTGCGATACAACTGTTAATTGGACGACACACGCTAACAATTATCCACAAAATCTCTATGCTGCAGTCTCAAGTGCAGTAGCCATATCCTTCAGTTGACTTGCAAAGTTCTGTAGGGAGAGAAAGAGAGAATGAGATCCAAATGAGATTCACATCAGTTACCTGAAACTCTGATACAGACATCTGTAATGTCCTCTGTTGTAGGGATCCAGAAGGATCAGCTATATTCAGCTGCAGAGTGACGTAAGGTGAGTTGAGGGAACGACATGATGAGGAGCTCATAGCCATCCCTAGTTGCCAGTCCATTGACACCAGCTGATGATAGAGAGAGAGATAAAAATGTGATTTTATGCTCACCTCACAGATGAGCACATGCCTCACCTGTCCAACTGAGAGTGTCTCTTTCGATTTACTACACAGTGTGGGTCCTTCCTCCTTCCAGATATGTCTGATGACTGCCACACAGCTCTCAGACCACTGTGATGACGACTTCAGTTCAGAAACCAACGACTCCACACTCACTGCCTCACTTGCTGCTGACCTGTACCATGTACACAATGTGAGAAACAGTCTGCTACAGGTCTGAGTGTTTCTGGAGATGTACTAGTAATTGACTCTCTCTAGTTACATACACAGACTAGAGCAAGCTTGCCCCACACTAGAGCAAGGCCGCTTGTGGTCTCACTTGAAGAGGAAGATGAGAGCATTCAGACAGGTTTCAGCATCTGGTCTAGGACTCAACGAAAGCCCTGCAATAGTCTGTGGGTAACACTAGCACTAAATTAATGGAATCCCATATACCAAACTATATACATACCAGCTTATGATTTTCAGACGGTAGATACCCAATATCACTTTGAAGGAAAGCCATCACATCTTGGCACTACACGAACATAGCACTAGGCACTAGGAATAGGGAGAAGCTTACTTTTACATACCATCTCGGCCAGAAGACCCTGGGGTAGGGAGTTAAGAGCTGAGACTGCGTTACTAAAGCCTAAAGGAGCATTTGTCAGAACGCCCATCTTTGTTACTAATTCCGTACCATTCGAGTTAATTGTAAATTACTGCACATGCGCAAGTGATCCTTTTCCGCGTGTACGTCTTGCTGGGTTCGTGGTGAGGGTGAAGAAAATCTGTTGGCATCGGCAATAGAAACACGTTAGAGCTCTGTCAACCATGGTGAGATGGATAATAAGGGCCTTATTGGTACATGAGGAATGGTGTTCCTCTATGAAATTGTATTTCTCGTTAGTCTGCCAGACCTCTGGTGACCGTCTTTACTGACGAAGGCAAGGAGAGCACAGAGAGTGTAACTCTCCCGGCTGTCTTCAAGGTACCCATTCGGTCTGACGTGGTTCAGTTTGTGCACACGAACATGAGGAAGAACCGTCGCCAGCCGTATGCCGTGTCTCCTCAAGCTGGGCACCAGACTAGTGCCGAGTCGTGGGGTACTGGTAGGGCCGTGGCCCGTATTCCTCGTGTGCGTGGTGGAGGAACTCACCGCTCCGGACAGGCCGCCTTTGGAAACGTATCCTTTCCATTCTTTCGTTTTCTTTTGTGCATAAACTAGTACGCGTAACTGCAGTTCAAGGCTAGTATACAGCAGATGTTGCGTACTTAACCCGGGCCAATAGATGTGTGCTGGTGGGCGTATGTTTGCTCCTACTAAGACCTGGCGTCGCTGGCATCGGAAGATTAACAAAAACCAGCGTCGTTATGCCATGTGCTCTGCACTGGCAGCCACTGGCCTCCCAGCACTCCTGATGGCCCGTGGCCACCGGGTTGACCAGGTGTCTGAGGTCCCACTAGTTGTCTCCGATGCTATCCAAGATATATCGAAGACAAAGGATGCTGTTCGGATCTTGAAGGCTCTGAATGCTTATACTGATGTAGAAAAGAGCAAAGATAGTCGGAAGATTCGTGCAGGAAAGGGGAAGATGCGTAATAGGCGCTATGTCCAGAAAAAAGGCCCACTTATTATCTACAACGAAGATCACGGACTGACTCGTGCCTTCAGAAACCTCCCAGGTGTCGACATGATTCACATTGATCGTTTGAACCTGCTACAACTTGCTCCTGGAGGACACCTCGGGCGCTTCTGCATCTGGACCAAATCAGCCTTCTCCAAGCTGGATGGTCTCTACGGTACATGGAGGAAAAAGTCCACAGCAAAGAAAAACTACAAGTGAGTGACCATTGGCTCTGTAGAGGCATGCCCTAATGGAGTTGACAATTTTTTTAGTCTTCCTCGGCCGAAAATGCTGCAGACAGATCTTTCCCGGTTGATCAACTCCGATGAGATCCAGAAAGTTGTACGGCCAATGCAGTAAGTTGTGACTAGTGCCATGCATCGTGTGTGTGTGTGTGTGTGTGTGTGTGTGTGTGTGTGTGTGTGTGTGTGTGTGTGTGTGTGTGTGTGTGTGTGTGTGTGTGTGTGTGTGTGTGTGTGTGTGTGTGTCTTTGTGTGTCTTTGTGTGTCTTTGTGTGTCTTTGTGTGTGTGTGTGTGTGTGTGTGTGTGTGTGTGTGTGTGTGTGTGTGTGTGTGTGTGTGTGTGTGTGTGTGTGTGTGTGTGTGTGTGTGTGTGTGTGTGGAAGGGCCTTTATTGAACTAATTTCTTTCCAGGCCAAAGTCTACTCGAAGACCTCAGAGGAAGAATCCACTAAAGAATCTTAATGTCATGCTGCGCCTTAACCCCTACATGAAGACATACCGCAGGCATGCCATACTGCAGGCCATGAGAAATAAGGCAGTCAAGGAGAAAGCTAAAGAGGCAAAGGACCTGAAGGAGGCAAAGAAGGGACCCAAATAGTCTCTATTTAATCGTGTGTAATTGTGCACTTTGTAAAGTGAAAGTGATGACGTAACGTTAAGCCTAATAGGCCATGGTGTGGGCGTGGTTAGCTTATTGACCACGTGTTCTTGATGTATACTATGGCAGAAGGGAGGGACAAACGACGTTCTGTGAAGCAAAGGATAAGAGATACAAAACGCCTTCTTGACAAAGTGAGGCACTCCTATAAGTCACTCTCCGTTACGGGAGAAGGGTGTCATGTTCATTTATAGGAAGACCTACCCGAGACAGTACGCCTTACAAAGGAGCGAGTATTGCGGTGCCTGACTACCGAGCTGGAGGAGAAACAGCAAGAATGTAGGGACAGGAAGCTCCACAAGAAATATCGCATGGTAAAATTCTTTGGTAAGGGTATAGACATCTACTCATATTTCTATAAATTATCTTGCTTGTTAGAGCGCAATCCTTGGTATGTTCACTGCCCACTGATACTTCCTGTATACGTGATCAGCTAGCTGGGAAGAGTGTCACTGGCAGTTGTTCTACTACTAGTATTACACTCTTTACAGCTGGGCTGATCATGTATACTTACCACTGGCAGTGGCTCTATTACACTCTTTACAGCTGGGCTGATCACGTATACTTACCACTGGCAGTGGCTCTATTACACTCTTTACAGCTGGGCTGATCAAGTATACTTACCACTGGCAGTGACTCTATTACACGCTCTATTACACTCTTTACAGCTGGGCTGATCACATATAAGCCTACTTGGTATTTTAATATGCAGACAAGAGAAAAGTGATGAGAAAACTGAAGACCCATGTAAAGGAATGGTCAACTTGTACTGAAGAAGACAAGAGGTGAGTTGTGGCCCCAGTTAACTCATCATAGAACTGCTGAAGATTATTGCACTGATGATCTGCAGGTGTGAGCTACAGTCATCTCTGGAACAGCTGAGGCAGGAACTGAACTATATTGTGGTTAGAAATACATTTTGAAATTTGCTGGTTTCACTTCTTCATGTGCTTCTCTTTTGTAGCATTTTCCTCCATCTGAGAAATACCTGGCACTGTATCCCAGCACTGACAGTACTGACACACAGGCCACTGCTAGGAAGGGTGAGTGGCCCAAAGTGTGTGCAATGAAAATCCACTATATATATAAGGACACTATTTGCAGATGAGTTACTGCTGCAGGTTATGGATGTGGTGAATGATGGTGAGCTGCCTGATGCTAGCGCCTCTTTCCTGCCACCTCCTCTGCTAAAGCAACTCTCTTGTAGTACTACAGCCATTAGTTCTCATACTCGCCCCCACTTAGCTAATAAAGTTTTAAAAACTCAGTTGGTAAGTAGAGTAGAAGCAGTAAAACAAGAAAGAAGCTTCAGGAAGAGTAGGAAACCGCTATACACTGCAGCAGTGGATGAAGGTATGTTGACGGTTTATGGTTTCAATTTCTTAAGTGAGTAATAACATTCCATTGATCCACAGAGCCAGAAATAAGTACCACAGAGAGGTCTAAAGAGCAATTAGCTTCAGACGATTTCTTTTTACATAACTCAGCAGTATAGTTGTTGATCATGTGTGTGGCCTTTCCCGTTACGCAGTATTCACTAATAGCAGCTCAGCGTGCATGTGACCCATGATGTCAATTAAATTTGGCGAGATCCACCCACCTTACATCCCATTTCTATGTGAAGTGTTAATAGTGTGCTGTGATTGCTGTAACTTAGGCTGCTAGCTATACATATTACTTGGCTTGGTAAGGCGCCGCGATGGGCATGCAGAGTTGTACAGAGCCTTCATGTCGGAGATAATGAATAGTGAGAACACCAGTATTAATGAAACTTGCTATGACCTGGATGAAGTGCCGACTCCTCTTCTCGCGATTCATGCCTCTCTCATTGCAGTCATTATAACTGCTACTCTACTAGGGAACGGACTCATACTCGTACTGGTTGCTAGATACAAGATTCTCCGGAGCCGCTCGGTCATTGCCAGTCTGAGTCTCATTCTAGCTGATATGTTCTGGGGGCTCTGTTACCACTTCCCTGCCTTGGTCTCCGCCTCTGCCGCTGGCTGGCAGTTTGGAACGGCAGGCTGCTCTGTGTTTGGTCTCCTCTCCATTGAGTTTCTGTTGACTCGCTGGCTTGTAATGGCGGTTGTGTGTATTGATAAATTCAGCACCGTTCGCTTTCCATTCTCCTACGAAAAGTACAGCAAGTACATCTTGGTTGTTTTGATCATAACAGCCTGGGTGCTGCCTTTCATTCTTTCCTTCCTTCCTGCCATTTTCAAGTTGTCACAAGCTGGTTTCCGGCCCAACATCCCTACTTGTCTGTACAGCTGTGAAGGTCCCATCTGTAGACTGTACTACGGCACAGTAGTGTCCTTCTCGTTCATAATAGGTGCTATAGTGCCGACAATACTTTATGTGTGGCTCTATAGAAAGGCCAGATTGCTGAGACCGACAGCTGTAGTATTGGGACAAATGGCACTACAGACTGCAAATGGCCCAGCAACAAACCAACACCTTCCAAGTAGTCACTTTGAATGGTGGTCACGAGGACATCTCACCTTCCTCCTCATCCTCATTACTCTAATATTAACCTCTCTCCCTGCATATATGATGCAGATATTTCGAACAACTGACTATGAAGACTGGTGTCGAATACCAATATTTGTGCACTTTATTGTACAGTTGATCTTCTTCTTATCCACTGCTCTGGATCCCATGATGATCATGAGAGATCAGGACTTTCGACGATGTCTTAAGCACATGTTCTGTTGTAGGAAGGACAATTCATTTGTGATGGACATAGGCTATCATCCACAGGATGCACATAGAACTAGTATGGACTTACTCTCTCAGACTGACTCCAATGGAATGAATGTAGAGTTGAATGGGAGTAGTGTGGATGTGGGATTGCCTCATGGATCTCATTCTCTAGGCTCTATTCACACCACTACACCAATACTTACTACCCAAAATCATTCTCTCTCTCTCTAACACTCCATTTCTCTCACCTTTCTGTTATGGTATATATCAGGTGACTATATATTTTGTTTAAAACACAGCTTGGCAACTAGTTGATTGGGTTTGCTGTGCATGCATCAGCTTCCATATAGTGTACATGTTACATACAGTATTACTGTATACACAATGAATTCATAATGTGTCTACGGCCAGATGGAATGCAAACTTACATGAGAATAATGCAAGGAATGAATTATTAAGCAAACACCAGTGCAATACCACCAGCAAATATAACAACCATCATTTCATGCTCCATTCAGCACCCCCCCAGCCTAATAGACTGAGGAGTGCTCTGTTACTATGTTTATAGATGGCCATTAGCTTTTTCCTGTCTAAGTCACTGAAGTGGTGGTGACTGAGTTTTGGCCCTGAGCCCTTGTTGTACACAGCAGAAGTAATGAATTCAATTGTGTCACGATCTAGTTGTGCAAGGCCAAGGAATCTAATAACCTGTTCTAAAATAACAGAGGTTTTCTTGAAGAACTCTTCACTATTGAGAATGAGTATGTTTTCTGGGGGAAAGTTGCAGAGCCAGTTCATGACATGAATGTAGTAGAGCCCCTCAAAGACCAGGTTTCGAGATGGGTTGAAGAGGCAACGAAATTGTCCCCAATACCTCTCTATGTTAGTGAAGTCTACATGTTTTCTGAGAGCAGCACTTATGAAACTTTGCAGCTCGACTTCAACAATAGTTGAAGCTTTAGTATTGTTGTTGTAGTACCTTATTCCTTTGTGTGTACGCATGAGGAAATTTGATAAGAATCGTGTGAGTGGATCTCTAAGCAAAATGACAATTTTTGCTTGTTTTCCACACGATTGCCATATTCTCTCGGGCACATCACAATTTACCAGATTTCCCACACTGGAATCTCCAGTCATGTAACTTTGAACTTGGTCAAATAACTTCATGTATCTACTCCAACCCCAATTCTTATCGTTGTAGTGGGCTGAAAAATAAAACGTCTCCCCAGCCATCGGCCCCCTGTCTAGGTGTATGCCTTCAAACTTTGG